>PVHT021183518.1:22423938-22483025 GCA_004024745.2 Catagonus wagneri | reverse complement strand
ATAAAAAAGGATAAAATAATGTCATTCGCAGCAACATGGATGGAATTAGAAACCCTCATACTGAGTGAAGCAAGTCAGAATGAGAAAGACAGATGTCATATGAAATCTCTTATAACTGGGGTCTAAAACACTGCACAAATGAACATCTCAACAGAAAAGAACATCACGAACTTGGGGAACAGACTTGTGGTTGCCAAGGGGGCGGGGGAGGGGTGGGGAAGGGGTGGGAGGGAATGGGGATAATTAGTGCTTTAATGATGGAATAGCAAGGAGCTCCAACTGTATTGCACGGGGAACTATATCTAATTACATGTGACAAATCCATATATGTACATGTAATCGGGTCACCACATGGTGCAGTTGGAAAATCTGACAGAAATCTGTAAACCAGCTATAATGCAAAAATAAAAAAAAATAAAAAACCTCCTCATATAAAAATGTGATTGCCTATGTGCTGTTCCTCAACCACCCTAAGTCCCGGAGGGGTTGTCTTCTGCAATGGAGAGAGACCTGCAGAGGTCCCAACCTCAGCTACTTTGCTAAGTATGTGACTTTGGCCAAATTATTAATCCCTCCAAGCCTCACTTTGTTCATCTTCAAAATAAAAGTTTTGGATTAGGCAGCCTCACTCTGAAATGTGAATAATTTTATGGTGTGCAGGTAGAATTTAAATGACTTCTATAGTGATAAAAGGATATTTCCATAGGGAAACATGATGCCCGTGTTGGGAGGGAGATTAACATATGGAGAAAAATTGGACCATATGGGATTAGGAAATTAAAAATTATCTCCTCCTGCTCAGTCAGTGTGCCAAATATGAACCTCTCTTCCTAAGAACTACCTTTCTTTTAGAAAATGAAAAGACGTTATGAGCGTTTCCAAAGTTTAAAAAAAAAGTGCATGTCATGTCAAATGTGAGATGGGTGCAGGCAGTGATGTGTTAGGTTCTAGGAGGGAAATTTGTCTTTAAGGTATGTTTTGTGTTATTTGGGAGACCACAACTAAAACAAGACTATCCCAGACGAAACAATTAGCAAACAAAGCTGATAAACTATAACCATGAGCCATAATTGACAATGGGCTGATTTAGTAAATCATGGCACATCCGTTCTATGGAATATTGTGTAATCAACAAATTGAACAGGAGTTCCCTTTGTGGCTCAGTGGCTAATGAATCCGACTAGGAGCCATGAGGTTGTGGGTTCGATCCCTGGCCTTGCTCAGTGGGTTAAGGACCTGGCGTTGCCATGAGCTGTACTGTAGGTTGCAGACGCGGCTGGGAACCCACGTTGCTGTGGCTGTGGCTGTGGTGAAGGCCGGCAGCTACAGCTCCTGTTAGACCTCTAGCCTGGGAACCTCCATATGCCGCGGGTGCGGCTCTAGATAAGGCAAAAAGACAAAAAAAAAAATTTGAACAAATCACATCTGTATGTATTGACTAGGAAAGGTGTAGAAGACATTGTTAAGTGAAAATAAGCAAGTGTTGAACAATATGAAGGGAGTGATCATGTTTTTATAAAAACCAAAACAGAGACTCTAAATAGGTAATTGTGTTTAAGTATTTGAAAAGTAATGGTGCACACCAATATGCTACCACCAGTTACATTAAGAAGACGGAGTTGGACAAAGGAGGAAGAGAGATTTTATTTTTTTATCTTTTTATAATTCAGTTTGTTTAAATTGTTACAATAAGTGTGCATTATTTTAAGTGCCTTCGTAGAACCAACCGAAAAGGCATAACCTTTGTCTCCTCAGGCCTTACCAGTGCGTGGATGTATGTGGATTCCTATGCTTCCATCTTTCATTCTGCAGTAACCCTAGCTCTGCACTTGGAGCCAGCCCCATCCTGTTCGGGATGGGGCCTTAGCACAGCATGGTGGCAGAAGCCTGCGCCAAGTGGCGCTGTCTATGTTCAGCGCTCGGCCAGAGCTCCAAGATGGATTCCTGAAGTCCCACAGCTCATTTGCTTGGGAAGGAAGAATGCTTTTCCTCCCTCTCCCCCATCACACTTTGCAGGATGGTTACTAGCACTGGCTGGCTTGGGCTTCTGGAGCAATGAACGCTCCCAGGCTGGTCCCACTCATCAGAAATGCCTGGGCCCTCTACATGTGTTCCGCCTCTGTGGGCACATGGAATGTCCACACACAGTGAGTGCTAAGTTGTGGCTGGAGGCAGAAATTCAGTGAAGGGAAAGACTCAGGGTCCAAAGGGGGCTGGGCAGAGGGATGGAGATAGAGGACATCAAATCGTGAACCATAATGCCAGCAGCATTCAGAGAGAAGAGAGTGAGGAGAGGAAGAGCACCTGGCCCAGCACTGTGGGCTGCTCTGGGGCACACTCTGCTTAAACACAGTCTCACTGAACATCCATATATATCAGACAAGACCACTCTGTGACTCTGATGGATCAAGACAAAAAAACAAGGCCCCTCTGGAATCATGTCTGACCATAATCAAAAACAGGAAGTTGTCTGGGCCACAAAAATGGCCACCAAATATTCTCTTATCCCGGGTTACAATGAATAACTGCAGCTTCTTTGGCATTTACAGCTGTGGGCTTGCTTTGTTCCTCCTGCCTTCTGGATAAAGAGTAAGCTATCAATCCTAGAATCACCCCTGCTTCCTGACAACATCCAATCCAGAGCAGAGCCCCACTTCCCTGAACCCTCTCCAGAATCACCAGACACAGGCCTAAGCCCTATCCTAAGCCCCTTTTCATACTGTTTTATGGAGGGTATGCAGTCTCTCTCACTGTACTTCGTCTGTGAACCCACAGCTGACTCTAGGTGTGTTCTGGTGGTTTTGATTCCAGGGTACTAGCAAGAGGCCAGCTCTGAGGTAGACCATGTGATGGCGTTTCATGTGGAAGCCTAGGAGTTTTTACTCTGCCATTTGCTTTCTCTGTTGTAAGAAATTAATTTACTTATTTGCATCTTCAGTACTTGAAGGATGACAAGAATTTCTTCATTGCCTGTATGAATAAGGTATGCGAGGACCTTTCAGAGAATGATGACTAGGGCAGAGTATTTCTTTGTGGAGCACTGGAGGGTAGGGCACTTTGGTGAGGTGATCACCCATGAGGAAATGTTTGAGTTCCAGTCAATTGATGTTGAGGAGAGAATGAACCTGAGGGTCGGTCCTAGCTCTACTTCTTACCTGGTGAGTGATGTGGAGCAGGTTTCTTAACCTCCCTGAACTGCAGAGTCTGCATCTGAAGAATGAAGAGAACATCACTTACCTCACAGGCTTGAATGCTTGAAAAGAGCATGTAAATCACTCCTGGTACACGGTGGGTGTGGGGAATCAGCAAATGTGCCATCTCTTTTTTCCCAGCTGACAGTGACCAGCCACTGTAGATTCTTGAAAGAGAAGTGGCCCAAAGCAATAGGTATTTAGGGAAGTAGACCAAAATGGAGAGGCATAGGCCAGTCTAGTTGATGATGGGACACTCTAGCTTGTGTGGCACCTGCCAACCCCTGCAGAGCATCATGTTCTCAAAAGAAGTGCAGTTGTCCCAGCTGGACATGGGGGCAAATGAATAATGAGGGCATGCCATGCAGGGTGTCCCGAGCAGCAAGCCTTAGTGGGACAGGGTTGAAGAAATGTTAGGGACACTTTCAGAAAGGCAGCTAAACTCTGGGCTGGTGGGGACAGCAAGAGAAACAGATCCCTTGGAGTACAGCAGTCATTGGAAGGATGCCCACATCTAACCTTTAAGTACATGGACCATAACACCTTCCACTTGTGCGTTGTTGCCAGGGCTTGCTGTCACACAGAAAAGGGCAGCTTCTAACAGGAAGGATGACACTGAGCTCTGAGGTCAGTTCCAGCCTTCCCCATTTTACTGTAGGTCAGTAACCAAAGCAGGGTATTCTACTTTAGCCAAGGCAACTGACACAAAGGAGGAGAAAATAGATGACTGCTGTTTAGTGTTACATTTTGCAGCCATTCTTTCTTGACCAGCTCCACTTCTGGTAGTTCCTGAATTTTATAGTTAATAGTACCCCACTGAGCCTTTAAGCTAGCACATCCCTCCCTTAGCAAGGAGTTTTTGGATTTGGAGCATTTATATTTAAAAACAATCAACACAAAAAATCAGAATAATTTGTGAATGACCTAAAAAAATTCAATATGTATATTAACTGCAGATGGTATACAAGAGAACAAAGTTGTCAATAGAAAGTTGCCCCTGTGATTTGAATCATCACATCAACATTTATTGGGCACCTACTTTCTACAAGACTGGGCACTGAGGAATTAAAAGATGAACAAGTCAGTATCTGCCCTCATAGAGATTGTCATCTAGTGGCGAGACTGAAAGTATACCAACAAATCTAATGCAAGGGCATAGGAATGCACACAAATCACCATGGTAACAAGAAGATAATGATTACATCTACTAGAAAGATCAAGGTTGTAAAGTTGGATTTTAAAAGAAGAGAAGGATCTTGAGGACTTCTTGATCTGGGCTTCGGTTCATTGGCTATCAGCCATGAAAATGGTCACCTCCTTGCCCTGCTTTGGGGAGTATGTGAGGGTCCTGATCCCTAAACCATCTCTTTTCTCTGGACCTTTGTGTCTTTGCCTTGCCTGACGGTAGCCTGAGAGAAGGAAGGACTCAGGAGAGAGTCATTCGCTGCTCAGCTCTCTTGATCCCTAAGGAGTCTCATCCCCAAAGTGCAGACGCCAGAGGGATTGGAAACTGGTCATTATGAGACTCTCAGAATCCTAAGCCAGACATCGGAGAATAACGATCAGAAAAAGGGGCCATTATTGTCAAAAGTGTAATAGTGCTAGGTCACTCATTCAGTTTGCTGAAAGAGATCGAAGGAATTGGGAATTAGGTCGCTAGGCCTAGATAGTCTCCCTGCCTGATATAACACGGTCACATTTTTTTCCTGTTTTGAGAATGAGAGGAAGACAGATGCCTGCTTTATAAATGTAAGAGAATTGCACTGAGGTTGTATAGCACTGCTGATTCAGTGAGGGAATCCACTTGGCCTATTTATACTATAAATTGGAGTAAAGTGTGTGTGTGTGTCTAGACTCCCTTGCATTTTAGTTTCAGTGTCCTTTGCAAAGTGGGTATAATACCAACTTCACAGGGCTGTGAGGATTAAATAAGTCTTTTTGGTAGAAGTGCCTTATTAACAGTAATATAAGTATTGCAAGGTCTGAGACACCAAATGCTGGCTACTGTTATTATAATACAGAAAATAAGATAACCCTCTCCAATGATGCTCAAAAACACAAGTGTAGCCTGATCCTGCCTCCCATCATTCAGCATTGTCAGTCAGCCAGTATGTCTGCTAATGGCCAGCAGTAGTGCTGAATTTCAAAAGCTCACAGCTGAATGAGAACCTTATTATTTGTCTGCTTCCTGTCTTCTGTCTCATGTAAGGAATATTAGGCAGGGGTGTGTGTGTGTGTGTGTGTGTCTTAACTGAATAATTTAAAATGTTAACACAGTTCCAAAGTGCTTTGAGGGGGAAAATTTGGTTACTTTAAGTGTGAAAGTTTCATTGGCACTGTATAAAGCACACATGCCATCCAGAAGTATTGAGCATATATCCTAAAATCTCCAAGTGTCTGGAGGAGTGTTTTCCTTCTTAAAATGAATTATATCCTGCTCTGAGTGAAGAAATCTGACTAATTAAGAGAAATCTCCTTCCCTGATGCAATAATTCAGCCTTGGGTAGGTCACAGTGGATAACAGAGCAGCCTTTGGATTCTCACTGGGAGGGAGCCAGGGTCTGAACACAATGTTCTTTCCATAGAGAGAGAACACATCTCTTGAGAGGTGGAAATACTTTTCCAGCAAAGAAACTGCTGCTCCAAAATTTTCATTACTGGTTTAAAATTCAGTTCCAATTTCTGTGTCAAAAGCTGGTGTAGAAAAAAATTCTTGTGTTATGGGAAATCTCTGGACTGATGACTACAACAAATTGTGCACTGAGACATTAAATAAACGTTGAGACCTAAAAGTACTGTGTAATAGTCAAGTATTTACAAATGAAAAGATATGAGATTTGGGATTTGCAGCTGACTAGGGGGAGAGGATGTGGGATATAGATGAAACAGTACATGCCATGTTTCTATTATTGAAACTAGGCAATAGGTCTATGGGGGTTTATTATACTATTTTCTCTACTGTTGTAAACATTTGAAAATTTCCATAAAAAATTAACAAAAAAACCCTAAAGGCATGACTTTCTCTTGTTTGAATGAGACATTTTTTAAAATAAATAGTTCATAGAAGTTGCATACTAAAATAATGATACATAGCTAACATTATTGGTGCTTACTGTGTGCTTGACATTAACACCTATTATGTACACACATAAGTATATATTTTATATAATGTATAGATTTGCATATGCACTTTTATATGTATATGTGATTTAATCTGTACATATATTAAACATACACATATGTAGTGTATCAATTCATTTAATTCCTGTCAACAATCCTGTGACGTAAGCTCTATGTAAATTATTGGCATTTGCTGATGAGGCAGCAAGGTGAGATGGAGGTTAAATAATGTGCACAAGGTTGTTAAGCAAATCGGAACCCACACTACTTAAACAATACCTCTGTTGTTGCCTGTGCTCAAGCTGTTCTGTACGTTGTGGCCATCAACTTCCCTTATCAGTCTATCTTTTATTTTTAAATTGATTTGGGAGTGGTGGGCGGGGTGGAAAAATATTTTTACAAGACTGTTCAGCAATTCTGCTGAAGCCGCCTGTCCCCTATGGCCCCAGGCGCGGGGCTCTTGGGACAGCTCCCGGTATGTGATCGCGCGGGTTAGCTCAGGAGGCCAGTTACCCCCGGTCCTCCACCCCGAGCGGCGTGCTGGCCGCTGCGTGGCGCCACCTGGTGGCCAGAAGCCCCGCAACCGTGCCTCCACCGGGCAGGGCTCAGGGCCCTCTTGAGGGCGGTTTGATCCCACGAGTCTGAGGGTGCGCACAGCCTTCCCGCGAGAACCAAGAAGGATGTCCAAGTCCTTGCACTTAACAAACCCAGGGCAAATGGGCCATCCTTTAACTTTTGTTTGAGCGGAGCGAGCCTCCAGGGGGCGACCTGGGCCTGGGGCCAGGGACACTGAGTGAGTGCTCCCTCCTGGCCCCTCTCTTCCCAGCCTGCGTCAGGGTTCTCCTCAGAATCTGCTCCATCTTCAACTAGTGGAAATTCAATTAAGAGGGGATGATTTTGCTTAAGGACTCTTAAAATGAGCTCTTAAAATTTACGAGTACTTAAAATTCATGTGTATATATATGAATATGTACATGCATTTTTCTTTGTATCCTCACTTCTTTCCAGAAGGGGTATTAAAGCTGGACTTACATTATATAACCTCCTCCCTTCACAACAGCCAGCTGAGGCTTGTGAAAAGCATGTGTGATGACCGCACCCCCCACCCCCGAACTCTGACCTATGTGGTAAGCAGTGCTGACCAGAGCCTGTAGAAGGGCACCTGGCCACAGTCTTGCAGACCTCTGGCACAAGTTCTGGGACACCTCACTTGGCCAACCAGCCCTGCCCCTTGGTGCTGAAGGACTCAGAGGATTTCTCCCTGGTGAATTCTCAAGGCCTACTGGCTGCCTGGACCTGAATGCAACTCTCTATGGCACATGCTCCCTTTCCTATGGTCTCCACTGCCATGAGGCTAAGCACATCCTGAAGGGAGCTCTTTCCTGGGCCCTCTGCAGCTTGTCACATGCAGCTTGGCACCTCCGGTTACACAAAGCAGGTGCCACAGAGGGAGGGCAGCCCCTCCAAGGTGGCCCCTCATCCAGACCTGCCTGGAGGTACTGCAGGGAAGGCCCAAGTTTTTGGGGGCCTTTCCTGGCTCAAAACTAGACTGGTCATCTAGTTTACTTTGTGAACACCATGTAGTTGTGCTTAAGAGCATCCCTCTCCATGAAAAGGTAGTGTCCTGTCTGAAGGGTGAGGTCATTCATTACATCATGCCATTAAGGAAGAGGAACATTTCTCAAATCTGATTCTGAGATCTGAGCAGGGAATACTTGGGTGGGCTGCAGAGCTGGTGATCTCCCTTTGTATAGAGATTGAGGAGGCCGGATTCCAGTGAGGGGAGCTTTGGTGGCAGGGCTGGAGGATGGTGTAGAAATGAGGGACCCAAGAGGGATTAGTGAAGGCTTGTTTCAGCCCCTTTGGGCAAGTGTTTAGGTCTCTCGGATACTGAGTGAATTGGGTTAGAGCCTATGAACTCTGGGGGCAAACTGGCTGTGTTGTAGCTGACCCCCATACTCGCAGCACCACTTGGTCTTAGCAGAGCCAAGAGAAAACTAACAGACAAGGGGAGGCGTGGTGTCCATTGTTAGACCAGTGCTGTGACAAAAGGCTGTAACCCCCGGGTACCAGTGTAGTGTTGACTTGGTAATTGAAGTGAGAGCACCGAGAGGTTAGCCATGGAGTCAGGGCTCCTTAGTCATCTCTTCCTCTTTGACTTCTGAGGAAGACCTTGCCGAATTGAGGTTTAGTTTTATTTAGGGAAATATTTTTCCTTGTAATCCATGGTTTCAATATGAACCAATCAAGAAACTGGATAAAAAGGGAAATGCCAGGTTTGCTTTCATTAATAGCAGCACAGCACCAGGGCCAAGGGCTGTAATCATCTCACTGTAGTACTCTTCTTCTCTCTTGGTTGTCAACTGTTACTCTGTTGGAAGGAGATGGAGGTGGCTGGCTCTTGGCTAGCCCTCATGGGCGGGTGAACTTCAAGCACTCCTTTTCCTTCAAACTAAGTCCAGGCCAAAGGCAGGTGAAAAACCTCTTTGGCCCCTTTTATCTGACCTTTTTTACTTGGTTAATGAGAAGACCTGGGCAAAGGGACCACAGCACTTCCCTTAGCCTAGAGAAGAGCTCTAGGCTAGCCACTCCCTATCTCTTTTACTTGGCTACACCTTAGTCCTGCTGCCAAAGGCAGGTTCCATCCCCATGCAGGGGGCACGTCCTGGTCCTTTTAAATTGAGGCATGTGCTTCCGAGGGATGGGGATTCTAAAAAGGAGAGTGGACGAAGCCAAAAAATGTCCAACACTGTACCCTCGACTGGGTTCCAGCTGCCTCCTCTCCTCAGGTGGGCTAAGGGAGTCTCCACGTTCCCCTTGTGGCTAAAGTGTGCTATGACTCTGGTCTAACCATCTCTAAAAAGATGCGTGGTCCCTTAGCGTACAGTTAGCTAAAAGTTTATCTCGGATGACTGGCCTGGAAGTCAAGAAACAGTTGTGGTGACTAAGGATGTTTGGTGAATAAAGAAGACAGGCAGAGACCAGTCTCTCAAATATTTAGAATGTCTGTGGAAGAGAAGGTATAGGATTAGAGGGCAAAATTGGGACCAAGAAATATGTTATTAGGAAGTGGATTTTTTGTTTGTTTATTTGTTTCAAGAGTAAAACTAGCCCCCAAGGAGATATTCAAGGAGGTGCTTCTGACCATGTGGTGATGCCCTGGGAAGAATCATCCTGCTGGAAAGCCATCCATTCTGGTCATCCCTTGTCTCAGGCTTTCCGGAATAGTCCTATTTTCAGTATTCTGCCTGTGACAGTGACTATAAACCATCACGTGTCTCAGAAACTCCAATAGGCCCATTCACTCCATACCCTTTTGAAAACCTCTTGATTTTGGAAATAGAAGAATGTTTTGTCAAATCTATTCTGACTTGTGGTTCATAAATTTGAGCAAGGTTCATAAATTTTACCCAACTCTGAAAGTCTGTAAATCTACATTTATCAGCAAGATTTTTTTGTTTTGGCTGTGCCCATAGGATGTGGAAGTACCCGGACCAGGGATCAAACCCAAGTCACAACAGTGACCTGAGCCTCCACAGTGACAACACCAGACTCCAACCCTCTATCAGCAAGATTAAGTAATCACTTTAGATTATCTAATGACATAGTGGCAGAACAGGAGCTAGAACAAAGGATCTGATTTCTCTTTAGATATTTTTTGAGTCTTAAAATTCTGGCCAGCTTCCCGTGATGAGATATAGGAATCATCTCTTGGTTAGGAACAGGCATCCCCTGTTTAGCTCCATTCTTTACTCAGCCACCACCCACCCCCACCCCTGCCTTTAACACATCTGCATAGTGATGGCTTTCATCTGTTAGTTTGGAGGCCTCTGGCACAGTATGTGGGATGAGACAGAGTTCACTTCTGGGCTAAGCTGGTGTTTTTCCAGAGGTGAGCTCTCATCTGTATGTGTATCCATCCATCTTTGGCAAGGACAAGCCCTGATGATAATCCAGTATCCCTATGCTAGTGGTACATATGGAGAGGCTGCTATTAACTTAGAGGTTGTAAGTCCTTGAGGACAAGGAACATGGAATCATTACTCTGAATCTCCAGGCAGCTAATAAAGTGTTACACTCTATGGGCATTTGATAGATACTTGGTATTTGCTTCTTCTTTTCCCACATGAAATGGCAAGATTCCGTCATCCCAGGAGTCAGTTCCACCTGGTTGCACAGCTTCAGGAAATAAGGAGTGTGTCTTCCCACATACTGTTCTGTTTTCAACTTAATGTGTTTATTTGAATACCTAGAAACCATGGTGACAGGTGCCATAGAAATAGAAAGAAAGAGCAGGGAGGTGGAACACAGGAAGGGAGGACCCAAAACACCAGGGGGCTGGAAGCAGTGCTTTTGTGACACCAGGGTTTATTTTGAGCCAGTGGGATTATTTATCCTGTCTTTGTGCACAGCTTCTCCCCCTGGGAATGAAAGTTTCATCTGCTTCCTTATGCACTTACATTTTTTTTTTCTGGGTCTCCAGAGGATAGATGCTGCATTCAGTGTCCAGATATACAGGTCATCGTCACTACTTACCTTTGTGTGTCCGTTGTTACTTTTCAGTGCACATTCAGAAACAATACTTCCCTCACTGATCCTAACTCAAGGCAGATAGTATTCTCTCCTATTTTTCCCAAATTTGAGGTTGAGAATAACTATTCAAAGTCACATGGCAAGTAAGGGGTCAGAGTTAACCTCTAGCTTGTCTCCTTCTGCTAAGATTGGGCTGTGCAGTGATGGGGGTTCAGGGCAGGCTGGACAGATGGCCAGTGCATTTTGGCCAGTGTCATTCAGGTTAAAATGAGCTGTGTGGAGTGATCAGAGTCATGGAGAAACAGCTGGTGTTTCTGCATGAAGCCTACAGAAAACTGTGATTGGTTGCAGGAGAAATTTTGCTAATTTATGTCTGGAGACAAAGGAAAAGGTAAACCATAAATATACCCTGCTTTCAAGGCCAATAGCTCCTTGCCAGCACAAATGAACTTGAGTGCTCCCAGCTTGATTTGCCTGTGCTAACCCACAGGTTAGAAGGGCCACACAGTTTTCTCTCTCTCTCCTCAAAGCAGACTGAGCCAAATGTGACAGGAAATAGAGTCCTGGGCGTGGCTGGCCATGTTCCAACCTCGTATCTATGATTGTCTTCATGTATGTCTGATGTAATTGGATGGTGCTCCCTGTAAGTCCTGCAGCTTCATAGCCTTATGTTAACGGAGCAGGACCCTATGGGGTCTTCCTGGGACAGATCTCCCCTGTCTTCCCCCTGCCTCTTGCTTCATCTGAGTAAGTAAAGGTATACATTCGTAGATCTTGAGAACAAATGATGAAGTTTGAACCACCATAAGGATTTTCTCATCATAGCCAAAGCCATTTTATAATACAGAAATTCCTTGTCTTGTTTTAAGTAACAAAAATTCTTAAGTATGCATTGTCCAGAAGTTCCCTGGTGGCACAGAGGGTTAAGGATCTGGCATTGTAACTGCTGTGGTGGGGTTCAATCCCTGGGCTGGGAATACATTGTCCAAGAACTAAAACACTCTCAGGATTTGTTAATCTGTCTGTGATTTATATTAACTCTGCCTTCTGTTATCATCCAATACCTGATGGGGACCATGTGGAATGACATTTGCTTTGTCACAAGTATCTAAGACACTTATTCCATTATCAAGAACTAATTCAGAAAATGAAGCTTTTTCTAAAAAGTCTTACTCTTGATCAGAAATGATCGCTAGTGGATCTGTGCTACCACGATAAAGCGCTTCTCCATACCTTTTAGCAGAGTCCAACTCTTCAAGTCCACGAACAAGTTTTGTTACTTCTGCAGCAAGTCATTCCTGACAACTCTTGCTTTTCTGGATCTTTGACATACAGCTGCATTATGTGCTCAATCTCTGGAAAGGGCAGAAAAGTGAAGAGTTTCAGGTAACTTTCTACCAAATCATCTTGCTGCCTGACAAAGAATTAACACAATTCAAATGGAGATGTCTTACCTCTGTATAGCCAAATAGCACTGACAGCCGACTTACCCAGTTTTGTTCTAGTTGTAATTAGAGGAATAGAGACTCTAAATATGCCTTCTCCAGTCAACTTGTGGATGAACCTATATCCGGACATGATATGGTCCAGCTGTTCAGATCCACCCAGTCAGACTGGGCATCCATAAGTTTGGAACAGGTAGTAGAAATCAGGCAGCTGGAGTACCTGGTATAAAATGGCCAGGGAGTTCCCTGGTGGCTCAGAGGGTTAGGGATCTGGCCTTGTCACAGCTGTGGTGCAGATTCCATGTCCTGGTTCAGGAACTTCCACATGATGCGGGCGCGACCAAAAAAAAAAGGACACACACACACACACACACACAAAAGACAAAAAGCAGCTTGGCCAAACTCCTACCTTCTGGGCTTGCGAGTCGCGAACCGAGTCTGCAAACTCAGCTTGGTTCAGCAGCGTGCAGGTGTAGAAGTGGCCACCCGCTGCCTCTTGGAATCTCAGGTGCAGCATTTCATACCACTCTGAGGTGTGTAGCACTGTGAAGCTGCTCGAGGTTAGTGAAGAGCTGCTGGTGATGAGCCGCCAGGACTTGAATCCTTGGCGCGTGTGGGCGCAGCGCGCGCCTTGCTTTTCTCGTGCTCTGTCGCGCGCCTCGGGCGCCTCAATAGGACAGTTCTCCCAGCCGCACGGTGGCGCCTACTTCCAGCGCCATCACATTGTGGCCTGCTCGTTGGCTGTGAGTCCGGCCTAAGAGCGACAGCACATGCCCTACATGCAGCGAGGAGACTGTAGCATCAAACCCCAGTCTGGGGAAAGTTGCCCACCAGGCTGTGGTAAAAGAGCTCTGGAAGCTCTGTTTTCGCACCCGTCTCAGGGAAGAACTCTATGAACAGACCCCGAGCCTTTGGCACCGCCAGCAGCCCCCGAGCTCTATCGTGGGCCTCCACAACCCCAGGGACAGATTCCCGACCCACCCGCAGTACCGAAGCACCCGCCTCGGGCAATGCAGCACAACGTGGGCGCCGCCATCTTGGTAAAGCACCAGGTTCAGAAGAAGAGGATGCTGAGAATGAAGTTGAAGATGATGAAGCAGAAGCTGATTCGCCTCCTGAGGAAGAGGAGGAGGAGGATGATAAACAAGGCCCTGGTCCTGGTCTGGTCTGGTCTGTGAGACGTCTCTGGTAAGTGGCAGAACCTTGAGTGTGAAGACATCATGGTATACCTCCCTACTGGGATGCCTTGATTGAGATTTTTCTTTTGTGGGGGAAAGGTGTAAGACTTGGTTTTGAGCAGAATGCTGCTTTAATTGGATTTTCTCTTCTGGGCTGAGGAGTCCCTGGGCCATCTGGTACTGCCTGAGTAGTGCTTGGGGAAATCCCATTTTAAGACAGGCTCTTCGGTACCCCTACCTGGAACAGCAGCTAGGAGTCTGTTCCCGTGCTACGGAACTGTGACCCAGAGAGGCCGTGGAGCACTGGTTTATCTAGTTATGGTCTGTCTGTTTCTGGTAATACTAGTGGTGTGAAAGAACTGTGGAGAAATTGAGGGCTGGAATGATACTTAAAAAAAAGAAAAAAAATGAAAAAACAAAACCTAGAGTTTCTGAGTACGGCTGATGTGGAACTACATTCACTGGCCTGGTTTCTCAGCTTAATAAACTTTAAAAGTTGGAACTTGGAGTTCCTGTTGTGGCGCAGCGGTTAACGAATCCGACTAGGAACCATGAGGTTGTGCGTTCGATCCCTGGCCTTGCTCAGTGGGTTAACGATCTGGCCTTGCCGTGAGCTGTGGTGTAGGTCGCAGACACGGCTCGGATCTGGCATTGCTGTGGCTGTCGGTGTAGGCTGGCAGCTGTAGCTCCGATTAGACCCCTAGTCTGGGAACCTCCATATGCCCCGGGTGCGGCCCTAAAATTAAAAAAAAAAAAAAAAAGGTTGGAACTTAATGACAGTGTAATTTCTGGAGGCTTGGAAGCCCTGGTAGAGAAATGTCCAAATCTTACTTACTTCAATTTGAGTGGAAACAGAATCAAAGATCTCAGTAGAGTAGAAACTCTGCAAAATCATAGAAGTTTAAAAAGTGCTGACTTTTCACTGTGAGATCACAAATGGGGAAGATTATAGAGAAAGTATTTTTGAATTGCTGCTGCAGATCACATGCTTAGGTGGAGCTGACCAGGAGGACAGGAGGCATCTGTCCCAGGAAGGTCCCATAGGGTGCTAGTGGGTTACACTCAGGCCTGTGCCTCTGCTGGGCCCACCACCTAGAATGCCCTCTGTTTCCCTCTCACCAGAACATTAGTCTCTGCTTTGCTAAATCTTATCTGTCCTAGAGCCCCAGTTCAGCTGTTTCCTCCCCCCTCCCCAGTTCCCTAATATTGAAAGTGATCTCTTCCTCCTCTCACTGCCTATGACAGCACCAGTTGGAGAGTCTAGTGGTGAGGATCAAAGGTCTCTCAATTCAGAGAGCCCAATAAGCCCCAGAAGTTGGGGTCATCCAGACTCCCTGCCCCTTTAGAGGGGATTCAGGACTGGCCTCCTAACCACTCATCCAACCTACTCCACCCTTCTACCCCATCAGCTGATATAAGAAAAGGTTTGAAAAGCGAGAAGGTAGATTGGTTTTCCGTAGAGAGGTTTTTCACTCTACTCCTTGAAGCCAAGGAGGTGGGTGTGGATCAAAGAATATCAGAAAACACCCCAGAGAGTTTGCAAAAAGAGGAGTCAGGCATTGTGCTCTGAGATTGCTTGTGAGGCCTGTGGACTGGTTGATCTGCTCTTGGCATGGAGCACATGCAAAAGTAGGGAGGTGGAGATGGTGGGGAAGGGATACTGGAGGGCAGAGAGGGCCCAGAATCATGGCCTTGATGGGTGTGACATAGGCCGGAGGCTGCAACTATGATTAGACCCCTAGCCTGGGAACCTCCACATGCCGCGGGTGCAGCCCTAAAACGACAAAAGGCAAAAATAATAATAATAAAATAAAATAATAAACCCATTTCTAAAGGGTGACTTGCTCTGAGCTAGGGGTTACAAAGGAGAGCAAGGCAAAGCTCTACCCTAACTAGGTGCCATGCTGCAGGTAGATAAACAAGATGGGAACTTCAGTGTAATGTGAGGAGGGCACCCTCAGGTAGTGGTTACTCATTGTAGGAAAAGAGGCAAAGAAAGGCACCTAACCTTGACCAAGGGATGACGGAAGCCTTCCTGGAGGAGGTGGTCCTAAAGTTATTTGGTACCTGGCCCTCAATAAAGGGCCACCTTGAGCTCCTCCATTCCTCCGACCCCAAGGGGTCACCATCCAGAATCAGCCGGAAGAGGGCGTATGGTTGCAGGAATGGAGCTGGGGGGAGGATTTTAGGATCTGCTGTGTTATATTTCCCCACTAACATGTTCTCTATTTAAAGGTGCAAAAATAATTCTAGACAGTTTATTGAGGAATATCAGTAAAATTTATTTCACTTTTTAAACTAAAAAGAGTGATATGTGTGGCTGGTAAATTTATTTCAAAAATTAAGTGCTAAAAAAGATTTATTATGTTTAATAACTGGCACCTATGAAACATTACGTTATTAAATACAGTAAATCTAAGCATAATATACTCTAGGTCCATCCATGTTGTCGCAAACGGCAGAATTTCATTCTTTTTTATGACTAATATTCCATTGTATTATATACCACATCCGCTTTATCCATCATCTCTTGATTGGCACCTGGATTGCTTCCATATCTTGGCTGTGGTCAGTAGAGCTTCTGTTAACATTGGGGTGCATGTGTCTTTTTGATGGGTGGTTTTATTTTTACTTGCCAGGAAAAACAACTTTTTTTCCACTTCAACCAACTTGGTCCAACAGAATATGTGTTATAAGGTTGTTCCCTGTAAAACTCCAATTCCTCACTTGGCACCTTCTGAAAAATTCAGACTTAGGTGTTTGATGTATGACTTGGTGTCCTAGAGCCCTGGAACGTCACTCAGGGGCACCTGAAGTTACTTCTTGGCTCTGTCGTCCAAATGCCTGGGAACATCATTTAAAGCCATACTTAAACAAAAAACCAAAAAGCAACTTCAGAATAAAAGAGACAAACAAAAAAATCCTAGACATAAGGGGAAAAAAAATCTCTAATGAGAAAGGATTTTAAAAAAGTAACCACAATACCATTCTCACACTCGATAAAATTAAAAATAACTCCTTAGTACCACCCAATATTAGGGCCCATTTTCTTTGATTATTTCAGTTTTCTCTGATTTTTTTTGTCTTTTCACAGATGCACTTGGTTGTAGGTCTCTGAAATATCTTCTTATCTGTAAAAGAATGCCTTCTTTTTAGTTTTTATGCATTTTGTTTGTTGGTGAATCTGGGTCATTTGTCCCGTGGCCTAACTAGGAAGACAGAAAATCAGTTTAAGGTGTCTTTGTGGCTTTCTTTGTCCCTAGGCACTATCCCACTAGCGATGTTCAGTCAAAATTCTGTGTTTTAAAGTCGCTTGAAATAATTCTTCTTTCTGTGATCATGAAACCAGTTTGATAGACTGTTAGTTTCATTTGTCCCAGTTTGTTTTTGATTGATGGGGTCTATCTTTTCTAAATATGACTTTGTTTTATACACTGCAAGATAACTACATGGCCGAAAGTCAAAATTATACAAAAGATTTAAACAAAGAAGTATAGCTTCTATGTCTTCCCCCTTCCCCACTCAACTGTCAATCTCTTCCTTTTCCTTAGAGGTGAGTGTATTATTATTATTATTCATTTTGGCTTTATCCTCCCATTATTGTATGTATGCTCCCCTAGTTGTATTCCTCCTTGCCTTCTAGTGTGTTTACTTTTCTGACCTTATATTTCTGGAGGCCATCCTTACTCCTTTTTCCAGCAGCCTAACACTCCTCTGTGTGTGTGTTCCAAAATTTACCCAACCAGTCCCCGACTGATGGACAGATAAGTTGTTTGTAGCCTTTGCTATTGCAGAGAATGCTGCAGAGAATAACTGAGCATGTCTGTGCACAGTTTTGGTAGTTATACTTGGGGTCAACTCCCTGCACTGGAATTGCTGGGTCAGAGGGGAAAAGCACATGCACTGTTGCTAGACATGACAAGATCCTCCTCCACAGAAACGGTACCATTTTGAATTCCCATCAGTGATGCAGCAGAGAGACTGTTTTCCCAGAACCTCACCAGCAGAATATATTGTCAAACTTTCAGATTTTTGCTTATCTGAGAGATAAGAAATGGTATCTCAGGATAGTTTAAATTTGCAATTCTCTTCTTGTCAGCAATGGGGAGGTATTTTCTGTGGTTTCATTTGCTTTACTTTTTCTGTGAAATGCCTGTCACATCTCATTTTTAAAGTCAGATTATTGGGCTTTTTTCTCCTTTGAAGTCTTGAATTGTTAAGGATATTAGCCCTTTGTCTTTGATATAATTTGCAGTTATCTCTCCCAGATTTTCACTTGCCTTTTGATTTTACTTAGTACTTAAAAATCTCCATGGAGCCAAATTTATTTATCTTTTCTCTTATTATTTCTGGATTTTTGCCTCTCCCAGGTTATAAAATATTTCACCATTTTCCCCTATTATTTGTATGGTTTCATTTTTACATTTAGATCTTTAGAATTATCCCAGCGTTCAGTGTGAGAAATAGATCCAATTTTATATTTCTATTTATGGGTGTCCAATTGTATAGGATGTAAATTTATATCTTAATAGAGCTATTATAAATATGTGTGTGTAAATATATATATGTGTAAATGTTTGGAATGATATAGCTTAACACTTAAGCACTGGTGGACTCTGATTATAAATATTCTGTCTTCTATTTTTTTCCTTTATCTGAATAGATATGCTCTATTCTCCTGTATTTGCACGACCTTTTTTCTATGTCATATATATCAAGGTTGGGATATTTATTTTTGAGAGGATATAATGCAGGCTCAATAAAAAGTTTTTGAAGAAGTTTATCCATAGTTTATATGTAAGCCAAACAAGTATTTGAATGTCTGCTGTGCACACTGGGTTAAGCTATGTGTTGTGGAAATTTTTTTAAAAAGCATAATTATCAAGATAGACATATCTAAAAGATAAACCTTGAGGGGAGTAAGGGCCACAGAAAAAGGTTGAATGAGTGGTATAGACGGACGGTGAAGAATTCACAGGTATGAGAGATCTCCACAGGCAGGGGTGGCCCCTAGAGGCTTCGAGGAAGAAGTATCTTCCAGTTAGTGCTTGAAGGATGAATAGGATTTAGACTGCCAGGGAGAAAACAGGGGCACATGGAGACAAGGACCTTATTGTAAGTAGAGGTGAGTGGGAGACCCTAAGGGCATTTGGGGGACCTGGTTGGTAGGGCTGGTCACAGGATCTTCCGTGACTGGGGGCACAGCTCTCGGCTCCTCCAAGGAGGTAGGTGAGCTGTCTTTAGTCTCCAGGGATTGGGAGCCTCTCAGTGGATCCAGTTACACACAGAACCCCTCCCTAAGGAACCCCTCCCTAAGGAGCCCTGGTGCAGACTGCTTGCAGACACTGAAGGCATAGGGACTCTCAGTGTTTGCATTTGATTTTGCTCCTCATCAGTCCATTCTTGGGTGGCACCCATGGGTGGAAACCATTGGGTCTTCATCAGCACCCATCCTGCCCTCCACAGATGGGCACACAACAGCTACATGGCAGGGCCTGTGGAGGGCAGCCACCCAGGCTTGGATCAGCTTCTGCTTAAAAGGACTCTCGGTACAAATCTTTCTCCTCCTCCTCCAAGGGTCAGAATAAGCACTAGCTGGGGAGGAGGGGCAGGCAAATTAACAACCTAAAACCGCCGTCTCACCACCTATCCTTTGAGAGTTAGTATAAAAAGAGGCCCCCAAATTTTCAGTTAATCTTTTTGATTTTATGTGGGTGAGTTTGATGGAAGTGGGAGACTTCTGTGGTTCACACTCTTCTCTGACTCCACAGAGCCATGTCTGGACCCCACACCCATGCCTTTTCCTCTGGGCTGCCCCTCGAATGCAAAGGGTACCCTTCACCGCGCGTTCTTCTAATTCAGGTCAGGGCCCTGAGAAAATCCATTTCCATTTTAAACAATCCTAGTTATGTGTGACCTAACACTCTTACACTGCAGAAATGGAGAATACCTGAGTACCACCCTTTATTCCCTTAGTTATAGACTCTACTGTGTTCTCCTTACAGAGCCAAGTGATGGGATGGATAGAGCATGGGTCTCAAGTCAGATAGAACCCTGGCCCTGTCACTGCAAGCTGAGTGACCTCAGACAAGTGACTTAGTTTTGAGTCTCTTTCTGCACCTTTGCCTGGCTTTGGTGAGAACTGGATAACATGGGTGAGGGGCCAGGCTCAGGGGCAGAACACTACAAATATTACTTTCTTTGATATCTTCAAAAGTCTCTATTGATATAACCCTCAGCCTTCTATGATACGCCCCTTGACCTTATCCATCCTGTTTTCCAACACTTTAATCTGCTCCTTATTTGAGTGCATTGCTGTCCACTGAGGCACCAAACTCGCCCAGAGCCCCTTTTGAGACTACACAATGGAAGTACTCCTTTCGAGGCAAGGTTTCTATACCGAGAGTTGGCTCCTAGGCCCAAGGAGGCTGCCCCCCCGGAGACAGGGTCATGGCCACTGCTCGCAGGACAGGAGTGGACAGGGGTTCCCTGGTGTCCGGTTAAGGATCTGGCTTTGTTACTGCTGTAGCTTGGGTACAATCCCTGGTCACTGGGAACTTACGCATTCCCACATGCTGTGTTTGTGGCCCCAAACAAACAAAAAAAATGAAAACAAAAAAAAAAAACAGGAGCAGACAGAGGCGCCTGTGTTTACAGTCTTGTTCTCAGTTACCTGACACCGGTCTCCAAGGGAATTAGCAAAAGACATCTCAAATGTCAGAGCACATATATCTGTCTGAGGCTGAGCTGTATGTCTTCTCCCTCCATGGACCTGTACCACATCCTCCCAGAAATAAGTGACCCAGCCTCCTTGTGGAATGACCTATACAGAAAGCATGCCTTCCTGGGTAGGGAACGAGAACTGGGACGATACGCAAGGGAAAGGTGAGGCTCTGGGTGAAATAAACAGGGCGCACGTAGCTGGGCAGGAGCCAAGTCATTAATGTTTCTTTGATTTCCCTCAGGAGCAGTCAGGAACTGTTTTTCCTTTCACCTTTACTTCTCTTTTTTGCATCTTGCAACCCCTTTGATAGTCAAAACAGAGGTGCATAAAAGGGGGTACCTAGCCCTCCCCATAACCTTATTTCAGTGTCTCCTTTCCCTTTGTCCTTGGGCAGCCATCCCCCATAACCAAGCCTTCAGTCTTCAACCTTCTCATCTCATTATCTCCTGAGACTGGTTTTAGCTGTGGTCCTACCCATAGGACTTCATTGCATTTCACTATCTCAGCACCAAAATGTTAACAAACTAATTTAATTAATGTTTCCAAGCTAAAAGAGTGAAGACCGAAAGGTATTCCAGGTTCCTTGTTGAGTTCACCATCCCTGACTTGGTGATTCTGATGTAAGAAATTTCTCATAAAGATGCTTTTGGGCCAGTGGGTCATTCAAGAGATCTCATAGGATGCTGGATACCAAAGTTCTTCATAAATTACAAACAAAATTAAGAGATGATGATCATGCTCATAAGTAATCAGCTGAATACCGTGCTTGGTGATTGGGACCAGTGCTGTAAGTATGACATATGAAGATAATCTGATGCCTATTTAGTGATACTATTTTATACTTTCCTCCAGCGCCCATTATAAATGGCCATTGGGGAAGACTATCTTTTCTTTTTTCTCTTTTTGCTTTTTAGGGTCGCACCTGCAGCATATGGAGGTTCCCAGGCTAGGGCTCAAATCAGAGCTGTAGCTGCTGGCCTACAGCACAGCCACAGCCACAGCGACATGGGATCTGAGCCACGTTTGCAAGCTACACCACAGCTCACAGCAACACCGATCCCCAACCCACTGAGTAAGGCCAGGGATGGAACTTGCATTCTCATGGATTCTAGTTGGATTCGTTTCCACTGAGCCACATTGGGAACTTGGGAAGAGCATCTTTTAAGTTGACTTTTTGATGATAGTGTATATCTTCTAAGTTGTAGTTTCTTTCTTCAAAATGTAGAGTAATGGTGTTCAAAGTATTGTCTGAGAGCCGGTATCACCACCATCTTCTGGGGACTTGTTAGAATAACAAATTCTCAGGCCCTACCTAGAACTACAAATTAGAAATTCTGGGGGTGGGGTGCAGCCATCTGTGTTAGAACAAGCCTTCCAGGGGTCTGTGTTGCACACTCAAGTCTGAGAACCACTGGCAGAGAGTAACCCATTAACCAGTCAATAGTCTATTAACTTTCTCTGGCTTAGAGCACTGGCCTGCCCCTTGTAGGAGGTCTCCAAGAGAAAGTACAGTTTTGTCAGCGTTGTCTCTTTTCTAATCAGACTGCCTGGTTTTGCCTGGAGCAGCGAGTTGAGGTGAAGTAGAGGGAACCAGGCTTTAGAACTGCAGAAGTACCTGCTTAGTCCAGCTGAGGTGCCCACAGAAGGGCACCCGGGGTTAAGTCCTTCCAGGTTTAAATTGAGCCAGAGGGGAGGCTCAGACACCCACTGTGCCCTGAGGGCTGTTGGGCCCCACTGTCCCAGGAGTAGTTTCTGTGTCCGATCTGCCTCTCCTTGTTCATCAATGGGACAAGAAGAGCTGTATACACAATCTTTTATTGGTGTGTGGTCTGGTTTTAAAGTAAGTCAGAAAAGAACTTATCATAGGGATGGTCTACAAGGGTACAGCCTCTTTCTTGACTCAGAGGTAATAAATTAGATTTATTTATCTATCTATCTATCTATCTATCTATCTATCTATCTATCTATCTATCTATCTATCTTTTTAGAGCTGCACCCAAAGCATATGGAGGTTCCCAGGCTAAGGGTTGAATCAGAACTGCAGCTGCTGGCCTATACCACAGCCAAAGCAGCGCCAGATCTGACCCGTGTCAGTGACCTACACCATAGCTCACAGCAACGCCAGATCCTTAACCCACCTAGCGAGGCCAGGAATAAAATCCATGTCCTCATGGATACTACGTGGGTTCGTTACCGCTGAGCCACAATGGGAAGTACAGTAAATTAGATTTTAGATTGGAAATGACTTCCCTAAAGGAGGTGTTAGAATCATAATGGTTCACACTGACTGAGTGCTTCTGGTATGAGTGTCACCACACCAGCTGATGAAACCTGGTAAATACCACGCACCTCACTGCATTTGCTGCTCATAACCCTTCAAGGGAGGCACTATTATTAGCCTCTCTATAGGGAAACTGAGGCTCAAAACGGTTGAGTCAACTTCTTGTTAGAAAAGGACAGAACTGGTGCTTAAACTAAGCAGCCTCGAAAGTCCCTGCATTTACCCACCACCCTACTGTGAGTCTAATGGACCGGAATCATCGTTTTCCATGAAATCTCAGCATCCCTGCCTCTCCCCCCTTGCCTTCTTGCCCCTGTCTCCCACTTAGTGTCTTCCTTCTTCCTTAGTTTGTTGACAGTCTTTTATCCATCCTGACTGAATGCTTTGTTTTCAGGAGTCTCTATGGGCTGCTCTTTGCCTAATCCACCCATAATTAACTCTGAAAAATGATCATAGACAGAAATTTGTACTTTTTTTTAGGCCACACTTGTCACCATGCTGTAGTTTCCGGGCCAGGAATCAAAGCCAAGCCATAGCTATAAACCAGAGCCACAACAGTGACAACACCAGGTCCTTAACCCACTGGACCACCAGGGAACTCTCAGAATTTGTATTTGAAACATTTTTTGTATTTTCTCAGGCCAAAAAAAAAAAAACCCCACAGTAGGTTTTGAATAGTATTTATTTTCTGAATGAAGGACCAACAAGCAGGTCCCTCTTAGATGTTGACGGTGTTGAGCTGAGGTGAATATTATGAGAAAACCAGTGATTGCTGGAGCCCGTAATTCTCAGGTTAGGTTGGATGAGTGGGCCAGACCCCACAAGGGACATCTGGTCTGGGCCTGGCTCTTTAAATGCTTCTCTACCACTCTAATTCTGAATTTCTTGATACAGGGGTCCAGACATTGGCCTTTTAAAGAGGTCCGTAGTAATATTTACCATCAGGCCACTTTGGTAAATGTGGACTGGAGGAGTAAACCTTGGTTCTCTCATTTTCTTGCATTTCCGGAAGCTCCCTAGGAGATCCCGAGGCCAGGGTTTCTAGAACCAAATTTGAGAACATTGTCCTCAAACTTGAGTGTGCATCAGAATCTCCCCCAAAAGGCTTTTTAAAACACAGATTGGGAGTTCCCATCGTGGCGCAGCGGTTAATGAATCCAACTAGAAACCATGAGGTTGCGGGTTCAATCCCTGGCCTTTCTCAATGGGTTAACGATCCAGCATTTCCATGAGCTGTGGTGTAGGTTGCAGACGTGGCTTGGATCTGGCATTGCTGTGGCTGTGGCATAGGCCGGCACCTGTAGCTCCGATTCGACCCCTAGCCTGGGAACCTCCACATGCCGCGAGTGCGGCCCTAAAAAAAAGCAAAACAAACAAACAAACAAAAAAACGCGGATTGTAGACTCCCCTTCCGGCATGTCTGGCCAGCTGGTCTGGGGTGAGATCGGGGGGATTTGCAGTTCTAATAAATCCTCAGCGGATGCTGATGCTGGGAATCCCAGGACCACACTTTGAGAACTGCTAGGTTAGATCATCCCATTGCATTAAAGAGTAGATTGGCCCTCAGTCTAGAGGAGAGACTTTTTTTTCACTTAAAGCAAAAACGTGTAACAATAGTAACACTCGACATGTCCGAGGCTTCCTCATAATTTCCCAGCCTCCTGAAGTACCTCTGCTCTCACAAGTTACAGCAAGTTCTCTGTTTACTGTTAAAACCAGCGGATGGGAAACTTGGGTCCTAGGATTTCAGTTACACCTCGGACAGTAACTTTGCAAATGACCACAGGTTTGTCATCTATCTTTCTTTGTCCTGATTTCCCCACACTTGCCAAAGGTGACATGTTGAGGAGATAAAATGAGAGAATAAATTAAAACAGAAAAAAATTAAAGCTCATCTGCCTGTTTAAAAAGTTTAAAGCTCAAGGTACAAATACTGGCCAGTGCCCTGAGTCTCTGACCAGGGAGATGAAGACTGGCTCTGGGTCTTGGTTTTTCGCTAACTTGCGGGGTGACCTGGAGCCAGTGGTCAAGCTGCCATTTCTTCATCAGAGCTCAATAGAACTGGAGCCTAAATGGAGTCTCTGCAAATGTAGCTGCTTCCCCATGCTTACTCATAGTTTGCAAGTTGCGTTTTAAATTGTTTACTGATTGTTTCAACATTCATTCTCCTTGAGATGTTTGTAAGTTCTTCCATTTGTAAGGGGAGAACTCCATCCTAAGGGCCCTGCCTGGGTGGGACCTGTATGATGTTGGGCAGCAAAGGATGGGTGACAGTGGGTCACTGCTGCATCAACCTTAATCTGGGAAGCGATTTTTGGTTGCTGAGGCATGATATGACAATTAATGAGGTGTCATTAGAGTACATAAAATATAAACAGTTATGAACACTAATTTTGGTGGTAATTAGGGACTGAGATAGTAAGAGAGACTATTTAGCCCTGATCACTAGAATCGTAAGAGTTGACACACTGGAAGTTCCCATTGTGGCGCAGTGGAAACAAATCCGACTAGTATCCATGAGGCCAGTATCAATCCCTGGCCTTGCTCAGTGGTTAAGGATCTGGCGTTGCTGTGAGCTGTGTGTAGGTTGCAGAGGTGGCTTGGATCTGGTATTGCTGTGGCTGTGGTAGGCTGCAGCTGCAGCTCTGATTCGACCCCTGGCCTAGGAACTTCCATATGCCTCAGATGCAGCCCTAAAAAGCAAAAAAAACAGAACAAAACAAAACAAAAAAAAAGAGTTGACACACAATGGTCTTGTAATTGCCTGTGTACTTGTCCACAGCTGCACCTAGACTAAAAGGTACGTTTGGTGGAACCCATCTTTATCTTTTCACTCATGTTGTCTCACTGCTGTTAGAGCTGGTATTTAAAAATTATTTGTTGAATTAAATTATTGAATGCAATTGATGATAGATATAAGTTAAAAATGTCATCTTTTGGATAAATTGGTTTCACCTTAAATCCATTTTGTCACAAAACAGGGATAAGTATGTTAATGGATAAACCAACGATTAGATGGTAAATGAAACAGGCAGATGAGAAAAAAGTCCATCAGTGGCCTCTTGGCTTGTTTGGATGGAATGAGGCTCTGGGCATCCCCTGTTCTAAAGAGCGTTTCGGGCTCCACGGAAATCTTTAGTAGTCCAGCCCAGTTTTGATGGAGACCAAATAAATGAGACCAGGGTCATCAACTTGACTCACACAGGAGCCCCTTAGTTTTGCTCTGCCTGGCGGCCCAGGCTGCAGTGTGGAACCAGACCAAGTCAAGCTGATCCTGATAGATGGTGGCGGGAGCAACACTTGCCTTCTCAGGGACCCTCCTAGTCGAGTGATTGCTCATCTTCCTACAAGGGCCAGAGCCACTCTCCATGTCCCAGGAGCAAGTTCCCATCATAGAAATGACCACATCCCATGGTTAAGCTTTTTCCTCCACTTTATTCATCAAAGAGGGCCCTTCCCACATACTCTGCTCTGCTCTGTGGGAAGTGGGTAGGACCCAGTTCCCTACTAAAAAGCAACAGTCTCCAAGAGGTGGAGACTCCCATGGTACAAATGTCAGAAATAATTGAAAGCCAGGGGAGAGGGCATTTCTGGGAAGATGAGCCACCCATTCCTTCCTCCTCCAGTTGTTTATATGTTAGTTAGCAGGCCAGGTTCTATAGAAAATCAAATATAGACACAGACCAATAGGCACATACTTTCTCCTCCAGAACTTACAGATGAATGGAGGGAGCCCCACAAGTGCATAGGTAATTATAATAAAGGCAATATGTAATAAGAATAACCATTTTTGGGTAAATACTGATTTGCTGATTCTTATAAATAGTCTCTGTTGCTCCTCTTTTTTTCCTGTTAACCTTTCTTTCCTCTCTACCTTTATCTGATTGCACTTTGCAGTTCATGGGCATTACACAGAAGAGCAGTTCCTGTGAAAAGCAAGAACAAGGAAAACAATAGCCTTTTAGTCCATTCTTGTTAGCAGGAAAGCACTGGAGACTGGAAGGGTCTTGTGAGTCAGTGAACTGTTGCTCCTGGCATTTGAAATGCTTAACTTGTCATCTGAAAAAGAGAGGTCAGGACTGCTCTGGAGCTCAGTTAAAAACCGTGGGGTTACCTGAAGTCTGGGACTGGGTTGCTAGGACAAGAGAAAGGAAGTGACCAGGTGGGGCCCCGAGTGGCAAAGGCTTCAGTAAGAACTCAGCTTCTTATCTCTGCTCTGCCATGTTCTGCATCGGACTCTGGGAGTCATGTTGCTTCTCTGAGCCTTGGTTTCTTCATCTGCAGTGAGGCTGAGTGTCTACCCTGGGCTTGTCATAAGGCAAAAAGGCTCATTTCAGCAGAACTCACAAATCTTGGTTCCCTGGAGAAGAGGTGAGATTGGCAAGTACTCGACACCCCTTTAAATTGGAGAACTGATTCAGCGATTTCCCCACAAACCTTGCAAAGGACTCAGACAGTTTTATTAGGCATCCACTCTGCAACAATGTATGTGATTTAGTTTAAATATGTCAACAACTCCACAAGGAAGGTATTTTCTCCTTGGACAGAGGGAGAAACCAAAAATCAGGCAAGATGACTATGGGAGTTCCCTTGTGGCACAGCAGGTTAAGGATCTGGCATTGTCACTGCAGCAGCTCAGGTTGCTGCTGTGGTGTGGTTTGTCTCTCTGGCCCAGGAACTTCCACATGCCATGGGGGTGTACCCCCCAAAAAATAGATGACTGTGCCATATGTATCTGGGATCCAATGGGCTTTCGAACTCAGATCTTTTTGACTCAGAGCACATTCATTTTTCACTGTGCTCCCCCAGCTCATGCTTTGGATATGGAAATAAAACCTAGGCCTTCTCATTAAGTCTTTAGGACCCTGTACACCCAAGTAGGCATGAGAAATGAGAGAAGAGACATTGAGATCTCTGGAAGACACTTCACATCAGGACTGGTTTGTGAAGACAGCTGAGATCCGATGAGAGGCCTGTGTCCACTAAATGGGCTTCACCTCTTCATCCTCTCTCTTTATCCCACTTAGGATGACCCCCAAGCCAGTAGTCCATCTTGCTGGCCTCACACAGGGCCCTTGAAGCTGCCCAACTGCCCTCCAGCATTTGGGCCAGATGGACACTGACATGGAACCTGGTTGGGGAACAGCCTGAGAGCCAAATGGAGGTGAAGGGTGGGCGGGGGCCAGGCTTCACTCTGACTGGATTTTTTGAGGCAGTGCTGCTGCTGCTTCCCCCTGGCCTGCTTTCTGATGTCCCTGAAGCCTTTCCAAGCAGGGAGAGTGGAAGGACAGAGCGGATGTGGCCAATCAAGAAACGACATCCTCTAATCAGGCCACCCTGACAGCCCCCTGTCTAACCCAGTTGGCACCGAGCCTTTTGCCTGGGGATCATTCTGTTCTGTAACAGTAAAGCTGACCTCAAGTGAGATCACTCTGTCCAGATCCTTATTGGATCTAAACAAGCACAGAGGCTATCTCCAGGAGAGTTCTGTCTTGCTGGCAGGTCTCCAGAAGGGGGCGGTGCTGTTTAGCCAGGGGAGTCAGCAGACGGTCTTTTCCCTGCCTGGACAGCCTGGGTAACCTGCAGATGGATTTTCCTAGGGTACAAAAGTCTTGATTTTCTAGAAATGTGTGAAAAAAGCCTCAAACAGTTTATAAGAGAAGACATCAAAGTTGCCAAATAGAAGTGCATTATACAAAAATCAGTTTGTATTTTTATGATCACAGTAAGGAAACAAAATCTTTTAAAGCTTAACATTTATAAAAGAAACAGGAGTTCCTGTTGTGGCGCAATGGAAACAAATCCAACTAGGAATCGTGAGGTTGCGGGTTCAATCCCGGCCTCACTTAGTGGGCTAAGGATCTGGCATTGCTGTGACCTGTGGTGTAGGTCGCAGACATGGCTCCCATCCTGCATTGCTGTGGCTGTAATGTAGGCTGGCAGCTGTAGCTCCGATTAGACCCCTAGACTGGGAACCTCCATATGCTGCAGGAGTGGCCCTAAAATAAGTACACACACACACACACATATGAGAAACAAAAGCTATAAGGGACCAGAAATCTAATGAAATATACGCATGATCTTTATGAAGAAAATTATAAAACTTTACTTATTATTTAGGTATTCTTTGATAGATAAGGTGTGTTCATGATATGAAGATTCACTGTCATAAGATTTCAGTTCTTCCTAAATTAATCTGTAAATTCTAAGTAACTCTCACTAAGTCCAGACAGGATATTTTGTGTAACTAGATAAATAATTCCAGCCTTGCTAGAAAAAGTAAAGGGCCAAAATAACTATGAAATTTTGAAGAAAACAAGACGAGAGACTTGTTCTATAAGACTTATTAAATTAAGGCAGTGTGGTATTAGCTCAGAAAGAGACAAATAGCCCCATGGAACAGAAGAGAGAGCCCCCAGGTAGATTCCTGTGCATGTGAAGGCTTGATGTGTATGACAGAGGCAGCATACAGATCTGTAGAGAAGGGATGAACTGTTCAGTGGATGACACTGGGAATTCAATAACCCATGTAGAAAACCAAAACCAAAACCAACCCATTAAATTCTAGGTGAAACATTTGAAAAGCATAATTTTAGAACTTCTAGGAGAAAATATAGAAAACTTTCAAGATCGTGGTGTAGGCAGTAATATCTGAAAACACAAAAAGGATAAACCATAATGAAGAATAGTGATAAATTTAGGATAAAAATGTAGAGCTCCTTTCCACCAAAAGAGAAAATGAAAAATACATGAGCACGGACTGGGAGAAGATGTTGGCAATCGGGCAGCCATAAAGGGCAGCCAAACGCTACAAGAGTTTGCCTTCAAGAGAGAAGCACCTGCCAGGTGTGTGTGATTGGCTGACAGCCTGCAGCTGCTGCGCCTTCAAGATTCATTGGTGTTCGAGCCCAGGCCGTACCCTCCCTGGCCTGATCCCCACCAGTGACTGAGCCTGGTAGGAAGACCTGAGCTGAGCCCTTCCCACCTAGTGTTGGTCTCCTTTAAAAGGCAGACTTTCTTCTGGGGCTCCCCATCAGCCCAGCTGAGACCTTCTCAGAACTATCTCTTCCTACCCAATTCTCCTTCCTTCTCTCTCTCCCATCACAGGTATCAA
Organism: Catagonus wagneri; assembly: GCA_004024745.2. Classification (NCBI taxonomy): domain Eukaryota; kingdom Metazoa; phylum Chordata; class Mammalia; order Artiodactyla; family Tayassuidae; genus Catagonus; species Catagonus wagneri. The sequence goes on along the minus strand of PVHT021183518.1, from coordinate 22,453,439 downwards.
GATCTGCATTGGGGTCTGAAGCCTTTTCCCAGCCACTCCTAGTCCTTTTCCCATTACCCTTCAGAAGCATTGACCCCCCAGTGATTGTCCTGCACTTCTGATTCTCTCTTGGTGTCTGCTTCTTGGAGGATCTGAACAGACAGACACAGCCTATAAATAACTGAAGACTAGTATCCAGGATGTCTATGTAAAAGCAGACTGCAGCCTGATGAGATAAAAAAAAAACAACTCAATAGAAAATTAGGCAAAAGATATAATCCGTAGGAGAAAACTAAAAGGCCTATAAGTACATGAAAAGATGCTTGATCTCACTAGTATTCAGGGAAATGTAAATTACAGGAAACCAGATACCATTTCATACCTGTAAAATTGGTAAAAACCAAAAGTATTTGCCAGTGTATTGGGGTAGAAGTGGAGCAACTGGAACACGTATACTGTTGGCAGGAGGGTAAATTGATGCCACCATTTTGGACAGTTTAATAATTACTCGTTTAGTAAAGATGAGGAAGTACTTACCCATCTTCAGAGACTTTCCCACGTGTGCAAAAGGGGACACACAGAAGAATATGTTGCTGAGTTATTTGAAAGAGGAAAAGAACCTAGAACAACCTAAATGTCCAGCAAGAGAAAAATGTATGGATACATGGCAGAACGGACATACTACGGAATATCATAGGGCTGTGAAAATAAATAAACCATGGCAAAAATTTCCACATGGAATGGCAGTGAAAAACTGACTTTTGGCTTTGAAAATTCCTTTCTAATAATACCTACTTTATGTTAAAAAGTTAAAAAAAAAAAGCCAGAGAAGGGGATGGAGGAAAAAAGACTTGTTTATCCTTTAGTCTACAGGAGCTAAGTTGACAAATAGTTTTGATGGGATTTGTCTGAGCCACGCTGACTGCTGAAGGAGACTAGCTATGATTTTGTAAATCTTTCATCTGTAAAAAACAGATGGAAAAGGGTCATTTGTTAAGTTTTTTTCTCATCAGTCCCAGCAGCTGTTGAAGTTACTAGAAGTTTGGCGATACTTTCTCAAATGTTGCTTGGGGTGGGCGGGGAGCTGGCTTTCAGGGGTGCAAAGGGAACGGAGGTGGGGGGAGTTGTGGGGGTGGGAGGGCCGGGGAGGCTCACTGGCCTGGCCCTCATCTAGCCTGAGGCTAACAGTCCAGCTGCTACCTCGTGTGTGCTGTCCTGGAATTCCTGCTATGCCTCAGGAATCCGGCTCTGGCCAGTGATGAAATTACAGACAGCAGAGGCCAGCCTCACCGATGTGACCGAGAGGGAAACTTCTCTTCTGGATCCCTGCTTTGGAAAACCGCCCAGGCCTCTCTGCCAGGGCCTCGTCCCCGGTTGCCTTCCTGATCTGGGTTGGACAGACAGGCCCTGAGCTGTTTACAGGCCCTTCTCCCCATGGCAAAGTGTCACCACACCTTCTAATCAATTCGGCAATAGGTAGAAAGCCATAGGAAGGCAAGACCTGGGCTAGGGCTGAACCTATGCAAACCAGAACAGGTCTGACGCCCAAAGAGATTCAGTCGGGCTGGGGGTGGGGTGGCACTCTTTTATTTTATTTTATAATAATTTTGTTTCGACTGTGCTGGTGGCATGTGGAAGTTCTGGGGCCAGGGATCGAACCTGAGCCACAGCAGTGACAGTGCTGGATCCTTAACTGCCAGGCCACCGGGGAACTCCTATTTATTTTTAAAAGTCCTTTTCAGAAAATATTGGGAATTGGAGCCAGCAGGTTAAGGATCTGGGCATTGTCACTCCTGTGGCTCAGGTCACTGCTGTGGCTCAGGTTCTGTCCCTGGCCCAGGAACTTCTACATGCCATGGGCACAGTCGGGGGGAAAAAAAAGGTACTTATTGAGCCTGATGATGTTCTTTAGGGACAACATAGAACAAGATTCTGACCTTGTCCTCAAGGCAGGTAAGGCTCAGAGGAGAAAACAGGCCAGTGAACAAGTAGTAACCAAGGGTGAGATAAGGGCTGGGATGGCTCGGTGCTTGTGCCCACCGGAGCCAGGTGAGAGATGCTGGTGCAGGGGCATAGGCATAGAAAGAGGTGCCTGGTAGGCAGACCAACAGCCCACAGAGGTCCATTTCCTAATCCCCAGGACCTGTGGTACCTTACAAGGCCAAAGGGACTCTGCAGATGTGATTAAATTCAGCGTTTTGAGTTGGGGAGATTATCCTGGATGACCTGGGTGGGTCCAAGGTAATCACAAATATCCTTAAAAGATGGAAGAACGAGGCAGCAAGTCAAAGTCAGAGAGCATTAGAAATGCTGTGCTACTGCCTTTCAGGATGGAGGGAGGGCTGAGAGCCAAGGAATGCAGGCAGCTGGAAAAGTGATTTCCCCCAAAGCCTCTGGAAGGAACACAGCCCTGTGGACACATTGATTTTAGCTCAGTGAAAGCCATTTTCAACTTCTAACCTCCAGAACTGCAAGGTAATAAATTTGTGTTGTTTTAAGGCACTAAGTTTGTAGTAATTTATTACAGCAGCCATAGGAAACTAATATAAGGTGACTAGGTTCAAGAACGATTTAGTAAATAATTTGGAGTTCCCGCTGTGGCTCAGTGGAAATGAACCTGACTAGTATCTGTGAGGACACAGATTTGATCCCTGGCCTTGCTCAGTGGGTTAAAGGTCCTGTGTTGCTGTGAGCTGTGGTGTAGGTCACAGACATGGCTTGGATCTGGCATTGTTGTAGTTGTGGCATAGGCCAGCCGCTGCAGCTCCAATTTGACCCCTACCTGGGAACTTCCATGTGCTGCACATGCGGCTCTAAAAAAAAAAGAATGATTTAGTAAATTGATTTAGGGAGAGAAGGTGAGAGAAGGCCTTCGGGATTTCTGAGTCAGGCATTAAGAAGAATTGAGGTCCTGTCCCCCAAGCCAGGGCCCACTAGTTTTGGGAGGAAGGATGGTGACGAGGAAGTCCGTTTTGGACATGTGATGGTAGCTTGTGTATCCACGAGTGTCAAGGTAAAGCTGTCCGGTAAGCCCTGGTCGGCCTGGAGACTGGGGTTGTCGGTGGTAGATCCTGGGCCATGTGAGAAAACCCCTAGAGAGTGACATTGGGGAGAGAGCCGAGGACAGAGCCTGACACTGGAGGGAAAATCTCTTTATAGGTAGAGACACAGAGCAGAACAACTACAGTGAATTGTACTTTGTTCTGTAAACACTTCTGTCCTTGTATCCTCTTTGCCCCCAGGGCTCTTATGAAACCTCCTCTCATGTACTAATGGGCTGGTTTTGGTTCTGCACTCCTGGAGTCTCCCTTTCATCCCAGTTCACAGCCTCCCAGACACATAAGGGGCTTTAAAATGTCCCAGGGTTCCAGCTCCCACTCTGTATCCTAGCAGCATGGCCCCACTCTTCCTGGCTGAAAACATCAGGGTCTGCACACGGAGTCTGCAGTGGGCCAGTGCGCCCACCGCAGCATCGCCAGGGGCGTAGAGGGCCTGGGTGCTGGCTGGGCCACTCCCTCCTCCCAACCTGCTGTGCCCATTCGGTCCCTACCGGCTCTTACCTGCTCTGTTCTCTCTGGTTCTGCTCTGATTTTGGCCCCATCGGAAGGAGGCCACCTTCCTGACTCTACTCCTGGCATTTGAACCCTAGCTTAATTCGACTATTTCAGAATTAGAGTACCCCAGCCCTGCTCTCAACTTTTGTACGTACTGTTCTCCCTGCCTGGAACACCCCTCTGGAAAAAATCACCAGGTCTGCCTGACTTGACTTTCAAAGCCCTTCCGCAGGATTTTTGTTTACTGGAGATAGTTTCATTTTATATCTCACTTGGATTGCGAACGACTGTTTACTGGCCTGTGTTGTGTCCCTTCTCTTGACCACGAGCTCCTTGTGAGCATGGACCCTGGTTTATTTAATTCGATGTCCCCAGCACCTAACAGTACACAGTTCAATAAATGCCTTTGCTGAACCGAACCGACCCTTTTCGATTGCGTCTGTCTTCATCTGACAGCTCGGTGAGCTTGCACAGGCTGACATGCAGCCAGAGCACTGATTAGCAACAGGTGACCAGCCGAGCTCAAACCCACGTGCTTCCCTTACATAACGCACCCTCCTCACCTTCCTCCTTAGCTGGCTATAGGCCTTATGCAGAAGCCCCAGTCGCTGCCTCCTCTCCACATGCTGGGCACTGCAGGGATCACACATCTCGACCTCCCTGACAGATACCTGCCTTTGGCCTCACGTATCTTGTTTGACAGCACGAGCCAGGCAGGAAGCAATCACCTCTGTCTTGGAATGCTCTGGCAGGCCCGGAATCCGCATGGAGAGAGCCAGATGGAACGTGTGTCTCGGGGGAGGGAGGGGAATGGGGCTAAAGGTGGTGGTGGAACTGTCTCCAGTGCTATAAAATTGCACATGAGCAGTCTTAGCTGTTACTTGCCTGTCTCAGGCACTTTCCCTTTTTTTTTTTCTAAAATTTTTTTTATTAAAGTATAGTTGATTTACAGTGTTCCCTCAATTTCTGCTGTACAGCAAAGTGACCCAGCTACCCGTACACACACATTCTTTTCTTTCTTTTCTTTTTTTTTTTGATTTTCTATCATGTTCTAACCCAAGAGACTGGCCATAGTGCCCTGTGCTGCATAGCAGGACCCCATCACCCATCCGTTCTAAATGTGACAGTCTGCATCTACCACCCCCAAACTCCCTGTCGGTCTCCCTCTCTCCCCGAACCCCCTCAGGCACTTTCTGAGATCTGCTTTACACAGGGAAGGACCTGCTGGTGCACATCTTAAGGACACTTCTCAGTTGCCTGGATAATCCAGACAGCTCAGAGGGAGCCAAATGCAGCCACAGCTCCACATTTACTTTGCTGCACTTCCCTCAGACTAGAAAAGAAAGCAGGTCCAGTGGATTCAATTACAAATTTGGCCCTGCCCCTAAAGTTTCTGCTGCTCCAAGTCTGGGCTCAGGTAGAGCATCTGTAGTTCTAACAAGTTCCCAGGAGATGTTGATGCTGCTGGTCTAGGGCTGTGAGGACCACTGTTTTCTTTAACAGCCAAAGAGACTTGTGTAGAGAGAAATTAAAACCAGTAAACAGACACAAAAGGTACAGGGTGAAAACCTGGCCTCAGGGCCGTTGCAAATAGGCCTCTGGACACTTTTTATTGTCCCTCGTGTGGTAGGTCATGCTCTTCCAGAGCCAACCGAAGTCGAGGAGAGATGGCTTTTCCAAAGGGTGTGCCCTGGGATTCACAGCCTTTCCCCCTCTTGGCTCCCATGTCTCTCCCGCACAGTGTCTGTGCATCCAGCCTCCTGCTGCACAGCCAGGTGAGGACGAATCTCAGGTACAGTACATCTGAGACTGGGATTTGGAGTTTAGAAGGCTCAGCTTGTAATAACTAAAGCTATTCACTGAGTTCTTTCCAAACCTTTCTAGTCTCCTGGTCCTCTCTACTCCTCTAGCCCTGACTTTTGAGTCTCGTGTCTTCTGAAGTTGACTCCAAAAGCCAATGTTTCTCCCTGTCATTTCCCGCAAAACATACCCTCACTCTCAGTGCAAACTGAGTTATTGCTTTTGTCCTTAATTTCCTGGATGAGTCAAGATAATTTTCTGCTTGGGCTCCATGTCTACGCTTTGCTTGCATTTGATGTCATTGTCCCATAGGCTGGAACAGCCTCAGTTCCCTTCCATGAGGCTTCCTGAGTTGGGCTCTGCCATTCCTTCCCCACGCTGGCCTGCCGCCAGAGATTACAGCCTCAGGCTTGCTCCTCCAGAGAATTCTCACCCCTCCCCCAGTGAGCGGCCTCTCAACCGCCCTGGCCTACTTTAGACCACTTTGCAGTGTAAGGAAGTCTCCCTGGCTCTCCCCTGGGGATGATCTCTCTATCCAGGCTTCCAGGCAATAATTTCATACAAATGCAGTCCCTCCCTACCACCCTCCTCAGGCCAGAATAGAAATTTGGTGGAGGGAGGAGGGCGGAGAGGTGGAGACCATTTGCTAATGAAATATTCGTCACGGGGAAAATCAGATCCTTGTTTTCCTTCCTTTACACTTAAAAAACATGCAATTTGGAGTTCCTGTTGTGGCTCAGTGGTTAACGAATCCGACTAGGAACCGTGAAGTTGCAGTTCCATCCCTGGCCTTGCTCAGTGGATTAAGGATCTGGTGATGCCGTGAGCTGTGGTGTAGGTCACGGATGCGGCTCAGATCCTGCGTTGCTGTGGCTGCAGTGCTGACTGGCAGCTACAGCTCCTATTAGACCCCTAGGCTGGGAACCTCCATAAGCTGTGGGTGCAGCCCTGGAAAAGGCAAAAAGACAAAAACAAACAAACAAAAACATACAACTTAGTGTCATTTTTATTTGGGGTGAGATTTCTTAATTGGTTCTATATTTATGGTCTCGGTCTTAATGCGCTCTCACCACTACCACTGAGCCATCAAATCTTGTGACCATAGGCCCAGTTTTAGCGAGAGACACGCTAGACACATTACACATTGCTTAGTGGATTGTTTTAGTCTTACACTGGTTCAAGTATGTGTTGAAGGAGAGAATGAGTTACTCCTGTGATTCCACGGGCCTTAGCTTAGCTGCGGTGATGAGGTTCATAATAACAGTATCATACCTCATGTAGACTTTGCCTCAAAAAATACTGAAATTTAAATTTTTTTTTTTTTGTCTTTTTGGGGCTGCACCTGCGGCATATGGAGGTTCCCGGGCTAGGGGTCGAATCGGAGCTATAGCCGCTGACTTACACCACAGCCACAGCAACATAGGATCCGAGCCGCGTCTGCCACCTACACCACAGCTCATGGCAACACCTGATCCTTAAACCACTGAGCAAGGCCAGGGATCAAACCCGCATCCTCATGGATGCTAGTTAGATTTGTTAACCACTGAGCCACGACAGGAACTCTAAAAAATATTTTTGATGGGAGTTCCCATCGTGGCACAGTGGAAACGAATTCGACTAGGAACCATGAGGTTGCGGGTTTGATCCCTGGACTCGCTCAGTGGGTTAAGGATCTGGTTTTGCTGTGAGCTGTGGTGTAGGCTGCAGATGCAGCTTGGGTCCGACATTTCTGTGGCTGTGGTGTAGGTCAGCAGCTGTAGCTCCCATTAGACCCCTAGCCTGGGAACCTCCGTATGCCATGGGTGCGGCCCTAAAAAACAAAACAAAAAAAAAAAGGCAAGCAAAATGAATTAGAAATCATTAAAAAAATATTTTTGAGATTGCAAAAGGTAAAATCTGCAAAGCGGTTTTGACCTCCACAGAGAAAACCTCGATACCGGTGCCCCTTACTCCTGAATAAAGAGAATACTTCTCTGCCAGAGGAAAATGATGTCCGTCAGATCCTTCTTTTCTAACCCAGAGCCTTCCTGAGACTCTGTGTTGGTGTCTTTGGTGAGGCTCTAGGATGGAGCTATGCTGCTTCTTCCCTCTAATCGCACAGATCAGTTGTTAGAACTCACTCAGGAAGTAGCTGTGGAAGCTGGGTCGGCAGAGTCCAGAGTTTGGCTTGGGATCTAATTCAAGGACAGAGGTCTCCCTCCGTGCCATCTGAGCAAATACCAAGAACTGGTCGCTGCTGCGTGCCATTCGTGGTTCACATCTAGCGTTTAGGAAATCCACACTTGAAGCCAAAGATGCCATTCTGGCTGCACATAAAGGCTGTCTTTGACAGGCGCTGTGGCCAGTGTGGCGGTCTAGCCAGCAGCTAACCCGGCACACAAGAGCCACTCAAATTACAGTGGGACTGTCTTCCTCTCCCACCCTTCTGCTCCAGAGGAGACCCTTCTCGGGGTCATGAGATGATCATCCAGGGGCAGTTTACATCAGCACCGCTGCACAAACACTGAGTGATGTGTGGCAGAGACCCTCAGGCCTTGGCCTCTCGGAATGTCAGCTCGAGTCAGGCCCCGGGACTTTGGGGCTTCGATGTTCAAGTTGCTCCCTAGGAAGTAGCAGTGTGAGATCACTCAAGCCGGGCATGCCCTCCCTGCTCCCGGCCTACCAATGGGGTCAGGGGCTGCTGCCCCCAGTAAAGGGCTCTGCAGAGAAGAACAGACTGTATTCTGGAAGTTAAACTCCTTTTAAGATGTCCATCTCATTCCGAACTCAAGGTGGGGGATTTCTGTATCCCCATCCAGGAAAATAAAAGAGGAAAAGCTGGGCAATCCTTTCTTTAAAGGTGTTTAGATCAAAAACTCTGCTTCGAACTTTTCCTGGAGAGCTTTCTAGGCCCAAATTGTTTCTCGCCCCTTACAGTCAAGGGCACACCTGGGAAATGGTGGAGGAAGGGGTCCTTCTGGGACATCTCAAATGAAGCAACTAAATGATTGTTTGCGTGACAGGTCGTTTGGATGGTCTTTCTTTTCTGAGGGAGGCTGAGGCTCTGGGGCGGGGGGAGCTGCATGTACTTTCCTACAGTACAAATGCAGCTGAATGAAGGCCAGGCACGGCCTCTGAGGGAGGAGGACCCCCCCGCAGCCCCCTGTCCCAAGGCTTCCAGTGGGGGCTTCCTTCCAAGTGCCCAGGAGGGCTCTGGGAGCCCACAAAATGTGCCTCTGACCAGAGGAACATGTTGCTCTTAACAATAATAAGCTTTATTGAGCATTTGCTGTATGCTAGGCACTGTTCTAAGCAGCATGCATCATCTTCATTAACGACAAGGTGAAGCAGGTGCTATTAGTATCATCCCCATTTCACAGGTGAGAAAACTGAGGCATGGAGAGGGTGAGTCATTTGTTTTAGGTCCCCGGTGTAGGAAGTGCCAGAGCCATGATCTGAACCCAATCAAGTCTGACTCCAGAGCCAGCACTGTTAGTGCCCACATCCTGCTGTCTCATGCCCTGTTTGTCTGGTTTTTGTTTTGTTTTTGTTTTCCTTTTTTGGCCACCCTGTGATATAGAGAGCTCCTGGGCCAGGGATCAGATTGGAGCTGCAGTTGCAACCTAAGCTGCAGCTGTGGCAATGCCAGATCCTTAACCCACTGAGCTGGGCCAGGGATTGAACCCACATCCCAGCGCTCCCAGGATGCTACCGATCCCATTGTGCCATAGTGGGAACTCCTGTCTTGGTTTTAAGGACAACTGTTTATCTCACACACCTTAGTTGGTTTATGTACATGATCACATTTGACTTCTTTCTACAACAGCCCTAGGAAGTGGGTGGATTGAATAACATTGTTCCCATCAGATGCTGAAGGGACTGAGACAGAGGTCAAGCACATTTCTCAACATCACTTTACCCATTAGTAATAAACTACTCAGGGCGCCTGATTCTGAAGAGACATTTGCTCCATTGACTATAAGAAGTTAATCCCATGTGTGGATTTAGGAGCAAGTTGTGCCCAATACAGAACTCAAGGTGTCAGGTGATTTAGGACCCAGGCCTTATTCATCATGACCTGCTTACAGGGCAGAATGGAATAATCCTCCTCCTGACACAGAAGGACCTGAGAATCTGGTCACTATCAGTAAAGAGGTCACTTTTGGATGGACCGCCTCCCTAGTGGCAGCCTCACTAGGTCGAGTAGTGTGTGGATTGCTTTTGGCCTGGGCACCTTCTCTGTTTCAGCGGGTCCTGGGCAGGGTTGTAAGGATGGTTTCATTCAACATGCAGGGGATTATCCAGAGTAACTTCACCAAAGCAGCCTGCTGGACACCTTTCCTCAGGGCAGGGCTAAGGGCTCTCGAGGAAGTAGCCATTGGTGGACTATTAAACACAAAGGTAGGAGTTCCTTTCGTGCTTCAGTGGTTAACAAACCCGACTAGGATCCATGAGGTTGCCGGTTCAGTCCTTGGCCTCGCTCAGTGGGTTAAGGATCCGGCATTGCCGGGAGCTAGGTGTAGGTCACAGACTCAGCTTGGATCCTGTGTTTCTGTGGCTGTGGTGTAGGCCGGCAGCTGTAGCTCCAATTTGATCCCTAGTCTGGGAACTTCCATGTGCCTCGAGTGTGGCCCTAAAAAGCAAAATAATAGTAATAATAATAATAGTAATAATAATAATAATAATAAATAAACACAAAGGTAGAACTAGAAGAGAACTGAAACCATCTTTCAATTTTATAGAAATGCCAAGTTTAAGGAGTCAAGACATTTGCCAGCAGACACAGGGCTTTTCATAGCAGAGCTGGAAGTGGAGCACAGCTCCCTACTCCGGGTCCAGCACACCTCCTGCCTCAGGAGGGGCCACGGAGGAATCTATTGTCTGCTTCACTGGATGCCCGCTAAGTGCTGTCCAATAGTTTAAAAGCAAAAGAAGCAAGACTGTCTTTGTACTGACATTTCCGTATCTTCTCCCCCCGCCCAAATCTTTGCCTTCTAGTTTGAGGTAAACTCAGTCCAGAAGGGGTGAGAAGGCATGAGGAAACCCCACACAACAGAGCCAGGAATCTGTCTGCTAAAGGGAGTGATGCGGGGAGGATCAAGCAGGTGGGCAGGCATCAGACACCAGGCACAGCCACCCAGCGCTGCCCAGTCTTGCTGGCACGGTAGGCGCCGCCCTTCCCCCCACCTCCCACCCCTAGGGATGATGCGGCCAGAGGCCACACTAGAACCTGTGAGGCATGGAACACCAAGTAAACAGCCCTGAGGAGTTTCTCTTACTTGAATTTCAGCTCATTTACTTGGGAGCATCTGTCCTTCCCGCTGACTGGGGAAAGGGAGAGTGGGGGTGGGGAAGGTTAGGATTACAGTGTCCTTCTGCCTAAAGGAGGCTGCTGGTTGAAAGAAGCAGTGGTTCCCAAACACTCTTCCCAGCATGTTTGTTGGGGTGTTGCGAGGACAGAGGGTGGAGTAAGGGGAGATTGAGGAGGAAGCTTGTTTCCTGCAACTTCTGCCCCTGCTTCTTAGCTGCTCAGCTTCTGCTTTTTAAAATTGAAGTAGAGTTGATTTACGATATTCTGTTGTAGATAAGAATAGATATACAGCATTATATTACAATAATATTATACGATATTATTTTCAGACATATAGCATTCAGTATTTTGGGAGACTATACTCCAGTATAGGTTATGACAAGATAATGCCTATACTTCTTTGTGCTATACAGCATATCCTTGTTGCTTATCTATTTTAAACATAGTTTGTATCTGTTAATCCCATATCCTGGATTTGTCCCTCCTCCCTCCCCTCTCCCCTTTGGTAACCATAAATATGTTTTTTTATATCTGTGAGTCTATTTCATTTTGCACATGTGTTCATTTGTATTGTTTTTTAGGTTCCACATATAAGTGATATCATGCAGTATTTGCCTTTCTCTGACTTATTTCACTAAGCATAATTTTCTCTAGGTCCGTACATGTTGCTATAAATGGTAGAACCCCATTCTTTTTCATGGCCAAGTAATATTCTTCTCCCCCACCCAATATATATGCACCACATCTTCTTAATCTAGTCATATGTTGATGCGCACATGGGTTGCTTCCATGTCTTGGCTATTGTAAATAGTGCTGCTATGAACACTGGGGTAAGTATCTTTTCAAATTAGCGTTTTTTCCCCAGATATATGCCCAGGAGTGGAACTGCTGGGTCATATGGTAGTTCCATTTTTAGTTTTTTCAGGAGCCTCCATAGTGTTTTCCACAGTGGCCACACCAGTTTACATTCTTACCAACAGTGTAGGAGGATTCACTTTTCTCTGCATCCTCACCAGTATTTGTTATTTGTAGACTTTATATGATAGCCTTTCTGAACTTCTATCTGCTTAAACAGTGGATTCTGCCTGTATTTTGTTAGGTGTAGATCCTGTTGCTGAAACTTTTTGAGAAGCAATGATCTAGTGGGAAGATGTAGGAAGGGAGAGAGCATGGTTATAGGTTCATACCTGCCACTGGCTTCAGGGCGACCTTCAAGGCTGCTCGTCTCAAGAGCTAGACCTTGATTGTTTCCACTTTGAGGAAGGCTCACTTGGGCTCTGTCCTCTCTTACCCCTCAGGAAGCGGGGCAGGGTCCCAGCCTAGGCAGGCTACCTTCCTCGGAAATGTTCTCCATCTTCCACCTGTGCTCTCAGGCCAGCCTCCCAGCTCACTGCCCTCCAAGCTCCCCCACTCACCTGCCATCCCATCCCTGAAGTCTTTTTTTAGCTGGGCTCAAAGGTGTGACACTAGCTGAAAAGATTTAAAAAATGATTCAAGATCAAGGTGTTATTATCACACAAACTGACACGGAAGAAGAAAGATTGGAGGGGGTGTGTGGAGGAGGTGAGGGAGAGGGCAGGAAGGGGGAGGAGGGTCTCTGAGCCTGGAGACATTTCCAGGGCTACTTTTAGCAATCAACGTTTACTGTCCAGTCAGACGAGCTTTGTAGATTCAGTAGAAAGGGATGCAGAAAGTTGGAGGCAGCTCTTGCTGGCTCTGGTTAGGTAAAGTACACTAATTAGAATGGGATGGGAAGCCAGAAAAGACATAATTACTCATCTGGTTCCAAATGAGGTCCATTGAACCAATGGGAAGCTTGCCACGTTAACACACACTGTTGGAAAGGTCAAAATCATCAAGTGAAAACTGCAGGCAGATCAGGAGTGTACTCTGACATTCAGCCGAGGACTAACAGGTCTCCAGAAAAAGGACCGGCACCTTTGCTGACTGTCAAATTCCCGAGCACAAGCTTGCTCTCCAAATTCCATGACGAGCATAATACACCACCTCCCCCGAGTGCCTCCTTGCTGTTCTGTGCAGTTATCTATTAAAGGAAAGATGACTTTTCAAAGCAACATTCCCAATGTAGTAGGTGTTCAGGTGGGGGGAACTTAAGTGATTTGGGGAGTAATGATGATGACGAAGAAGATAAAGATAAAATAGGGGGAAAAAAACCCCAAGATTATAACACATCAGCAAATCTGGATTTTTAGAAAATAGTTGTTGAAGAATACCTATTCCCCCCAAAGAGAGGATACGGAAAGAAAAAAACAGGCCTAACCTTTCCATTAAGATTCCTAGGAACAGATGGATTTCATCAGAAGGGGTGAGAGCATAGTAATTCAACTCCCTTGTCCCCATGACTAAAAATAAGGATGATTAAAGAATGGAACCTTAGCTCCCTGACATCCTAGACAGCCAAGCTTCTTCCCTAGACTTGGGAATTGAGCAAGCACTCACACTGGAGAAAAAACGTATCTTTTTAAATATTTTGACCAGTTTCTACCCTTTAAGACAGTGAGGTGGAGGACCACAAGGTCACCATTAGATCCCCATTTGGTCCTCCTCTGGCCAACTGCTTTCTGGATAAAATGACTCTGAAGTCATCTGTCCTCTCTCAGCCCATCTGTTCTTGTGTCTCTGTGTTTTCAAGTAGCTGGTGGTGATTTGCATGCCATTCAGAAGTTCTCAGGCTCAATGTCCCAATGGCTTCTGCGCTGTTTGGAATGTCATCCTCATCTCACAGCCTGTTCTCTCCAGCTGGGGGCCTCTCTCACGGCACTTAGTACATCTGCATCAGGTGCTCACGTCACCACAGCCGTGAGAAGAGAGCCAGCCAGTGGAGAGGATGCTGTCCTTTCAGCAGTCTCTCAGACATGGCAAAATTATTCCAGCAAATAGTAGAACCCAAAGAATATCTCCTTTATGAAGCCCTGGTCAGTAGGGCACATGGATCTTTAGGGGCAAGGTTTTAAAGATTTCTGAACAGGGTCATATCCAGTACTGTGGTCAGTTGAAGCAGTAAGAGACTCTGCCTAGGACTGGGAGAAGGAAAGGTGAAGGATACAAATGAATCCTGAAACACCATGGACTGGGCCAGGGAAAGACAAATTTAGCACTAGCTCATGATTGTGTGTTTGTGTGTGTGTATGTGTGTGTGTAAACTACTTTTGGGATTCTCCAGTTGCTAAATGCTCTGAGACTTCGAAATTACAGCAAGTATAGGGTATAAATTGCTCTGTGTTCCATTTGCCTTCTACCAGAGTTGCACAGTTTATCATAGTCTTTGGCCCATGTAGGTTGTCTACCAAACTGCACAGAATCCCATGAAAGGTAAGGACATATTTATATAACTCTTCCAGAATCCCACAGAGGAAAGGGATCTACACACACACACACACACACACACACACACACACACACACACACAGTCTGCAAAACTTTATTGTTGGTGTTTCTGGGAAAAAGGAGAGGAGGCATTAATGGTGTTGGTATTTACCTGAGTTAGTATAGATATTTTTCAAGATTTGCCTCTGGCCCTGGAAATTGGGAAATCAACTTAAAAGGGAAGAGAAAGACAAATAACCCTGCCATCTAGAAATCTCAGGAGATGGGCAACACAAAGTGGACTTGTATCATTGGTGTGTCTTCAAGGCCTCCACTTGACTCCAGTCATTCTGAAAATCCGCAGAGGACAGATTGCTCCATAAGCCTGAGATGCCCAAGGGTAGGCTGACCTCAGGGGCTGCTCCAGGAGAGAATGGGGTCCTCACACAGCCCGTGAGAACCACAGGTTGGATCACAAGGATGCTAATGAGATATGATGTGATAGAAAAAGCCTAGTTTAGAATCTGGGCTGCACTGTCTACAGCTGTGTGATCTTGCCCATGTGCCTTAAGCTCTCTGGGTTTCAGTTTCCTTATGTGAGGTATTGATCAGAATGATCTAAAGTGACATTCTGGGAATGGAATTGTCTAAACTGGGTGCTTATGCTTCGGTTGCATGGGTAATGAGCCAGCTGGGACTGGAGGGGAGGTCCCACCTTTTCCCTGTAGGAGCTGCTGTGTCTCCACTAAGCCTGTGGGCCCCGAGGTTCTCTGATGTGTTTAATAGCCCAAGATCTGGAGAGCTGGCATTTTTAGACAATTCCTATAAACAGCTGACAAATCCAGACTGCCTGGCACCACTGTCAAGTTTGTTCTTACACTTGTACCATGTGAAGAAAGGTGACAGTTGGGGTGGGGGTCTCCATTGCTACACAGACCCACAGTATAGACCCCATAGCTTCCTGGCCCCCGTGTGTCTCTCTGTGGGAGGAGGCGTGGATCTGAGGGACCTAAGCCTTCACTTAGGTTTCAGGTCCTTGCTTGATTCTTTTGCCTTTTCCCTGTACAGCATATTTCTTGGCCCATGCCTGTGACATCATGGAATTTGTCTTGGACCCTAGTAAGAGGGATCTATCTTGCATGACACCTGGTTTGTAGAAATGGGGTTAATGACATTCACCTTAAGGGATTATGGTAAAAATTCATCTGACAAGCCAGGCCCAGAGGCAACAGCCTGAATAAAGGCATGAAGCTGTGCCTGGGCTTGGCATACTCAGGAAGTGGTAAATGCAGCATGGGTTTAGTGTTGAGTGTCTGGGTGGGGTAGGAGGTGAGAAATGAAGGAGGTGAGAAATGAAGCTCAAGAGGGGTATGGGGCTAAAGAAACAAACCTCTTTTCCTTGAGAGGAATTGAATAACTGCAAAAGCTTTTAAGCCTGGGAATGATAGGAGCTGCCTCACCACCCTTCAACCTCTGGTCCTCCTGGGAAATATTTATGGCAAGTAGTGTGAACATGGGCTGGAGGAATGGGGAGTGGTTGTTCAGGAGTGAAGGCAAACACTGATGAGTCCTGAATGAAGCCCTGAAAGTGGGGATGGAAAGAAGGGGTCTTTCAAACAAGAGTTAAGAGGATTCGATGGCCAGTACATGATGGGGAGGGATGCAGTTGAGGAAGAAATTGAAAGAGGAAAAGCAGATGATGCTCCACAGACATCATTTTCTTCCTCTCTTTCCATCTAGAGGACAGTGGTACCTAAGGGCCAGAAGGTCCTCCCTGGGGTAAGGGCTGACTGGCTAGCTTTTTTTTTTTTTTAATTTCAAAATTTGTTTTGGCCGAACCCACAGCTTACAGAAGTTCCCTGGCCAGGAATCGAACCCAGTCCACAGTAGTGACAGTGCCAAGTCCGTAACCACTAGGCCATCAGGGAACTTCCAACCAGCTAGTTTTGAGAGACAAAGATGGAAGCGTCAGTCCTTGGGCATTAGAAGGTCCCCTGAGCCTTTTCATCGGGCCTGGTGGCTCCGTTTGCCCGCCTGCCTACACCTGTCCTCGTTGGGCCCCAAATACATCCTGCCCTCCTTGTTAAAGAGAATGCCAATAACCATTACTATGTTGAGACCTTGTACAGTTTATCTAAAAAAAGAATCTGTTTTCAAGAAGAGGATCAACCATTGAATATGGAGCTGAGGTTTGGCATGTGGTACAAATCTATCTAGATAAATAATGTTCAATACAGGGCTTTTGTTTCATCTTTAAAATATCACAGGTCTAAGGAATCATCTGGCGTCTTGTGTCTGTAGTTGGACAACTGAGATCTTATTCATTAGCCTGTTGAATGGCCCTTTTTCAGACACATAGATGCCATCTAAAATTTTCCTGCTATCTCTGTTCTTAATGGTTGTGGCTTGCTTGCTAAATCAAAGCAGCTGAATTTCATGCAAGCTTAATATTGTTTCTTTTAAGAATTAGCTCATCTTGGAGTTCCCGTTGTGGCTCAGTGGTTAACGAATCCCATTAGGAACCATGAGGTTGCGGGGTCGATCCCTAGCCTCGCTCAGTGGGTTAACAATCCGGTGTTGCCATGAGCTGTGGTGTAGGTTGCAGATGCGGCTCGGATCCCACGTTGCTGTGGCTGTGGTGTAGACCGGTGGCTACAGCTCCAATTAGACTCCTAGCCTGGGAATCTCCATGTGCTGCGGGTGCGGCCCTACAAAAGGCAAAAAGACAAAAAAAAAAAAAAGAATAAGCTCATCTTTATGGCTTTGAGATATTGAACATTCAACACCTGGCCTCATCTGAACCCTGTGGATGTATTTTATGCCCAAGAAATTTTGGAAGTAATATTGATGGGGAAGTAATATCAGTGTTATTCATAGTGTATATAGACCTCACCTTGTAAGGAAAGCCCAGCATAATACCCTTGATCATGTTCTGTATGGGACTAAACAATGGCCTGTCCCTTTCTAGTTTCCTGCTGTTTGTCAACCCAGAGCTGCTTCTTTTTCTTTCCAAGGACTGAGTTCTGCATTAATGTCATTGAAGTCCCTCCTCAGGGTGCCTCTGGAATCCTTCGGAATAGCAGTGCTTTCCTTCAGAGTGATGTTGGTATTTTCTGGAATGTTGACAGTCTGATTGCTGAGAACAGTCTCCATTCTCACAGTAGATGCAGCAAAGGGAGCTGTGTATATTAGTTCAACCTGGTAAGAAAGTATGAAGCCTGATGAAGGTGTGTGGAAAGGGATAGGACAGGTTCAGCGTATGCTGGGAGGGGGCCCAGTGCTTTACCTGCCTGTAAATATCTTGTTGAGTCCCCCTCCCCCACATTCTATAGGCAGTAGTGCTCCCATTCAGTCTAAGGAACTGTGGCTCTGAGGTTCAACCCGTAACTGGATCTACCTGAAGCCGAAGCTCTTGACCTGCCCCCAAGATGCATTCCTGGGATGGGCAAGGGGCTCAGTGGTCCAGGTGTGATTCACAAGGGGTGCACACTCTGTGCAATGGTCACTTGGTTCAGTGCTGCTTTCCTGAGACTCCTTTTGCGGTCTTGAACCCAAACCAAGGAGTCCTTTGACTATAGCCATTATAGCCATTGTTAAGATAATCAATATCAAATTGAAGCGAGATAGTAAAAAATAGTCCATGAAAGCAAAATAAATTGCACACATAAAATTTTTATCTACCAGTAGTAAATTAAAGCAGATAGCCTCTCAGAGGACTAGGTTCTCCTTTGGCCCATGTGCAGTGGTTGGTTTTCTTCCTGCAAGCATAGGGCCATTTCCCGATCACCATGATTGTGTTATAAACAGATGTCAAAAACCAGCAGGTCATAGGCTGTATCCATGTATTATTAGGTTTGGAAGCTAACTTTAATTTTCTTTTTTTTTTTTTAATGGAGATAGTTATCAACAATGAAATAAATATTGAGATTTCACCTAAAAACTACTTTATTCTTGACTTCTCTTGACAATTCAAAAGAGCTTATAACCCAAGGTGCACTTTCCCCCATAGCAGCAATCGGCTGGAACCAACAACTAACCTCACAGTTGTTCCTGTCCCTGGCCTGTTGGCCACAGTGCCCTGGAGCTTGCTGTGAACAGGGGCGTACAAGTATCTGCCTTCGGTTCCTTTGGCTGTGTATATCTAGGTGTAAACACCATCCACTTTAGACTTCCTCCCCAAGCCTGGCTGCTCACACCAAGCCAGAAAATTAACTCTGATCCTAAAAATAGACAGAGATCTAGGTGTTCTAGGGCAGGCTGACTGCGGTGTGACCCCTTAGGGGTACCTGTGTGAGTCCTTTGTCTCTTCAAAGCCACAAATGCTGTCACCCCTCTCGTTTGCAGTTAGCCAAGCCCCCACGGAGGACAGTGTGTGGGGAGGTCAGACATCCCCACGGGACGTCCTGCTGCTCCCCTCCTCCCTGAAAGAGCAGAACAAGAGCAAACACCTCTTTCTGAGGAGAGCAGCCCTTTAGGAGGAAGGAGAGAGGAAATTGGCTCATTGAGCTTTTTTAGGGGACCAGGCTGGAACAGGTGTTGCACATCTGTTTGCTTATTTAATCCTCTGGAGTATCATCGTTCCCATTTTAGAGATCAGGAAACTGGCTCAGCTGCAGAAAGTGAACACACAACAACCAGGCGGTGCAAGCAGATGAAGCATGCTAAAGGGGATGAAAGGGAGACTGCCGCTGCGGGGGATCAGGGAGTTTTTGTAGGGAAGGAGGGCCATGAAGTTGGGCCATGAAGGGTAATTTTATTTCCACAAGAAGATGGGGCAGGGAGGGGGCAGCAGGGATAGATGCCGTTGAGCAGTAAAGATATTGTAGATATTGGTTTGAGATTCTTTCCTGGTTAAATACCTGGTTAAATCCCACAAGCCAGGTAAAACGCTATCCTAGGCTACACTGCTGCAGGAGGTTCCTGGGAAGCCAACTCAGATGGAGACGGGAGAGCAGCATGCTGACTGGGCACTGACACTGGGGTCAACCCCTGTGGAAGGGAGGGAGTGGGGAAGAAGGGAGCGGGAGTTGTTGGGGGTGAAGCTGAACTGTAGTGCTTGCCTGGTGAAGGCCTCCATTGGCCCAGCAGGGGCTCTGGAGCTGGGCGGGCCCTTCAGTTGTCCTAGGCAGGCCAAGAGAGCCTGGCCTTTCTCTCCTGCATCCATCAGTCATTGGGTATGGTCTGCCCTTGGGAAAGTGGCATGACCTCGGGTGAGGCAATAACCCTCAACCAAGATAATCCCCAAGGAGGGCTGATAGCTGAGACTTATCAGCTGACAGCCTTCTCATCATCTGGGGGAATCAGCTTTCCATTTCCAAAGGAGGATCTGGTGGCCATCGCAGGGTCCCCATGCCCTTACTCCCCGAGGGTCCCCTTGCCCTGTCCTGCACTGCAGGCTGAGGACTGTCACACTCCTTGGGCCTGTTGTCTCTCCTCATCCAGGTGATGGTTTAAAAAAGATCAGTTTGAATGAGTTGAGCAGGTCATATGTGCAATGACTTTGATACTTGACAAGAAGACAGATGTAGAAGTTATTAATTAGTCTATTTGATTGATTAAAAATAACGTTTGTTCATCCAAAATGGAAAAAGTTAAATACATATTTAAAATATATTTGAAATATAATGATATATTCTGATATTACTATTACTTTTAAATGGGATCCCTAAGGAAAATATTAAAACCCTCGTAACCTTTCCAAGCAAAATGAACAAATCCCCTGCCCACTGGGGATTCAGAGATGGGAGTGGTTTTTATGTCAGTGGAGAAAAGAAAAATCAAAGCCTGCAGCTGTTCTTGCTGCTGTTCATCCTGCAGAGCTGTTCATGCTTCAGCTGCTTACATCTCTCCATTGTCTCTGGACTTTCTCACTTCAGTGTGAGTAGTTAACTCTTAAGAAGCTGGGGGACTAATCTCAATAAGCCAGCGGCTACCTCCTAATGTGTTCAGGAGAATGAGCGAAGTGGGTCATGGTCCTGTATATATGTGTATATATATATATAACTCTACAAATAGCAATTAAAACTGACTTAAATAAAAAGAGACGATAATTGGTTCATATGCCTGAAAAGTGCAGATAACTTTACGAATGGCTGGATCCAGGGGTTAAAATGTCATCATATCCCAGTTTTTTGTTTTTTTTCTCAGCTTTGCCTCGTCTCAGCTGTCTTCATTCTCAGATAGGCTTTTCCCTTGCAGTGGAAAATAGATGTAGGAGCTCCACACTTTCAAGGTTCACGTTCAGCTGGAAAGAGCAAGCTTTTTTTCCAGGAGCTTGAGCAAAAGCTTGGAGGTTTGATCGGCTTGAACAGCCCTAAGTCATGAGTCTGCCAGAGCTAACTGCTGTGGCCAGAGGAATGACATACACTGATTGTCATGTGCTGCATCCCTGGAATCATAGATCTCCTCCCCTCTCCTCTTGAACACATAGACTGACCTAGAATCTATAGCCGGCAGGCACAGTTGGTGGCTGCAGGCGATTTGGTGGAGCTGGAACTCAGTGTCTTTCATCCTTCTTCTGGTGTGCCTTCCTGTATTGCAGGGGATTGAGAGCCAGTCATTACATTTCCCAGACTCTCTTTGATCTATGATTTCTGCTGTGATTTTTGATTCTACCCGTTGGCTGCTCTCTTGTAAAACTTGGACCAGTGAATTGGGATGAAGCTAAGATTCTGCCAACAAATTCAGTTGGGAAGGTGGTTGGTTTTTCAGTAGTAGCCATAGTGAAGATCTCAGTGCTCAGTTCCTGGCCTTGTGAATGTCAAGAGGCAGGGTGAGCCATTTGGTTGAGCTGGTGTGGTCCACAAGCAGACACCATGTGGCCAAGGAGCTGGTGGCAGTACCCTTGTCTTCCTGACTGTGGCCATGGCACTGTGGCCCCAGAGCCTTTGGCTTTCTGAGCACAGACCAGGCAGCAGCTTACTTGGTGACCCAGTTCTGCAGGGTGACTTTAGGACTTTTTCCTGAGTGCTCAACCCAGAATCTACTTCTTCAGCCCAATATTGTTGACTGATACCCTAAAACAAATTCCTTCTGCTTCATTTAGTGAGAATGAACTTCATTCTCTGCACGCGAATGCTCTTGCCAATCCTACAACTGTCTCTTCCTTGCCACCCCCTTGCAACCCTGCCTCCCACTTCTTCATTGCTGGCAGTGTCCACTCCCACTAGAGGTGGAAAAATAAGTTTTTCTGTCCTAATAAAAAGAGACATTTAAGAAAAATTGTCCCTTCTGCTTTTGGATGTGGTTGGGAGAGAAAGTGGTGCTGACGTGGCCCTTGTGCAACCCAAGGACAATAAGCTCAAGGACATAAGCCAACCCTGTGCCACCAAATTAAGAAGCCTTGGAATGAGAAATTGTATGAGAATTTTCTAAATTTTTTATTGTTTAAGCCACTTTCAGCTGGGTTATATGGTTACCTACGGCTGGAAGTGTCCTGATTGTCTATCTATTTGACTGTCTGTCTGTCGTCTGTGTATCATCTGTCATCTGTCTATCTAGAGAGAATGGGGGTGGAGGGTGGAGGGGGATAAATTCCAATTCTGCTAATGACCCTTACAGAATCAATAGCACCTCTGGGTGTAGGCAGGAAGCCACAGCCTTCGTTTTAGGGGAGATTCAGACACTCATCTTTTGGATCCTTTAATTGACTGCCTCAAGCTTGGCAGAGGGGAGTGGCAGTGACTTTGACCTCAGTGCCTATTGACATGGATGGTGCTACCCTTATACCTCTCATCTTCATTTACCTTTCATGAAATAGTATAGCTCTTACACATGTTTTTCCAAGTCTTCTTATGCCTATTTTTATGTGATCTTCATAAAAAAAATCTTCAAGGTGGTAGGACAGATTATGTGTCCTGTATTTCTGATGAGAAAACTAGGACATAGACTTAAATTGCTTGGCCAGTCACACAATTAATTAGGTACAGATTTTGTGACCTCCCTGTTGTCCCCCTGCTCTAGTTTTATTTCTGTAGCACCAGGTCGCTGCCTAAAAAAACTAATTTGTTAGGAATAAAACCCCCTTAAGTTCCTAACAGGGAAACAGTGCCTGAGGGTTCACCCTCTATGTTCCCAAAGGGCCCTATAAAGCAGAATCCTTCATAGGGAGACCTCTTTGGTTTCCTGGGGACTGCTTCATCTTCTGGCCTTTCATGCTCAGCAGAAGCAGTGGACCTCTTGCAGAACTGCCATTGGCTCATTTGGTGGCAGGGCATATTCACAGATTAGGGGTTTTGGGTAAAAGTGGTAACGTTCCTCGCAGAGCGATAAGAAGCATCACATGTTTGTGTAAGACAGCAGCCAGCTGTGGTTAGGGGTCACAGAGGAGGGGCTGGGTGAGTGGCTCTGGGTCCTGTCTGGCTCCAGAGACCCTGCAGAGGGCTTTGGCGACCTTCACTCCAGGCTCCTCCATGTGACTCAGCTGCACTCTGTGTCTGCTCCTTTCTGTTTTGCTGTTGGCTTCCTGATGGTTTCTTTCCCTGGCCATCTCCTCTTGGCTACTCATGACCTGTCTGGCCTCCTCTAAATTGTCAGAAGAAAGGGACATTCAACAGAGCAGGAATGTAAATAGTAATAGATGAAAAATGGAACTTTCATTGTAATACCCAACAAGCGAGGCAGCTTTGTAAGCTCCTATCATTGCTGTGGATGAAGCCAGGTAGCCCTGCGTTAGGTCCTGAGTCACTGGCCAGTCAGAGCCACCACTCCCCAGTCTACTGTGGTGGTGGAGAGCACGGAGAGCATGGCAATAGCACAGGGTCAGATGGTCAGGCCCCCCAGGACCTGGGGCCCAGCCCTTTTTCAGGGGACAGGGTCTGTAAAAGGGCTGACGGTAGGGTAGGAGCCATGCGACCTGTCCACCACAAGCCCTTACTGTTTTTGTTTTTGTTTTTGCCTTTTTAGGGTTGTATCTGCGGAACAGGGAAGTTTCCAGGCTAGGGGTCGAATCGGAGCTACAGCTGCTGGCCTACACCATAGCTACAGCAATGAGGGCTCCGAGCCGCATGTGCAAACTACACCTCAGCTCACGGCAACGCTGGATCCCCAACCACTGAGCAAGGCCAGGGATTGAACTGGCGTCCTCATGGATACTAGTCAGGTTCCTTTCCACTGAGCCACAACAGGAACTCCCTCCTTCCTGGTTTTGGATTGTGAGGATCTCCTGTCAACAGTGGACTTTCCTGGGCAGCTGTGCCTTTGCCAGACCCATGAGTGAGTTTGAGGGTTAATTTTGCTTCTCCAGACCATGGCCCTGGGTTCAGTGTGAGTGTGATTCAGCCTTCTCCACTGTGGGGTCTTGCTTCATGTTCCATGTAAACACCCCCTTGCCCAGCTGTATGTGGGCCTGGAACACAGGAGATGCCAAATGTTTGGGAATTTTATGGATGGCCCTTCTGTGGTTCTAACTTCATTTGTTTGAAGGGAGACAAATCAAAAGGAAGATTTAAAAGATTTTTAAAGAGTTTTCCTTCTAAATCACCCTAAATGTTTCCAGTTCCTGACAGCTCCACATTCAACATTTTCTTCCTAGTCTCTAAAACTCTGCATTCTTGGGTGCAGCTTTGTTGGGTCAGTGGTGGTTGAGTATCAGTATCAGAGGAGAAGACCCTCTTCGCTTCCAACGTTGGCTTCAAACAACCTGTGAACCCAAATGAACACGAAACTTAATAGGGTTTGGCCGCTGGATGAGGAATTAGACTATTTTTAGATGAACTATTTTAGTATTCTCCCCACCTGCTTTGCATTCATACACTTTTTTTTTTTTTTGTCTTTTTGCCTTTTCTAGGGCCGCACCCGCAGCATATGGAGGTTCCCAAGCTAGGGGTCTAACAGGAGCTGTAGCTGCTGGCCTTCGCCACAGCCACAGCAACACGGGATCCGAGCCGCCTCTGCAACCTACACCACAACTCACGGTAACGCCGGATCCTTAACCCACTTAGCAAGGCCAGGGATCGAACCCTCAACCTCATGGTTCTTAGTCAGATTCATTAACCACTGAGCCACGACAGGAACTCCTGCATTCATATTTTTAATACTTCTGTGAGACTTCCATTTGTCAATATTCTGTCTCACTTAATTCCAATCTGCTGCAAAAGGTGTGAGAAGAGCACCTGCCCTTTGAATTATTGTGGGACCAACGGCTCATTCACAGACCAGCTCTCCTGTTGATGTGAGTGCAGTTTTAGCTTGCTGATCAGTTTGGCTAAACTTCCTGTTTTATGTAGCTATGCTCAGTACTTAGTCCAGAAGTAGAATGAAGGTAGGGTCACTGGAGTTCGATTAATGCATTTGAATGAAGAAGTAAATAGCAAAGGAAATGGGGAAGCAGCTTTAGTGTAGGTCCTCTGTGGCGCCTCGTCTCCCCTCTCTGGACTGTCCTTCCTTCTGCTGGTGGCCTCCACCTTTGGACACCGCCCTCGTCCTCACAGTGCCCTCTTGCCGTCTCCAGTCTCTCGCCTTCTACACACCATCCAGGCTTGCCCTCCAGGATTCTCTTTTCAAGTGGAATTCTGGGACATGGAATGATTAATTCAAAAGAATGGAATCTGGAGTTCCTCTTGTGGCCCACCGGGTTAAGGACCCAATGTCATTTCTTTGAGGATGTGGGGTCGATCCCTGGCCTGGATCAGTGGGTTAAGGATCCAGTGTTGCCGTTAACTGTGCATGGGTCACAGATGTGGCTCGGATCTGGTGTTGCATAGGTTGCAGCTGTGGCGTGCGTAGGCTGGCAGCTGCAGCTCCGATTCAACCCTTAGCCTGGGAACTTCATATTCTGCAGGTGCAGCCATAAAAACAAAAAACAAAAAGGAAGGAGTCCTTTAGCGGTAGACTTCCAGACATTGGCAAACTGTCAGAGGACAGTTTGCGGGGGTGGGAATGGGGCAAGGAAAGCTTTCTGAGATCCCAGCTCTGTGAGGCTGGTCTTGGATATCTGTCCTTTGCCCTAAGGTGAGTCTCTTGTAGATACCATATTGTAAATTCTTTTTTTTTTTTTATCCAATCTGACACTCTATGTCTTTTGATTGGAGCATTCAGTCTGTTGACATTTGAGGTAATTATTGATAAATACGTATTTATTGCCATTTTAAACCTTGTTTCCCAGTTGATTCTATGTTTCTCCTTTGTTCCTTTCTTTTCTCCTCTTCTTTTCAGTTTTTGTGAATGTAATGTTTGGTTTTGATTTGTGGTTGCCCTCTTTTTCATGTATGTTAACCCCTTCCTATATTGGCTTGCTTTAGCCTGATAGTCATATAGGCTCAATAACATTCTTTAAAAAAAAAAAAAAAAGAATCTAGATTATTCTTGCTTTCCTTCCCCACATTTTATGGTTTTGAAGTCCTTTTTTTTAACATCTTCATGTTTGTCCTTTTGCTGTTCCTTGCGTTTATCGTCACTTTTACAATAGGGTTTTTTTTTTTTCCTTTTAGATCTGTATACTGACTTATTTATTTTAAGTGATTGCTTTCCAATTGTGATTTCCTCCATCTTATTTCCTCTTACTTCTTTTGTATTTAGAGGAACCCTTTCAGTATTTCTTTCAGATTGGATTTAATATTGCTACTCTTTTCATTTTTTTTTTGTTGGAGAAATTCTTTTTTTTTTGTTTTTGCCTTTTCTAGGGCCGCACTTGCAGCATGTGGAGGTTCCCAGGCTAGGGGGTCTAACAGGAGCTGTATCCACTGGCCTACGCCACAGCCACAACAACGCAGGATCCGAGCTGCATCTGTGACCTACACCACAGCTCACGGCAATGCCAGAGCCTTAACCCACTGAGCAAGGCCAGGGATCGAACCTGCAGCCTCATGGTTCCTAGTCAGATTCGTTAACCACTGAGCCATAACAGGAACTCCTGTTGGAGAAATTCTTTATTTCTACTTCTATTTTAAGTGATATTATTTCTGGGTAGAGTATTCTAGGCTGCAACTTTTTTCCTTTTAGAACTTTTAATATATCTTGCCACTCTCTTCTGGCCTGTAATGTTTCTGTAGCGAAATCAGCTGATAGCCTTGTGAGGGTTCCCTTATAATCTTTGTTTTTCTCCTGATGCCTTTAGAATGCTCTGCTTAACTTTTGCCATTTTTATTATAATATGTCTTGGTGTGGGCCTGTTTGGGTTCAGTTTGTTTGGGGCCCTCTGTGCTTCCTGTATCTTGATAAATGTTTCCTTTAGATTTGGAGCATTTTCAGACATAATTTCTTCAAATATATTTTTAATCCCCTTTTCGTTTCTTTTTCCTTCTGGAATCACTATTACATGCAGATTGGCCCACTTTATATTATCCCGTAGATCTCTTATGCTGCTTTCACGTTTTTTCATTTGGTTTTCTGTCTGCTGTCCTGTTTGGGTGATTTCTTTTTAATTTTTTTCCATTATACCCAGCTGCACAGCTGCACAGTATTTGACAGGGTTACACATACATATGTGGATTCATCACAAGTGGTTAGACATAGTTCCCAGCGCTATACAGTAGGATCTCCTTGCTTTTCCATCCCAGAGGCAATAGTCTACAACTATTAACCCCAGACCCCCCCACCATCCCACTCCCTCCCCCACCCTCTTGGCAACCACAAGTCTGTTCTCCAAGTCCTTGATTTTCTTTTCTGTAGAAAGGTTCATTTGTGCAGTATGTTAGATTCCAGATATTAGTGATATCATATGGTATTTGTCTTTCTCCTTCTGACTTACTTCACTCAATATGAGGGTCTCTAATTCCATCCATGTTGCTGCAAATGACATTATTTTATTCTTTTTTCTGGCTGAGTAGTATTCCATTGTGTATATATACTACATCTTCCTGATCCAATCATCTGTCGATGGACATTTGGGTTGTTTCCATGTCTTGGCTATTGTGAATAGTGCTGCAATGAACATGACTGTGCAGGTGTCTTTTTCAAGGAGATTTTTGTCTGGATATATACCCAGGAGTGGGATTGCTGGGTCATATGGTAGTTCTACGTATAGTTTTCTAAGGTTCCTCCATACTGTTTTACATAGTGGTTGTATAAGCTTACATTCCCACCAACAGTGTAGGAGGGTTGCCTTTTCTCCACACCCCCTCCAGCATTTGTTGTTTGTGGACCTGTTTGGGTGATTTCCATTGTTCTATCTTCCAAGTCACTAATTCATTCCTCTGCATTATTCATTCTGCTCTTCTGTGCCTTTAACTCAGGATGCATCTCTGCAAATGAATTTTCTAATTTTTCTTGGCTCATCCTTATATTTTATAGTTCCTTTCTAGAGTAATCTGCATTACTGTTCATACCTGCTCTTAATTCCTTTACATTCACTCTTAATTCCTTCATCATTTTTACTATCTCCATTTTGAACTCAATGTCTGTTAGACTGCAGAGGTCTGTTTCATTGTTTGTTCCTTCAGGTGGATTCTCCTATTCTTTTAACTGGGAATGGTTTCTGAGTGTCTCCATTTTGCCTATATTGTTCTTATTCTCCAAGCCTGAATCTCAGTGCCCAGCTCCCGCCCGAGTGTCTCAGGCTGTGGTGTCTGGGGGTGGTGCTAATGATGGTCTGTGCAGCTCTCATTCTGCTTTGCCCTCCTCAGTCCAGCTGTTGCACTTTTCTCCAAGACTTCAAGGTCCCTCAGTCTTGGCCGATCTCCCTATAGGTTAGGTGGCTTCCCAGGGTGTGTGGGTTCCTTTCCTCTTTAACAGCTCCCTCTCAGGAATGCTAGTCCCATCCTGATTCCTTCTCTCCCTCTCTCTCTCTCTCTTTTTTTCTTTTGTTCTGCAGAGTTATGTGGAGGGTTTCTTGCCCTTTTTGGAGGTGTAAGGTCTTCTGCCAGCATTCAGTAGATGTTCTGTGGAAATTGTTCTACATGTACTTTTTTTTTTTTTTTAACATGTTTGTTGGAGAAGGTGAACGCCACATCTTACTCCTCCTCCATCTTGATCTCTGTTGGTCTTGGATATCTGAAACCCGGACCCAGGTAATGGAATCAGTGATACTCATTCACATCCAGATGAGCCAAGCGGAGAGAAAAATACATTTGTAGATGGGGAGATCTGAGACCCAGAGAGCTGTCCCTCGTGGAGAGGAGAGCTGCCCCTCATAGAGAAGGAGCACAAGAACCAGGAGATACCAAGTCATTGGGTTCTAATTCACATTACAGGGCGTGCCTGCAAAGCTTATAAATATATGTTCTAGACATTCATGCCCACATGAGGGCTATCTTGTAATGGGGGCAGATCACTTGTTTCAGTGATTCTGCTACACTTTTTCTTTTATTTTGTTAAACAAAGAACAACCTGTGGTTGAGAATTGCCATCAAGTCAGTCTGACAGACATCCAAGAAAATTATTCTATTTTCATTAAATAAATAAAAAGGGGGATCTCTTAGCAGGATGATCAGTATTATTATTCTTTGTAATAAGTAGCTTTTTAAAAACAGCTTTATTGAGATATACTTAACATTCAATAAACTGTACATTTGGTGAGTTTTGATATATGTGTACAGTCACGAAACCATCACTATAACTAAGATAATAAGCACATCCATCACCCCCAAAAGTGTCCTTGTGCCTCTTGTATTCCACCCCTCCCATCCCATGTCCCCATCTACCCTCTCCCAGGCAACTGCTGATCTGCTTGTAGCAAATGACATTTCATCTTTTCTAAATATCAGATTTTTCCCCAGAAGATGAAGATTTTCTAGTTCTGGTGATATGGTCATGAAGGGAGGTCCTCCAAAGAAGTCCAGAGTAGTTCTCTGTAGTGGCAGCGCTGTAGGAATGAATGTGTAGCTTCCAAGGAAGAGATAATATTTATTTGATAATATTCTTCTTATCTTTTATAACTTGATAATATTCTTTTTTTTTTTTTTTGTCTTTTTAGGGCTGCGACCGTGGTATATGGAGATTCCCAGGCTAGGGTTCGAATCGGAGCTGTAGCCACCTGCCTATGCCATAGCCACAGCAACACCAGATCCGAGCCATGTCTGCAACCTACACCACAGCTCAAGGCAACACCAGATCCTTAACCCACTGAGCAAGGCCAGGGATCGAACCTGTGTCCTCATGGATGCTAGTCAGTTGCGTTTCCACTGAGCCACAACGGGAACTCCTCATTTGGATAATATTTAACCTCCAAGGAAGCGATCATATTCAAACGTCTGGTATGGCTTTTGAAGAATTAACCACATTATTTTATATTTATTTCACCTTGTATTTTTGACATTCTGTAGTTGAAATCTACTAACCCAAATTAATTGGCCAGTTCTACAGCTACATGTTAAAGCAGTCATCTGTGAAAGTAATAATCCTTGTCTTTATTGCAGTGGTGTTATTTGAGGAATTCTGAGTAGCCTACGGAATGTAGTTTTAATCTTCTTCCTCTCTCCTCTATGAGGGAATAATTCCATTTTCCACTAAACTTGTTTTTTGTGCCCCACTATCAAATCCATTACCAGTTTGTGTCAGTTTCACTCCATTCTTCCTGTTTCTTCTACCAGTCTCTTAGGGAGGGCCATCTGCATTTCTCACCTGGATTCCTCTGGACCTATCATCCTCTTTAACTTCCTTATTTTTTTTTTTTT
>PVHT021183518.1:22338172-22422938 GCA_004024745.2 Catagonus wagneri | reverse complement strand
AGTCTTTTTGATGGTGGCCATTCTGGCTGGTGTAAGGTGGTACCTCATAGTGGTTTTGATTTGCATTTCTCTAATGAGGAGTGATGTTGAACATCTTTTCATGTGTTTATTTGCCATCTGCATGTCTTCTCTGGAGAACTGTCTGCCTAGATCCTCTGCCCATTTTTGGATGGGATTGTTTGTTTCTTTGGTATTGAGCAGTAGGAGCTGTTTGTAAATTTTGGAGATTAATCCCTTGTCAGTTGAATCATTTGCAAATATTTTCTCCCATTCTGTGGCGGTTGGCTAGTATTTTGTTGAGAATTTTTGCATCTATGTTCATCAGTGAGAATGGCCTGTAATTTTCTTTTTTTGTGGTATCTTTGTCTGGTTTTGGTACCAGGGTGATGGTTGCCTCATAGAATGAGTTTGGGAGTGTCCCCTTAACTTCCTTATTGATTCTCCTGCTTCCAGTCTCTTCCTTTTTTTTATCCTCTAGGCATCAATGGAATCAATCTTTATAAAAGCCAGATATGAGCTATCATTCTACTGCTTCCAATATTAAAATTCATGGGAGTTCCCTGGGTGGCTCAGTGAGTTAAGGATCCAGCATGTTACTGCTGTGGCTGTCCCTGGCCCCTGTCAACCTGTTAGGGTCTCCCTCCTCAAAGCCCCCTTACGCCTCCACAGTGTTGCAACCAGGAAAGATTTTTATTGTATTACAGAAAGTAGCGGGGCCCACATTTCTGCCCAATTCTGTCCCAGTTTTCTGAGACTCACCTTCAGATCATACCAAACAACTTGAAGATCCCTGAATGTCCCCTCCCCTCTCTTGGCTCCTTGCTTTATGCCTGCTGTTTCTTCTGCTAGAAATCCCCTTGGACTTTCATGTGGTTACCTCTCTCCTTTGCAGCACTCTTACTGCCCTCATATCTCTGTCCTTTATCAACAGTACTTTTTGGTTGCTCGCTAATCTGAGGGCAAGGGAATCATCTCTATTTTTCACTGCAGAATCCCTGAACTTGGCACTTAGGCCTGTGGATGGCATGAACCAATGCAACTTATCCCTAAATCAGCATCTAATAACCTCTACGGCCGTGTCACTGGTGAGGAGGATTTCACAAGCTAGAAATGGCTACTACATGATGGAAAGTATTTGTAGCCTAACATTGTGAACAAATGCTGTTCACTTATTGCTTTTATTCTCTGCCAGGAACTCTCTTCTCCCAGAGAGTCGCATTGCTCATCCCTTACTTCCTTCAGGTCCCTGTACCTTGATTAGT
Source organism: Catagonus wagneri (assembly GCA_004024745.2). Lineage (NCBI taxonomy): Eukaryota > Metazoa > Chordata > Mammalia > Artiodactyla > Tayassuidae > Catagonus > Catagonus wagneri. Next base: position 22,421,676 of record PVHT021183518.1, on the reverse strand, counting down.
GAGGCCTTCGCTGCTCACTCCGTATGAGAGAGTAATGACACCCCCCATCCCTGTGCTATCACAGCCTGCTTTCTCCTCCGCCCTCCACAGTTGTTAGCATCTGACATATCATATATTTACCTGTGGATTTATTTACTGTTTAGTTGTTATTGTTAGAAAGTAAACTCTATAAAGGGCAGGGATTTTCCTGTTTTGTTTCCTGCTGTATCGCTAGTGCCTGCTACAGTGCCTGGCACATAATAGGTGCTTGTGTACATGTGCTGAAAGATTGAATATGTGCAATGTCACTGGAGGGCATTGCGAGGCATTTCAGTTTCTATATGATAGAATGAATTAAATAATAGTTCAAATGCAGAAATAGTAGCAAACGGTGGTCATAGGGATGGTTTAGAGAGTTTCAGGAATGAAAAGAGCCTCTCTCAGCTTCAAGCAATATTTTAAAAAAAGGTTCTCACCCTGTGTCTGGAATTCGAATAATATATGTGAAGAAACAAGAGCAGAATAAAGAAATATTAATTCTAATAAATCAGAGAGAGAGAGAGAGAGAGGGAGAGAGATGCTTGACCATGCCAACCTTTCGATGCTATGGTGTTTGCTCTGAATTCGGTAAACCAAATTGTACTGACCTACGAGAAAAAGCAAATGGCAGAGTTCTTTTCGTGGCTCAGTGGTTAATGAATCCGACTAAGAACCATGAGGTTGTGGTTTCGATCCCTGGCCTTGCTCAGTGGGTTAAGGATCCGCCGTTGCCATGAGCTCTGGTGAAGGTTGCAGACGCGGCTCGGATCCCGCGTTGTTGTGGCTGTGGCGTAGGCTGGCAGCTACAGCTCCTGTTAGACCCCTAGCCTGGGAACCTCCATATGCCGCGGGTGCAGCTCTACATAAAGGCACAAAGACAAAAAAAAAAAAAAAAAAAAGAAAGAAAGAAAAAGAAAAAGCAAATGGCAAAGACAAGCTAAAAGCTGGGATTTTATTTGGAGAAGCAGCCCCAGGGGTTATGGACAATCACCAAGATTCAGCTCAGTCTCATACGAGCTTTGAGCGGGTGCACTGTGGGCCTGAGTCTTGGCTTTTCCCCCACGTGGCCCCAGAGCCCATGGAGAACTGCGTCCTTCTTCTGGGCCTCAGCTTCTGCCAGCAGGAGAATGATGAAATCTTATGATTCTGAATCCTGACAAGGATTTTTAATTTGTCCTCATTAATGTAGATATTCAATTAACCAGGACATTCAATTCCCTGAGCATTCTGGTTAATTGGATCTTTATTAAAATAGCTCCAAATTTTGTTTACTGCATTAGAAAAAAAATGACAAAAGTATTTTTTTGTCTTTTATATCTGTGGGGAATCTAAAAGCATTTAGCTGTAACAGCTAGAGTTTTGGCTAGAAGTTATTCCTTAAAGCAGAGTTTCCAAAACATTTTTGACAGTGATTCATGGTTTCAAAAAAAATTTAACCTTTTACATCTTTCTCTCTCACACACACACAGACACACACACACAAACACAGACACAGACACACATACACTATTAAAAGTTTTGCAAAATATTACTTAACCTTACCATGTGAGGGAGTGTGAGGTAAGGTTATTTTCTGTTCTATTTAGAAATGCCAGTCAACATACTAATTGATTTCCTTATCTTCCTGAGTCCCAATTTGAGAAGCACAGCCTTAAAGTTCTACAGGTTTCTACCTGCCCTTATGGAGCTCTTTGGGTGTCTGCTGGTACTAAAACACCCATGCTGTACCAGGGCTGCCATTTCCATAACTGTACTATGATTCGGAGGGTGCTAGAGCAACTTGGCTGGTTTTACATTCTAATTCACACTGAAGGAATTATCTTTGGCACTTCCTGAGAAGTGGTCCAGGGCAGAACAATAGAAAGAAAAGAACCCCGGACTAGGCACTAGAGTTTCTGACTTCTAGTCTGGGTTCTTCTCCTTTCTGGCTGTGTGATCTTGAATAATTCACTTAACCTCTCTGAGCCTTGGCTTCCTTCAAACAAGAGGATGCCTACCCTAGAGTTCCCGTGTGGCTCAGTGAGTTAAGGATTCAGGGATGTCACCATTGTAGCTCAGGTTGCTGCTGTGGCACAGGTTCAATCAGCTCAGGTTGGATCCCAGGCCTGGGAGCTTTGGCATTCTGTGGGTACAGCCAAAAGAAAAAAAAAGAGAGAGACTGTCTGCCTCCTCTGCCCTACAGATTAGGTGTGAGAATCAAAACCAACAGGTCATTTTGAAAAATAAAGAGCATTTTTACATTATGTTATAAATTTAACATAAGCATTTTTAATATTATATATTTATATTTTCATAATATTCTAAGTTATATAGAAATAGAATGTGGTATTAATCATAGCCTTTTAGATTCTAAGTGAGACTTTTAAGTGTATGCAAAGTACATTACAATCAGTTGAAGCTGGGGTTTGGGGGGACCATTTGAAGAGGTAGATAGTAAATGGAGTTATGATGCGAGTAAGAGTAAGGCTGGTGTTATTACCCTTCTTGGGGTTTGCTTTCCTCATCACGTTAATTTCTCTATGTCAGTGTTATATCTGAGATTCCTTTCTTCTTTCTCCCTCCAACTCTCCTTTCGTCTCTGTCATCAGATTGTGAAAGGAGTCTATTTTCTTGGAAACCCAATTCCTCCTTTCTTGGAAAAAGAGCAAGTCAAGAAGGATATGTGAATTATGGTTCTTTCATAAAGGCCACCCAGTGTGTGGCTGGAAGTAAGAACGGAGCAGATGCTTCCTTGATAGGCACACGGACCCTCCAGGCCTCCGTGCCATGGTCACGGTCCTTTGCTGCTTGACTCTGTGCCTATAATCCCCACTCTGCTAGGGCCAGCCCTTTTGTGATCAGAGAGGATCGTCCTCTTGGAGGGCTGTCAAAGCTTCTGCTCTCTGAGCCAAATTAAAATGATCCACAGTGATTTCTTCCTTTTCAGTGAATAACAAAGGAGCTGGCATATGAATTTGAATTTCAAAATTTTCTTTAATATCCCCATAAATCACACTTATCGATGAAAAAATCTGATGTATTAGAATGCTAAAAAATCTTCCTCTCTTATGGAGATCAGTCTCTAGGTGAACAAGAGGTATCGTTTACCATATATCCTCAAGAGAGGCGCTAGGACTTGCTAAAACATATCCTCGGAACCCTTAGCCCATCATTTGTCCTGTTTAGAGAAGGAAAAGGTGACAGAAGGAAGGAGGGAACTGTGTGTTTCTCCTCCCCTCCCAAGTACCTCCAGCCAAGTGATGGGATTCGAGAAAACCATTAATATAAAAGAGGGTGCAACCTTAAGAGGAAGTTGACATCTCCAACAGCCTCTCTTCTCCAACTCAATGGAGATGTGGCAACTTACTTACTTGGGGGTAGCTTGCAGTTCCAGAGTGTGGTAGACAGTGATGGAAGGGAGTCTGGCTTGAGTTGCCTTGAAAGGTCTGGCCCAAGAAGATGCCCTGTAAGGATAAGGTGACCCCAGCGGAAACGGTGCCGTGTACCTTTGGAGGAGGAGGTGAGGAGGAATGGGAGAGTAAAAGCGGAAGGTCTCAGAAGAATTCCACAAAACTCTTTCTTGGAGAAAGACCCGGTGTTTGAACGCTGGCTACTCACAGGTCACCGAGGACAGATTACAACAGCACTGACCCTTGGGCTCACTTACCTCTCCCCCATCCAAAGCCCCTCATCACGTCCCCAGGAGAGCCTGAGGCGTTATAATCGGTGGGGGAAGTAGAGGAGGGAAGCATACCAAAGGAATGCAGAACCACCATCCCTGCTAACCTAGATGCAGAATTTAAAGTTTAGGATGGAGCTGGAGATAGGGTCTGCTTTACCCTGGATGTGAGGGAGAAGTTTAGAATAGACCTTGTTCTAAACTTGTTCGGTACCTGAAAATGAGATGATTACTTAACATCTGAAAGTGACTGGAAAACCCAGTAGATCTGCTTGCGCTCTCATTCAGGGCTGGGGAGAGAGGTCCACAGAGGGGGTTTAAAAGGCAATAGTGAGGAGTTCTCTTGTGGAGCAGCAGGTTAGGGATCCAGCTTTGTCCTTGCAGTGGCTCAGGTTGCTGCTATAGTGCAGGTTTGATCCCTGGCCTGGGAACTTCTACATGCTGTGGATGTGGCAAAAAAAAAAAAAAAAAAGTGAAAAGACAATAGTGAGAATGAAGTTGTTTTCTGCTTGTACCTCATCTAATAAGTCAGTGACGGCAAGTATTTATTTGTCTCGATTCTGAGTCTACTGCTATTACTGTTAACCCTCAGCTTTTGTTAATTGTGACTTAGTTAACAGTATTTTCAGCCTGGGCTCGAAGCTGAGGGTGAGGAAATGGGTCTTCTTCCTCGACTCCCACAACACATGTGCTCTCAGCTACACTGTCTCTTCTTTTGATTGATGGAGGAAAAGGAGGGAGAGAAAGGAAGGAGGAAGGAAGATAAGGTGGTGTGCTCTAAGTAGGAGCTGGAAACTGAAACTCAAAAGAAGCGCAACTCTCTCTCCCACCTTGCCTCTTCTAGCTTCGACATCATTCTTACCCAGCTGTGATGACCATTCCTGAGCCAGGCGCCCGGTTCATAGCATTCCTTCAGCAGTATTTATCGCCACCACCGCTTGAACTCAGTGCCACATGCCAGGTGCCGTAGCCGTGGGACTGCTTGACCACACATTCAGTGGGAGAGACAGAGTTGTCCCAACCTGAGTCAGGAGAGTGGGGCTTCCACATTCCCCCACCCTCATTCATTGGCTGAGGGCCACATGGTGGGGGCGGGGGTTAAATTGCCAGCCACTTTCAGCTCTTCCAGTTTTGGCAGAGTAGGTTTTAGTAGCCCAAGAGCAGCCTTGGAAAACAAAGAGGAAACACACTGAAGGGAAGGCACTGAACTGGTCGAAAGAGATCTGAGAGAATCTGGGAGGAGTACCAAGATAATCTACTACAGAGGCATGCCCAAGTTGGGCAGATCCTAAAACAGACTGGCCAGGTGACCTGAGAACACTAGGGGGTTCGCCTAGGACTCAGAGTGGGACAGCCTGCCTTTCTGTCCCCTCCACTCCAGGTGTCATGAACTGGCTGTAATCGTGCTTTTCGTGCACCTTCAGGTTGAACAGGAACAGGCGAAACACCCACAAAGAGCTTTTGATTTTTGAGGTAAATGGTTTAAACACCCCTCTGCCTTTTAAAAGGATTATTTCTGGATTGACCAATTCCCTGGGAGACTCTTGCTATTTCTTAGAGCCCTTTGCTCAATGCTTATCCCTATCTATTTTTTATCAAGCATATCCCCAGCTGTCCCAGCTGCCATCACAAATTCTTCCTGGAGTTTTGCTGTTTAGCTGTTTTCCCCTCCACCTGTATAAGGGTTATATCTGGGTGGGGGAAAAGAGTCTGAGTGATGTACCACATGGAAACCCCTGATGAGGAGGGTAGGCCTGTGTGAGATCAGAGTTGAGGCAAGTGTGGTCACGGGTGTCCCCCAGGTAAGCCTTGAGCTGATACTGAGCTGTGGCAGGAAAGAGGGAAAAGCCCCTTACCCCAGTGTGGTGATCTCAGGTCGTCCATTTCCTTGAGATTTTTGGTTTGGTTTGATGTTTGCACCAACACGAATCTGGACTGACAACCATTCTTCAAAAATATCCTTAAGAAACAGCTTTGCAGTTTAAAGGTCAACCTTGATTCCAGCTTTCTGCAGCTTACTAGGGCTAAAGTATAGAGTATTGATAGTCTTTCCAGACATGGAAACACAATTCCAACCAGCTTAGACAAAAAACAGAAGCCAGGTGGGGCTTAATAACCAACTGTGGGAAGGGCAGGATGCAGCAGAGCCCAGGAACCCGTGAGATGGGCGCTGAGGTGCTGCTGGATCCTTGCTCCTGCTCTGGTTCTGCTCTTTCTCTCTGTGACTCAACTTTCTCAGTTACTGCAGACCAGCTTCCTCCCCAGGCCGTAAAGAGGGTTGCTGGCAGCCCTGGTGAATGATAGCTTAGGTTTTACACTGACGATATACTGACCTCTTTTTTGGTTTCAAGATAAAAAATGCTAAGAAGGACTTTGACCCTGCCAGCTCATGTGTCAGGTGCTCCCCTACCGCCCCCCCCCAACCCTGACACAACACATCGTCTGGGGAGGTGGGTTCATGAAGAACATGGAAGCCCCCAAGGCAGGTGTGTGGGTGGGGAAGAGCAAACGATTCAGTCATTCAATTGATTTTTTTTTAATGGCTGCACCTGTGGCATATGGAAGTTCCTGGGCCAGGGATCGCACCATAGCTGTGGCAATCCTGGATCCTTAACCCACTGTGCCGCAGTGGGAACTCCTCAATTGACTTTTGTTGAGCAAAACTGAGAGGCTGAGTGAGGGCAGAGTCTCCACTGATTAAGAGAGTGGCGACCTGGAGGTTGGTAGATGAAGACGAAAGAAAAAGACTGAATGCCAGTGGTAGGGAGAAATGGGAAACTTGTGCCAGAATGTAAATTAGTTGCTCCTTCACAGCAAAGTCCAGCTATGAAAAAATGCCAGTTGAACTACACAGTGTACTTAATAAGGTGGTGGCCTGACATCCTGGAGCAAGTTCCTTAGCTTGTAAAGTGGTGGCAGTTTGGGCACCAGCAGTGGGTCTGCAGGCCACACACCGAGTGGTACTACCTCAGGAAATTCTCGTACACGTTCTACAGGAGACACAGACAAGAATGCTCGCAAGAGCTTTGTTTATAACAACTAACAAAGGAAGCAGTCCAGATGTCCACAAACAATAGAAGAGAGAAGTAGTTGTGGTAAAATCATACAGTGGAATCCTATAGAGCAGAGAAAATGAGTAAACTGCAGGCACACACATCATCATGGATAGATTTCAAAACTGGTGTGCATAAAGCGCAAATCGAGAAGACGACGGTAAGCATGGAGTCATTGTAAGAAGTTCAGACCAGGCACCACTAAACAATACAGTGGCTAGGGTTCCTTAACAAATGGATTGAAACTGTAAAGAGATGCAAGGGAGTGGACTGCAGGTGTGTTAGGTCAGTAGCTTGCCCCGGACTGGGAAGGGAGGCGGGGGGACAGTTGGGAAGGGGCGGGCACAGAGGAGCCTTTGATACAGTGGCAGTATTTCATTCCTTCCGCTGGTGGTGTGGACCTGGGTGTTTGATTTTTATTATTATTTTCTAAAGTGTACATGTATATTACACACATTCGTTTGTAAGAATGAGCTATTTCACAATGAAGAATATTAAAGAATACAGTCAAAGCCAGAGTCCCCCGCCTCCCCCACTTCCCCAGTGCCCTTAAAATGTAGGGCTAGTGTGGGTGAATGGTATGCCTCTCAAAGGAGTGAGAGCTTTTCCAGATGTGGCGCCTTGGAGGTCTGGGGAGGCATCGGGGAAAAGGGAGGAAGGTAGCCCTCCCATCCCCCGCACTGGCCATCAGCAGATGGATAGAAGTGTGTCCTGCTGTCCCCAGGACCTCCTGCCCACATGGCTCTGGGCCTGCATCTTGCCCACTTTATTCACTTTTCTTCCTGCCCCCCAGTCCTCAAGATGTAGCCAGTTCTGCTTTCCTTTCCAGAGCTGCCACCACATGCTCCACTTCTTATGGCTTTCCTGTGGCTGCCTGCCGAGTAAGATGCAGTCATCCTGACTTTATATAATCCCTCCAAAACAAGCGCACTGGCCCGATTGGGGTCAAAGTGTGAAAGCGTTTTGGACAGAGTAGAAGTCTCTCCTCATACCACTTCCAAAGTTTGGTCACGCACCCTCTGGTTACCTTCTTAGGGAAGGTTTATCATATGCTGGCTGAAGTTTATTTTAAATTCTGTCTGATTTGCAAACACATTCTTTGTTGACGGCTCTCATTTGAAATGTTTAGACTCAATGTACTCCGGTAAAACATGTTGTCTTTTTTAAACCCTGGTTTTTAGATGGCTTTTCCTGTATTACAGTTGTGTCCAAGAACCTCAGAGTCATAAAAGCTTAGAATTAGAAAGGACCCTGGAAGTCCCCCAGCCAAATTCCCAGCAGTGAAAGCAGTTTTCCTAAAGCAGGCCTGATCACCCATCTCAGACAGCTTGCTTTTTAAGGGCATTGCTGTAGGGACAGAGAGTACAAACTCCCATAAAATTTTGCATCAGTCTCCATGTTGTCTTAGAGAATCAAAAATTAGAATGAACAATCCCAGGTTTGCTAATCGAAATAAAATGAATACCGACTCTTGCAAAACCAGTTCTAGAGGTTCAGCCGGCCTTACACAGCCCAGACACCTTTAATATACTTCATATAATCATATCCTGGATTAGGAGGGACACAGACAACTGAGGAGTTGGACTCGTCCACATTCTTGGAAATAGGGCAGAAAAGTCAGGGGATTTGGCTAATGCTTTGGGAGTGTGCACTTTCCCTCTGTCCCTTTGTCTTTGCTTTCCTGCCTCCTTAAAGTTACGGAAACAGACATTGCGTCTCCTCAAAAACTCAACTTGCCACTAGCCCCACCGAAGGTTGTCCCCCCCATCACCACCACCCCGCCCAAATCTTCCCTGCCTCCTGGGTCACCAGCTGCCTTTTCTCATGAGGCCAGCTGCCTCAGTTTCTGAGCCCACCCAGAGGGATTTGTGCTCACAGTTGCCTTTTCCACCTGTTCCTCCATCTTTTGTTCTGCTCTGCCAGAGCTTGGAACCAAGCCATGATCCCACTGCCCTCATAGTTAAGTGGACTTGGGCCCTGAGCCAGGCTGAGGCCTCGAGGGCACACGTCCTTCAGGGTGAAGGAAGGAAGCCAGCCTGGAAAAGGCCAGAGTTAACCCTTTGGAGCAGCAAGATTGTTCTGTGCTGAACTCCCAATCTCATGCCAGCTGGGGAGAGTTTCTGAACTAAAGAAGATAACTGAAGGGAGTTTCCGTTGTGGCTCAGGGGGGTAAGAAAACAGCGTAGTATCTGAGAGGGTGCAGGTTTGATCCCTGGTCTCACTCAGTGGATTAAGGATCCAGCATTGCTGGAAGCTGCGGTGTAGGTCACAGATGAGGCTCGGACCCAGTGTTCCTGTGGCTGTGGTACAGACTGGCAGTGCAGCTCCAATTCGATCCCTAGCCTGGAAACTTCCATCTGCTACAGGTGTGGCCCTAAAATGGAGGAGGGAAAAAAGGTAGTTGAAGATGCTTTTCAACAATTGGAGGCCTGGAGTTTCCTGGTGGCCTAGTGGTTAAGGATCTGGCATTGTCATTGCTGTGACACAGGTTCAGCCCCTGGCCTGGGAACTTCAGAATGCCACTGATGGCCGAAAAAAACAATTAAGGGGCAGGATGCTCAAACATAAGTGGGGAGGCAGTGGTTAAAAGTACTGATCCAGGAGTTCCCGTCTTGATCCAGCAGTTAACAAACCTAGCTAGTATCCATAGGATGTGGGTTTGATCCCTGGCCTTGCTCAGTGAGTTAAAGATCCAGCATTGCTTTTGCTGTGGCATAGGCCAGTGGCTATAGTTCCGATTCGACCCCTAGCCTGGGAACCTCCATATGCTGTGGGCGTAGCCCTAAAATAAAGAAAAAGAAAGGACAAAAAGTACTGACCCAGCCTGGGCACACAGTGTTCAAGGCCCAGAGGGCATGGGAAGCTCAGGCGAGGTTTGTAATGGGGTGATGAGGCCTGGCTGGTGAGGCAGGGCCTTGTGGCCCAGATATGTAGAACTGGGGAACAGGACCTTCACAGCAGGCTGTCCCTGTCAGAGCCTGTGCTGGTGGGAGGTGGTGGGGTGAGGAGTCAGGAGACAGGGTTCAGCCCCTGGCCAGGCGTGGGGCGAGCTAGAGCCAGATAGGATGTGTCAGGGCCACAACCTGACAGCCAGGGCCGGCCAGTGTGCCCCAAGGCACTGTGCAGGCTGTCATTCCCTACCCTCTCCCTTTCCCAGTCTTGGGACTGGGAGGAGACTAGGAAGTCTGGGCCTGACTACCTGAGCTGCCGGGTGTCAAGTTCCATCCAGTCAAATCAACAAATATTTGACTATAGTTGTGTGTGAGGGAGTGTTGTTAGGAGAAACACAAGTGGTGGGTGGCCCCCTGGGAGGTGGCTTAGGAAATGCCATCTGTATACCCTACAGATTATAAAACTAAACATACTTCTCCACTAGTCAATACAGGCACGGGTTTGCATGAGCCATTTGCAAGGGGAGGAAGGGGAAGGGGGGGGACAAGGGTGGGGGAGGGGAGGAGTTTGGCTCAGACTACTAGTCTGTGACCTAACCTCCCAGGCCAGTGGGAGGTAGCAGCAGGAAGGGACCTAAGAAGTTGAAGAAGTTTTCAGAGGGCCTTAGGGAGACAGAGGCCACAGCTGTCCGCCTGCTTTGGTTCCCAAGTGACTCCCGGGGACCCTGAGTGAAGGACAGGCATTGTCCTCCTGTCCCTGTGCAGCAGAGAATCGAGTGTGAGCGTAACGCCGTGTTGGCCCCCGTACCTCTGGCCCAGTGGAAACAGCACCCTTGTCAAGAATACAGATGTATTCTCAGGAGGCAGCTTGAGGGCACACGAGCCTCCTTCCCAGACTCTGGAAACCCCAGCAGGACTTGAGTGGGGCTGGGGGGACCCCCATCATGTATGTAAAGGCAGGAGCTGGTGAAGTTCTGGATACACCTGTTAGTTTCACGGGGTTGGTACCCACAGCCCAGTGAGACCTGGAAACCCTCCAGGTAAAGGGGTATAGCAAAGTGCTAGAAAGAGCAACAGGGCGCTTTAATCTTCATTTTCATAATAGTCTTGAGAAATTCCATTCCATGCCCTGTTTTATTTCACAGAGCTTTTCTGATCTGTAATTATCTTGGTTTTCTTCCTTTAATCTGAGGGTCAGCAATTTTTTTTCTCTAAAGAGCCAGATAGTAAATATTTTCAGATTTGTGGGCGCTACAGCTTGACGGCTCACCCCTACCATGGGAACGTGGATGCAGTCACAGACACCACAGCAGCTAATGAATGGGACTGTGTTCCAACAACGTTTTGTTTGTGGACACTGAAACTGGAATTTTATTTAATTTTTCAGAGGTTGCAAAATATTCTTCTTTTAATTTTTTCAATAGTTCAAAGTCGTGAAAACCGTTGTTTAACTCTCAGAGTACAGAGACTGGATGTATTTGGTTAGCCCTGCGAAGACAGGGACTACATCCCCTCAAGTCCCCAGTGCCCAGCACTGTGTCTGGCATATGCTTGGTGCTCATAGGAGTGACCTTCTCCACTTCACAGACAAGGAAACCATGGCTCAAGAGGGTAGTCACCTCTTTCAGATGTGGGGCTGGAATTCAAACTCGTGCGTTAGTTGGATAGTTGCAGAGTGAGACAGTTGATAGTTCTTCTAAATCCTGTGCTCCTACTAAATCACACTTTCAGCCTTTTTTGTTTTTTGTTTTGGTCTTTTTTAGGGCCGAACCTGCGGCATGTGGAAGTTCCCAGGCTAGGGGTCAAATCAGGGCTACAGCTTCCGGCCTACACCACAGTCACAGAAACAACGAATCCTTAACCCACTGAGAGAGGCCAGGGATTGAACCCGAGTCCTTATGGATACTAGTCAGGTTTGTTACTGCTGAGCCATGACAGGAACTCCACATTTTCAGCTTTTGTGGAACAAAATGCTGCCACATGGAAGTTCAGGGTTTGGGACTGGAAACTTGACTTGAGCAGAAAATCAATACCATAGATTCTATAGCATCCCCTTTCAAAATGGTTGAGCTGTGGAAACTTCGCCTTAATGCCTCAGGTGTTTTTTGTTTTTTGTTTTTCCCCTAAATCTGGGAATCATGCCATTGCTAGTCTACTTTGGAAGATGGCTGTGAAGAATAATGTTAGGGGCTTTGAAGATATTAAAAAGTCACTATGAGTATAGTGTTAAGATTGGGCATTTTCTTATAGTCAGTTAATGTTGTGTGTATTTTTAAATAATGTGTCAGCCCGGGGCTACCTGAGACTTAGGAAAGCCGAGTTCCCTGGTGGAAAATCTGGTTCTCCTTCAATGTCAGCTGAAGTCTGTCTGTATCTCCGCCCCCATCGCTGTCAAATCCTAAACCCTGTTTCAGCTTAAGTCTCTGTCTTGATTACTGCACTTTTTTTCTTCCCCCACTCTAATGACTCACTCCCATGCTAGTTCTCAACTTGGCCTCAAGGCTGCCCTACTCCTCAGGAGGTTGAGTTAACCACCAACCGCCCAGGTTCCAGGAGGCAGGTCAGGATACGCTAGCCTCGTCTTGGAATCTTGGAGTCTGAGCTGTATTTCACCAGTCTGGGTGGATTCTTATACTGAAGGCTCTGTGAGGGGCGGGCTGGAGCCTTGGCCGTCGGCTGGCCACCACCATGATGCCTCCTATAGGCCCTTGGGTGCTGTTCTAACCAACAGCTTTTGTGATTCACTTTTTGTGAGCAAATCCGCTCCAGCAGCAATGTGAAGAGGCTCCCCTCATCCCCACTTCTAATGGTTGACAGAAGCATGCCCCACCCCAGGGTGTGTGCCTGAGGGATGGGAGGTGGACAGCCCCCCTGAGGACTCTCCCTCAGAAGGCCTCATACCTGATGGGTCTTTTTTGTTCTCATCATTAGTAGCAACACAATTTCTTTTATTATAAAAGTAATATATACTCAGTGTGGAATGTTCGAAAATACCAATAAGCGCTATGAAAATAAAATCCACCTGTAATCACTCTACTCAGAGACAACCACCATGAAACATTTTAGAATAGATCCCTTGAATCATCTTACATTCACAATCTTCCAGACATATCGCATCATATTGCAATGCTGCTTTGTTACCCAATTTGTGCTTTTACTTAATACATCACGAGCACGTAACCATGTCATGACACATATATATATTTTTTAAGGCCGCACCTGTGGCATATGAAAGTTCCTGGGCTAGGGGTCAAATTGGAGCTGCAGCTGAAGTTTTTTATTCTTTTTTTTAAAATCTTTTTATATTATGGATTTTATTGCTATACTGGGTTCCATGGCGATATGAGCATAGAGTATTCAATAAATGCTGATTGTTGAACAGTGAGTTTGCTTCTGCTTTTTCATGCCAAGATGAACATTCTTAATTATAAATGCTTTTATGCCTCTCTTTCTGCTTCCTTAGGATATATTTCTAGAAGTGAAATTAATTAGGTCAAAAGCTCTACATATTTCTAAAAGCCAGATTGCCTTCTAGAGATGATCCAATTTTTGTTTCTACCAGTAATGCAAAAAGTCCCTCTTCTCCAGCCATTGTCAACGTATTATTGGATATGCGATAACTTTAATTTGGTGATAAACAGTATTATGTGTTTTTAGCCATCTGTCTTTCTTTCTTTCTTTTTTTTTGCTTTTTAGGGCCACACCTGTGGTATATGGAAGTTCTCCCGCTAGGGGTTGAATCAGTGCTGTAGCTGTCAGCCTATGCCACAGCCACAGCAATGCCTGATGCGAGCCACGTCTGGGACCTACACCACAGCTCATGGAAATACTGGATCCTTAACCTAGTGATTGAGACCAGGGATTGAACCTGCATCCTCATGGATCCTAGTTGGATTCATTACCACTGAGCCATGATGGGAACTCCTGTATTTCTTTTGTGATTTACTTTTTGTGATCATAAATAATTATTTGTTTATACCTTCTTCAGATGTATTTATTAGCATATCTTAGATTCAAATTTTGGCTCTACCAGTTGCTAGCTTCATGACTTTGAGCAAATCACTCCATTGAACCTTAGCTTAATCACTGATGGGATGAGAAAAATATTTAATAGAGTTGCTGTTAGAATTTAATGAGATGACATATATAAAGTGATTTCCAGACTCTGGCACATAGGAGGTATTCAATAAATGCTAACTTCTTTCCTTTCCCTGAATATGTGGAAGGTGCTATGAGGAACACATAAATGTATAAGCCAATGTGTTTGTTTTCAAGAAATATACAGTACAGGAGTTCCCACTGTGGTACAGTGGGTTAAGGATCCAGCACTGCCTCAGCTGTGGCATAGGTTGAAGCTGCAGCTCGGATTTGATCCCTGGTCTGGGCACTTCCATATGCCATGGGTGCAGCAAAAAAAGAAAAGAAAAAAGAAATATACAGTCCAATAGGGACAAGAAAATATACTCAAATATTTGATATAATTGTATAAGATGGGTAGAATTTTGACAGGGTGGGAAGAACATCAGAGAGAGGTGGTGGCAAAGGTGGGCAGGTATCCAGTGGGTTTGGGGAGTGGCAGGTAGAATAAATGGATTCTGCTGGAGGTTTCATGACAGATAAGCCTGGAAATACAGAGTAGGGGCCTGTACTGTGAAGACACTTTGAAATCTAAGCTAATGAATTTTCATTTTGATCCTAGGTGATGTGGAGCTCTTGAAAAATTTCAAGTAGGGAAATAACACTATCAAAAGTAGACTGAGTGCTAATATGACAGAGACCAGAATTGGGAAAATTAGCTAAAAAATATAATTGTGATCAACTTTAAGCTATATATAAAATGCCGTGATTAACGCTGAATTCAAGAGAGGCTGTGAGACAAGAATTAATAGTACCTGTAAGTGAGTGGTGTGGGAATCAAGGGAGAGGTGGGGTGATGCCTCATTAATGTCAGGCGTCACCACAGTGTTGCTTTGACCCATGGAATGTGAGTAGAAGTGAGGTGTGTCACTTCTTAGAACTTTTCAGAACCTTAGAAAGTTCTCTCAGGAGTTCCCATCATGGCGCAGCGGAAACAAATCCAACTACAAACCATGAGGTTGCGGGTTCCATCCCTGGCCTCACTCAGTGGGTTAAGGATCTGGCGTTGCCGTGAGCTGTGGTGTAGGTTGCAGACGTAGCTCAGATCCTGCGTTGCTATGGCTTAGGTGTAGGCCAGTGGCTACAGCTCCAATTCGACCCCTAGCCTGGGAACCTCCATATGCCGTGAGTGCAGCCCTGAAAAGGACAAAAGACAAAAAAAAAAAAAAAGAAAATTCTATCACATTCTCTCTGGTCTCCCTACTGATCCACAGTGGATATGCAACATGATAAGAAAATAAAACTTCATTATTGTAAACCACTGAGATCTGGGATTTCTTTGTTATAGCAGATTAATTTAGCTTAAGCTCACTGATGTAGGTTCCATGAGGAGAAATAGAAACATCAGGAGAAGGAAGAGTTGCTTGGGGAAAAAAGGATGATTCAGTATGAAACAGAATTCTAAGGTAGCATTTGAATACCTCAGTGAGGCTGTCAGATGACTTATAGATGATGAAACAGGTCTAATGAGGTAGTTTGCTTAATGTCACACAAAAGCTGGAGGTGTAGATTTGGAAACTGTGTGTGTGACTATTAAATCAGTGAGAGTGGATGGTCACCAAGAGCAGATATGTAGAGGGGAGGATGGGGAGCGATAGGAGCTAGAGCTGGATCAGTCAGAAAAATGAGAGAGGAATTAGGACAGATAATCAAAGTCAGAGGAGGCAGACATGTTAAGGAGAAAATGGGACCGAATTTTACAGAAACAGAAAAGGCCTTGGGTCATTGCTGACCTTTGGAAAAGTTGTTTTCGTAATAAGTTTCTGTGGTTTTCGCTGGCTATTCTCTTTAGTTTAAAAGCAGAGACTAGAGAATAAGAGTGTGTGTAGGAGCAGGGGTGGGGGGTTGGATCTGAGACAGGACACTAGCATCAGACAAGAGTGAGGAACCAAGGAGTCTAGGCATTAGGGCAGAGCCCTTGACATTGGTATCAGACAAGGATCTGAGCAAGGCCACTGAGGGCTAACAGAATGCAGACCTGGGACTGCAAGCCAGTGACTGGAGGAGTTAGCAGTGAGATTAGTCCTTGGGCATCTGGGGCTGCTGTGGAAAGGAGGGGGAGATTTGTGAAGTTCCCCAAGACTGAGGACATGTGAAGTATAGAGATTGATGACTGTGATAATTACGAAAGCCTCTGAGAACAGTGAACCCTGGTGGGCTTTTGAGAAGAAATGTGAACATGAGTAGGCTTCCTCTTGGAGGACAGAAGTGGGTCTGGTACCCAGCAGCAGAGTTTATTTGAAGAAGGTAGCCTGAGTGGATGCATAGCTTACGAATGAGAAGCAGAGAGAGGGCAGTGACCTTCTAGAAGAGTCACTGGGAATGTAAAGAAAGCTCTCTCCCTTCTCACGTGGACAGTGAGGGGAGCAGGGTTAAGGTAGTGATATTTTCCTTTTCTTCCTTTTTTCAACTTCAAGATTGCTTCTGAGTAGGTAATATATTTACATAGAAATTCAAAAGATACAAAAGTGTGCACAGAGAAAATTCCTTCCATCCTTACTCCCAGCCGCCAGGTCTCCCCCATGCAATCACAGTAACAGTTTTTATGTATCTCTCAGAGCCCTTGGTCCCTAGACTAGCCCTAAAATGAATCACCTGGGAACTTGCTAGAAATACAAATTCTCAGGCCCCACCCCAAACTTACTGAAGAAGAAACTTTGAAGGCGGGGCCCAGAAATCTGTTTTAACGCGTTCTCCTAGTGATTCTGTTTCATGTTGAAATTTGAGAACCACTGCCCTAGATGTGTTCTGTGACACACACACACACACACATACACACACACACACACACACACACACACACACACACACCCATCCCTGGGAGGAAACTTAGTTTCCCTCAGAGGCCAACATTCCCTTGCAAGGTTGACTTGGAGGCTGTGGTCAATGCAAAGCGCTTGGCTATCATAGGTCTAATTCAAAAAATATGTTTATTAGAGTTCCTGCAGTGGTACAAGGGGATCAACCACATCTTGGGAGCTCTGGGACTTGGGTTCGATCCCTGGCCAGGCACAATGGGTTAAAGATCCAGCGTTGCTGCAGCTTCAGCTTAGGTTGCAACTGTGGCTCGGGTCTGATCCCTGATTCAGGAACTCCATGCTGTGGGGCAGCCAAAAAGAAAAAAAAAAGTTTATTGAGTACCATCTATGTGCCACATACTATTCCGGGTACTAGGAATACAGTGATTGAGACAAAAATCCTTGCTTTCTGGGAGCTTACAATCTGGTGGAAGGAGATGGTAAGAGCAATAAATAAAAAGAAATTTATGTTGGCTTTCTCGTGATTCATTGTGTTAAGACTCCAATTGCAGTGGCTCAGGTGACTGCAGAGGTGCAGATTTGATCCCCAGCAAGGCTAGTGGGTTAAAGGATCCCGTGTGGCTGCAGCTATAGCTTGGATTCAATCCCTGGTCTGGGAACTTCCATGTGCTGTAGATGTGGGGGAAAAAGTAAGTCAAAGTAGTGAGTTCTGTGGAGAAAAATGGGTTCAGGAGCAAGGGAGTACTAGGGGTGAGGTTGGGCTGGACGAGTTGCATTTTAAATTAGCATATCCCAGAAGGCTCACTAGGAGGGCAGGATGAAGGAGGGTGAGACTTGGCAAAGAGGATTGATTAGTATTACAGGGATGTTTACTGTAGTTTTTCTTTCCAGTCCTTGCTCTCCTCCCCACTGAAAGTGCCTGTCCACCACCAGCCTAATTGTGGAGACTATGGGTGAAACATTTGAAGGGAAACACGTGGGTGCCTCACGTTCTGGTGGGTGGGGTCAAGAGCTTCCTAAAGTGAACTGGGCCACAAGCTGGAAGGAGTCAGCTGGGTAGGGCCTCCCAGAGGAAACGACTTGAAAATGGGAATGGCAACCCCTAGTCATGCCCACCAGCCAGACGCAGTTTTATTTAGAGGCTTTGAGGCTTCCCTGAAGACAGACACCCTCCCTAAAGAGAGAAGTGTTCCCCTCATTGATTGGAGTCTTTCTCCCCCAAGCAATAAATCTATTGATAGCATTGAGAATACTTTCCTCTTCTTACTGTTCTATTAAAACAAAGACAAACAGACAAAAGCCATACTCTATCTATCTGGACTCTCTATCTGGGATTCTAATTCCTTCAGAGTCATCATAAGTCAGGCTGGGCTGTTTCTTTTTCAACCAGGCTCCTCTTCTATTATTTATTTATTTATTTATTTATTTTTGTCTTTCTGCCTTATCTAGGTCCACACCTGCGGCATATGGAGGTTCCCAGGCTAGGGGTCTAACAGGAGCTGCAGCTGCCGGCCTTCGCCACAGCCACAGCAACGCGGGATCCGAGCCGCGTCTGCAACCTACACCACAGCTCACGGCAACGCCGGATCCTTAACCCACTGAGCAAGGCCAGGGATCGAACCCGCAACCTCATGGTTCCTAGTCGGATTCGTTATCCACTAAGCCATGACGGGAACTCCCCAGGCTCCTCTTTTAATACCACAACCCTGGGCTCTAATAACCCACTCATACTCATCTACCACCTGCCTTCCCCAAGCTCTCATTATCATTATCATGATAATTCCTAAGAGACCAGAGAGCAGAAGCCCAATAGACATTCCCAGGAACACCAATGAAAGGGGATAAGGGTAACCCCTGGGTTATTGGGCCTTAAAGATTTTTTATTGCTGAGGGACTCTGTGCCTTAGAAACTCTATATTTTAGGTTGTTGTTATCAGGAGTGATGCTTTGTACACACCACTGTGCACAGGACATGATCTGACCTAGAGTATGACGAATCCAAACTACCAATCTTGTTACCGTGATTTGTAACACTATTTGAATGTTATCTTCTCTCATTATCCAAGAGGAACCTTCCCTCCAAGTACTTGTTCTGTGGCAGGGCCAGCAAGAAATCTAGGGAAAGGGTAGACTCTAGGCTGTGTCTTTTAGTACATTCCAGAGATTCATGTAATGTCTTCCCAGCCCAAGTTCTTAATTTCTTTGCTTGTACAATTATTGCTGAGGGACTCTGTGGCTCTTGAGAGGAGCAGAAATTGAAATGCAAATTGGTATGATGTAGCTTTTTTTGCTTTGCAAAATTCTCTTATGCAGCCCAACCCAGTCATGCAAAGCCGTTCACATTTTAAGGACTTTGGCTTTAATGCCTTAAAAGAGAAAAGGTGGCAGGTAAGGGAAAATGTTAGTAAATAGTAAACCCATATAAATTTCCTGGGTACTGATACCCATAAGCATCAGATGTCATATTCAACCAGGCAGTTGAAAAAATATCCATGCTTCTACAAACAAATACTTATCGATTCTCTATTAATGTAGAAAGACTGTACTGACTCCTGGGTCATAATCTGTGTCCTCAGTGAGCTTTCCATTATGGTGGGAGCAGCAGGTTGACAATCAAGAAAGAATGAAGTCAGGCTAAATAGAGGGGAAGGGAATGTGAGGATTTTAATAGGTACAATTGCTGCTTTCGTATCCTCCTGGTCAATGGCTGTCAAGGGGACAGCACAGACAAACAGCCCATCAGTGGGTCACTTGCTGAGCACCAATTATGTGCCACTTGAGTGCTCCACTTTTTCCATGTGCTAATTTAATCATCACAGAAATTTTATGAAGTAGGTACTATTGTTAATTTCATTTTACAGGCGAGGAAATCGAGACTTGGAGAAATTAAGTGACTTGCCTAGGATCACATTGCTAGTGGTGGCAGAAGTGATATTCAACCAGATCAAAGGCCCAGTTCTGAGGATTAGCACTCGGTGGCCTAATTCTTCATTATTGCAAACACAGTCACAATAAAGAGCAGTGAACAATCTGTAGTTCAAACACTACTGGTGAATGGCCATCATTGGTCTGGAACTGCCCAGAACTGGTACCCAAGCCAGAGGGTGAGGACCAGAACCTACAATAAAAAAAGAGAGTGAAAAATCCCTAGTTTACTCTCTCTCTGAATATAAAGTCTTTAGACTTTGATGTTGCTCCAACCTTTCTGTGTTCCTTGGGGAAAAGGGAAGGTGAGCTATTTTTCAGTAATTCCTCCGAGTCTTAATTTCTTTGCAAGTCTTCAGACTGCAGCACAAGAAAAATTAAGAAACAGAGATCCCACCTTCCCTGCATTGAGCTTAGTGGAACATGAACTCAGCTGTCTGCATCATCCTCTTAAAGGCACAGCTGCAGGATAGCCTCAGCTGCACTCTTGGAAATTCTCCAAAGTAGGCCAAGACCCTCAGGCTGGTTTTAGCATGATTGTTGTTCCTAACCCTTTCTACAGGGAGAGGGCAGGCCATGAAGACTGCAGTTTTAGGCTTTGGACAAATGAACAAATCAAGATGGTAGCACTGCCAGTGACAGGTGGAATGCATGGGGAGACCAAGCCTTCTCCACCTCCTTGTCTCTTTCCCAGCACAGATGTCCACTGTGCTAGGAGGAAAATTGCAACAGAGTTTGGCTTAGTTGTCCTGAGGCAACACCTACCTATAAAGTTGGCTGCAGTGAAGGTGGGAACTGAGGCCTACAAAAATCTGATGATGTAAATAGTTTGAGAGCTTCCAGTTAAATGTCTCATAGGGCCTGTATCATACTTTATGGTCCAGTATCAGAAAAAAAAAAAAAAAACAACAAAAAACCTTTTGGTTTGCTATTTCCTCTCTCTAGTGCTATCCTTTTGTATTTCTGGTGCCTAGTAAAGTGCCTAACACATAATGGGTGGTTAGTTAATGTTGGGCAGTCGGTTCAAAAGGAGACACTTGGGGGAAGCTTCAAGGCTATTTGGAAAATGTCCTTTCTTTTGGGTGGACCATGCCCTCCAAAAGGGAGGAGCTGCTGCTTGGGACCTGGGTTCTCCCAAACCCTACCCCGGGGGCAGACCCTAGGTGTGGCTTTAGATGGATCCTGAATGTTCTGGGGCTGGAATATGCATTCCCTCACATTGAGGAGGGAAATCCTTTATCTGGAGCTAAAGAGATAGAGGTAAGAACCTCTTTCTAAAGTCAGAGTGGAAGAAGTACAGTCTGGAAAGATGGCTTATTTTTTTCTACTGAGCTCCGGCTCAGCTGCTCATCACTCAAGAAACCAATAATAAAGACAAGTATTGGGTAAAGGAAGAGTAGCTTTATTTTAAGGAAGTCAGCAACCTGGGGAGAAGGACTTCTGTCCAAAAGAACCAACTCCCAATTCCTCAAGTTTTAGTCAGGATTTATATAAGAAGTGAAGCAGGAAATGGCCGCAGGTTATATGCTGGGGGTAGGCTGCTCTTCTGTTTTCAGAAATGTGTATATTCATCGTGAGTTGCCTCGCTAGCACTGGAACTTCAGTGTGTCACTATATTGTCAAGTCAGCATATCTGTTCTATGGGTTGGTGGTCATATATTTCTGGAAAAACAAGAACAAAGACAAAGACAGAGCGAAACAGGCCAAGCAAAATGAGAACCAGTTCCTCAAACCCGGAGCTGTGTTTAGCTGTTAACACGCCTTTGGTTGTAAAACAGTGTTTTTCAATGAAAATTCAAATGGTCTAGACTGAAGACCCAAAGTAATAATGCTGGAGCTCGACCTTAAGGTCTAGGGGAAAAAGTATTTGGTCTTAAACAGTATCAGACTGGGCAGCCCGATGGAGAACACATTCTGGAGGCTCCCAGGCATTATTATCCTGGAGAGAACGCATCCACCCATTTGAGTAATAGATGCCACAGAAACACTCCAGATGCACACGTTGTGTTCTCCTTTTTGCCTGACTTCTTTTCAACTTGCCCTCAGCATGATCTCACTGCACCCTTGATTTGCAGCTGCTTTAAGGGTGTAAAGTTGGGTGTCCACCCACAATTCCTCTGGGTAATTTAAAGCTGACAGCCTCCTAGAAAGAGAGGCGTTCTTTCTTTTCTGGGACTTTCCTTCAGACCTCATTTCCAAGCAGAGCTGCAGACCTGAAGCAAGGCCCTCCAGCACGGACTTGCCTGGGAGAGATGAAGGGCTGAGCCAGCTGAACCTGCCCTGCCCTTGTCCAACCTGTGTAGCTCCTTCTGCAGCAACTGCATCTCCTGGAGAGCCAGGAGCCTCAGGGGGAGTATTGCTGAGTGGTTACAACATGATCTCAGGTTCCCAGGGAGGAATGTAGCCTGTTTAGAAGGTGTTCATTTTCCTGCGTATTCAGTAGAGCACCTGAGAAACCTCCCACATCCATGAGTGCCTGGGAGGGGAGGGTCTTCCCTCCCCTCCTCTTTCCATCCTTCTCTTCACTCCCTCTTCCTCCTCCCTAAGCCCAGGATACACAGCCATAACCTGAACATCACAATTGCCACAGGGGAACAAGTGTGCAGAGGGGCTGCTCCAGATAAAATTATTCCTTATTCCGTTTAGTTTCAGTGTTGCTGCCCTGAGGCAGAATTCTGACTGCTCTGCTGCTTCCAGGTCTTTCCTTCACTTGCAGCTCAGAGTCAAGACTTGAACTTCCTTGCTCTAATATGTGGCTCAAGGGGGACTGGAATGACTCTCAGATACATCTCCCTCAAGGCAAAGGAGACGGGGGACACTGCTGAGGTCTAGTTCTTTTCCTCCTTAAGTTGCATACAGCATCTGCAATTCCCATGAATCTTAGAGCACTTTAAAAAGATAACCCTGTGGGAGGATTAAGATAGCAACCCCAGGTGCATACCTTAAGTGTATTAGTCAGACGGTTCTTTTTAATCCTCAGCCAAGGCCCAAGATTCCTGGAGGAAGAAGTGCTTCTGGAAGATGTGAATTACCTGAGGAGGCAGGAGAATTGCCCAGATGGCATGGATAAGCTTCACTTTTTTCTGGGCAGGGCAATTTTGTTTTTATTATTTTATTTTTATTTTTTGGCTGCATCTGCAGCATGCAGAAGCTCCTGGGCCAGGGATTGAACTGTGTCACAGTGGTGACCTGAGCCACTGCAGTGACAAGGCCAGATTCTTAACCTGCTAAGCCAAGGAAACTCCTGGGCAGGGCAGTTTTGCCTCTGCCCTTTCACTCCCTGCATGGCTAAAGTCTCCTCTGGGAGAATTCCCTAGAAGCAGTTCTCGAAGTACAGTACCCAGCCTTGCAGTGATCCTAACAGAGCCTTCCAGGTGGTCTGCAGACTGGTTCAAATTACATAGGTGTAGTATCACCTATGTATAATACTCCACCCTTGGGCTCCAGATGATGCTGGAGAGTTCAATCTGAGGATCCCTCTTCTACGGGAGGGCTTGCAGCATCCCATAAGCCTAAGAATCAGCACCGTTATTATAGAACATTTCCCTAGAATTCACAGATTCGGCCTTTGACATTCATTCATTCGATGAACTTTTATCAAATATCGTTTTACTTTGCACTGTGTTAGGACAGGAGATAGAATGAGGAGACAGTGCCCTTATCTTTCGAGAGCTTCTTTAACCTAAAAAACACATGTGTAAAGCAATAATTACTGACAACATGGAACAGTTCTCTGAATACTGACAGAGGAATGCAACCTGTGTCCTCGGCTACCAAGGGCATCATCCCAGAACAGGTGACTTTCAGCAGAGGTTTGAAGGATGAGAAGGCAGACTTCTCAGAAGGCCAGATGCGATGACCTAATCTTGAGAACACGTGGAATGAACCTGCTGAACTGCACTCCTTCCTTTCTTCATTCAAAAACCAGATTTTCAAGGGAAGAAGCATTGATTTGAGACCTAAAGGATATATCCTATGTGGATATTTGGAAATAGAGGAGGGATTGGCTTCCTAAGCTGGGGGCCAGCAGAATCAAAGAGGGTGGAGAACGAGTTCCGTTCAGGGTAGATGAAGAGGAATATGGAGAAGCGAGATTGGAGTTAGACCTTTTCACCCCTCGGCCAACCAACCACCTCATCCCATCAATTCTGTTTTCTGAATGCAGTGCGTCAGGGGCAGAGTTCAGACTTCAAGTCCTGGAGTTCTCGCTGTGGCACAACAGGATCGGCGACATCTCTGCAGCACCAAGAACACAAGGTTTGATCCCCAGCCCAGCACAGTGGGCTTAAGGATCTAGTGTTGCTACAGCCATGGCTTAGGTCACAACTGCAGCTCAGATCTGATCCCCAGCCCAGGATCCACATGCTGTGAGGAGGCCAAAAAAAGAAAAAAAAAACACCAAAAACAAAACCAGAATTCAGGTCTTATCTGTCCTTGGCTCTCAGTCTATGGTCACTGCCTAGTTCACTTAAGCCCTTCTCCTTTCTTTGCCTCCCCTCTCAACCGGTCTCCCTGCCTCTGACTTCTCCTTCTGATTTATCATCCACACCATCATTAGGGTGATTTTCTTAAAATGCAAGTTGTTTGTCATTTTTGTGCATGACATGTCTCATTGGTTCACCATCATTTCAGGATCATCTCCAGCTCTTAGAATGGTTTCTATCATAGGGCCCTTTGGGATCCAGCCCTTGCCTCCCTCCTTAGCTCTGTATCCACTGCTTTCACCTTGCACCCTGCGTTAGATACAGCAGACTACAAATATGCCATGGTCTTTCATGCTTCTGGGCCTTTGCACATGCTGTTCCCTCTCCCTGGAAAACCTTTCTGCACCTAGTCCTCTTAGCAACACATTCATCTTATTCAACTTATTCATCCTTTAAATATGGACTCAGTGCCTCTTTGACCTTCCCATACGTAGTTAACCACTGTGGCTACATATTTATATTTATATTTATATTTATATTTATATTTACTCTTAGCACTCTGCTGCTGGCATGAGCTCTTCACAGAAGGCACATCTTCTGCCAGATGCTGAGCAGCTTTGGGGCAAGAACTGCGTCTAATTCATTTTCATAGCTCCAGCCCCTAACAAGCGTTGTGCTCAGCATGGAGCAAAGTGGAGCAGACAGCTGAGTGCAGCTGGGCTGGGGTGTGGGGACTTTAGTCCTGGCCAGCGGCACATGCCTGTCACCTGAACAGTTGTAAAAACACCCACATCCAGGCCCGGCCAGTCAAACTAGGATCTCTGGGGGAGTGGGGCTGGGCAGGTTTGTTTTGAAGCTCCCAGGTGATTCTGATGTAAAGCCAAGTAGCTTGAGAACTATTGGTGAGGCAAGGCAGAGTCTGAGAATCAGGAGACCTGAATCCTAGACTCTGCCACTGAGTCGCTGTGGGATCCTGGGCAAATCGATTATTTCTCTGACCTCATTTTCTCATCTGTAAATTGGGAGTTCTGAACCAGAGGATTTCTCAGGCCCGTTCCACGTCACTGACCAGGTCGAGAGTGGAGTGGGGAGAGCTTGTGGCCACTGGGGCCTAGGTTCTGCTCTTTACCTAATGATGGGGGAAACGAGCAGCCTTTCCTACCCTACCCTGGGCTGTTTCTCCTTTTTTGGGAGGGCTGGGGGCCACGGGGCGGGGATGGGGCTGCACTTGAGGCATATGGAAGTTCCCGGGCCAGGGATGGAACCTGTGCCTCAGCAGCGACGATGCTGGATCCTTAACCCACTGTGCCACAAGAGAACTCCTGGGCTATTTCTCCTTTTGACCTCCCTCTCCCTCTCGGGCTGGGGTTTTCGGTAAGCCAACCTCCCTAAGAAGCTGGGAGCAGTTCTCGCAGCAGCTAGGGTCCCTGCAGTCTCACACTGCTGAGCTGCAGAGGGATCACAGAGAGCCATGGACTGTGGCTGCTTTCACGTCATTGGCGATGATTTCTTTCAGGATAAATGGGCTGGACTTACCGCATTTTCCTTTCAGAATGTCATGCTGCACTTTTGAGAGCACCTGGGGGAGTATATAATGAAAGCGTTAACACTCAAAAAATAAATAGAAGTGGTGCTTCCCTTGTCTGGAAGAGCAGGACTCTGGTGGGAAACTTCACTGCTGTGATATTTGGGTTGCTGGGTTGGGCATGCGGAGATGTTTCAATATTTCACCACTGAGAACAAGAGTAGCTTCTTGCAGCCTCTGCAGTGTCTGTCATCTCAATCCACTGTGTCCTGATCACAGATGAGACTGTCCTACGGTAACGAGCAAAGACAGAACCCATGATGCCTCCATTTTCATTTGAAATAAATCATGTCAGCCTGTCCTGGCAGTCAATATGAATTTGATGTCTTGCAAATAGAAGCAGCTCTAACTTGAGCAGACGCAATCCATTATCCTGCCATCTGTTGTGTCCTGGTTTCCATATAGGGATAATGAAAAGATAGGGGTTTCCTGAAAGCTTGGCATAGAGTGTGCGTATGTGTGTGTGTGTGTGTGTGCGTGCGCATGCAGGGGAAATACATATTGCCTTTAAAAGATATTAAACTGGCTCTCTTAGATTAAATACCATGAAATCAGCCTGGGGAACATACAGTCTCATTTCTGTTATTTTATATTCTCCATGATGTTTAGGGAAAAGGAACAAAATCACTTTTCCTTTTTCAAATTATCTTTCATTTTTAATGATTATCAGCTCCTAGCTCTGGATGCACATTAGAATTCTCTGGGGAGCTTTGGAAATATACTGATGCTGGGACCACCCCTCCCCCTTCCCAGATTTGGTGTAGTTAGTCTAGATTGGGGTCCAGATTCCCATAACTTTAAAGTTGTGATTCTGATGTGATTCTAGGTGAATTCTAATGTGCAGTCAGGCTGAGAACCACTGGGCTAATATTGCAGAGCTCGATCTGCCCTTATTTTACAAAAATAATTCATAGAGGTTTAATATGCTTTTGTGAACCTTTCTTTCAAATTCAACATTTATCGCACTGTAGTGGATAGACACTATGAGCAATACCAAGATGAACATAACCAGAGCCTTGCCTTCCAGAAATTATAATTTACATGAGTTTTTCTTCCTCTTCCTCTTCTTCTTCTCCTTTTTTTTTTTGCCTTTTGTAGGGCCACACTCGCGGCATATGGAGGTTCCCAGGCTAGGGGTTCTAATCGGAGCTGTAGCTGCCGGCCTTCGCCACTGCCACGGCAACGCAGGATCCGAACCGCATCTGCAACCTACACCACAGCTCATGGCAACGCCAGATCCTTAATCCACTGAGAGAGGCCAGGGATCGAACCCACAACCTCATGGTTCCTAGTTGGATTCGTTAACCACTGAGCCACAGCGGGAACTCCTGAAAACACTCTTAAGGGTGTGCACAATAAGAATGTTTGTCAGAACATTGCTTAGTCCAGGGAAATGTTGAAAGTTCAAGGGGACTGGTAATAAAATGGTAAGACATCCATATCTTCTAGAACACTCTACATCATTGAAAATGATAATGCAAAGACACCATCAAACTCCTAGGAGAGAATATAGGCAAAACATTCTCTGATATCAACCTTCCAAATGTTTTCTCAGGTCAGTCTCCCAAAGCATCAGAAATAAAACCAAAAATAAACCAGTGGGACCTAATCAAACTGACAAACTTTTGCACAGCAAAGGAAACCATAAAAAAGACAAAAGGATAACCTACGGAATGGGAGAAAATAGTTTCAAACAATGCAACTGACAAGGGCTTAATCTTTAAAATATACAAACAACTTATACAATTCAGCAGCAAAAAAGCGAACAACCCAATTGAAAAATGGGTAAAAGACCTGAATAGACATTTCTCCAAAGAAGATATATAGATGGCCAATAAGGACGTGAAAAAATGCTCAACATCACCGATTATTAGAGAAAGGCAAATCAAAACTACTAGGAAGTACCACCTCACACCAGTCAGAATGGCCATCATTAAGTCCACAAATAACAAATGCTGGACAGGTTGTGGAGAAAAGGGAACCCTCCTGCACTGTTGGTGGGAATGTAAATTGGTACAACTGCTATGGAAAACAGTATGGAGGTACCTTAGAAAACTATACATAGAACTACCATATGACCCAGCAATCCCACTCCCGGGCATAGACCAAGATAAAACTTTCCTTGAAAAAGACACATGCACCTGCATGTTCATTGCAGCACTACTCACAATAACCAAGACATGGAAACAACCTAAATGTCCATCGACAGACTACTGGATTAAGAAGATATGGTATATATATATACAGTGGAATACTACTCAGCTATATAAAAAAGAACAAAATAATGCCTTTTGCAGCAATGTGGATGGAACTAGAGACTCTCATACCGAATGAAGTAAGTCAAAAAGAGAAAGACAAATACTGTATGATTTCACTTATATCTGGAATCTAATATGGGGCACAAATGAACCTTTCCACAGAAAAGAAAATCATGGACATGGAGAACAGACTTGTGGTTGCCAAGAGGGAGGGGGATGGAGTGGGAGAGACTGGAAATTTGGGGTTAATAGATGCAAACTATAGCCTTTGGAATGGATAAGCATTGGGATCCTGCTTTATAGCACTGGGAAGTATGTCTGGTCACTTGTGATGGAGCATGATAATGTAAGAAAAAAGAATGTATACATGCATGTGTGACTGGGTCAAATTGCTTTGTTGTACAAAATTGACAGAACAGTATAAATCAGCTATAATGGAAAAAATAAAAATCGTTATTAAAAAAAAGATAATGGGAGTGCCCCTCGTGGTGCAGTGGTTAACGAATCTGACTAGGAACTATGAGGTTGCGGGTTCAATCCCTGGTCTTGCTCAGTGGGTTAAGGATCTGGCGTTGCTGTGAGCTGTGGTGTAGGTTGCAGACACGGATCGGATCCTGTGTTGCTGTCGCTGTGGTATAGGCTGGCAGCTAGAGCTCTGATTAGACCCCTAGCCTGGGAACCTCCATATTCCATGAGTGCGGCCCTACAAAAGGCAAAAAGACCAAAAAAAAAAAAAAAGATAATGCAAGAATTCCCTGGTGGCTTAGATGATTAAGGATCTGACATTGTCACTGCAGTGGCTTGGGTCACTGCAGGTGGCTTGGGTCGCTACTGGGTGTGGATTCGATCCCTGATCTGGGAACTTCCACCATGCTACAGGTGCAGCCAAAAATTTAAAAAATTAAAATTAAAGAACCATTATACGCTTGCAAAATCTGAAGGCATGATATTCCAAAGTAGGAGCAGAAGATATCTCTGGGTTATGGGGCAACAGGTGATTTTGCTGTTTGTCTTAGGAAGAAGCTAAGACTGGCCAATTTTAAGAGTCAAAGACTTCTCCGAGGAGAGTCAAATTCCTAACCGTTGATGTTCTATAGTCTGAAAGAGCTGGGCTCCCACTCAGAATCACAACTTTCTCCTTGCTAGATTGGAGACGGCCTCACCCTTCTCCTCTCTGCAGTGCCAAAGTGTGAGATCACTGCCGGCCTTGATCTGGGGTTACCTGACAACACCATGGCTGCTTGGAACAGGGTGTCTGTAGGATTTCTACACAGGGGGGCTCACGTGTGGATGGAAGCCCTCATCCACATGTGGATGTGGCCAGAGGCCTTATCTTGATGCTCCTAACCCCCTATGCCTTAGATTGTATTCTTTAGATAGATAAAAAGAGAAACAATTTTTTAACGTCTTTTCCACATTTTACGTAAGACTGTGAAAATATCAGTGGTCTCTGTTAAAGACTCTCCCTATTATTATCATAATTTGGAGGCCTGGGGAGAACTCAGAATGTCTAACAGGGTGCAAGCAGGAAGTCAGAAATCGCCCAGTGTTTCTAGAGATAATTGAATGGGGAGAATGAGAAACCAACCAGAAGGCAAGGAGACAACTGGAAAAGTAGTATTTGGATGTCACTACTATCCTTAGGCTGAAGGGACATTGGAAGGGAGCAGGTGAGTTCTCAGAGCCCAGATTTAGAGGTCACACCAAATATCAATGCAGCCCAGGAAGGGAAAGCTGTGAGAAATACCCCAGCTCCTTCCGTTCTCCTGCCTTCCAGTCATCTGCCAGTGCCTCCTATTGGCCAAACCCAGCTGTCAGTCAGTGACACCGGAGCCTTCTGGGCTTAAGGAGCAGGTGGGGAAGTGGGAGGGAATGGAGCTGAAGTTATTCTGGCCAGGACTGTGTTAGGTAAATGAGCCAAAGAAGACATTTATTTATTTATATTCTTTTTTTCTTTTTACAACTGCACCTGCAGCATATGGAAGTTCCCAGGACAGGGGTCAAATCCGAGCTATATCTGAGGCCTATGCCACTGCCAGGGCAACAGTGGATCCAAGCCTCATCTGAGACCTACACTACAGCTTTTGGCAATGCCGGATCCTTAACCCACTGAGCAAGACCAGGGATTGAACCTGCATCCTCACAGAGACAATATCAGGTTTTTAACCCACTAAGCCACAACGGGAACTCCAAGAGGACCTCTTTATATTAGCCATTAGATCGTTTATTCACCGCAGACTGGACTTGTTACTCAAAAGCTAGCCGGCACCAAACTCAAATTTTTATACATTCAGTTATTTTTAAAATAGGTGTGGCCCAAAAAAGACCGATAAAATAAAATAAATACAATAGCCTAAACAAGCAGTTTTAAAATCCATTTAAAGCCTGCCTGCTTTGCGTATCCCATGACACCTCATCTGGTATCTACTGGCCATTGATAAGATAGAGCCTTGTGGTTATGCGACCCCTTTGGAGTTCTCTGATCCAGAGAGCCCCCCTCGTGCTGCTGAAAGACATGGCCTAGTCATGTAAGCCCCCCATCCCTGTGGCCTCCTCCTCCTCTGGATGGTGGCCCCCTCACCATAAGCTTCTATACAGTCTTCCCCTCTCATGCAACCTGTTCAGGCCCTGCTCAGGAAAGCATGCATTATTGCCTTTCCCAGTCATAGATTTCCTTGATCAGCCCCAAATCCCTCTAACCCTTTACAGATTGGCCTAGAGATTACAGAAAGGAACTCAAGCCGTTCTAGTCACCCCTTGGAGTCTCCACTGGTTTTGAAGAATGAGTGACATACTACTATACCTTTTTTTTTTCTTTTTGTCATTGTAGGGCCACACCCACGGCATGTGGAAGTTCCTAAGCTAGGGGTCAAATCAGAGCTGCAGCTGCTGGCCTATGCCACAGCCATAGCAACAACAGACCCGAGTTGCGTCTGTGACCTACTCCGAAGCTCACGGCAATGCCAGATCCTTAACCCACTGAACAAGGCCAGGGATCAAACCTGAGTACTCATGGATCCTAGGTGGGTTCATTACCACTGAGCTGCAACCGGAACTCCGACATACTACTATACTGACAGGAAACACTTAAATGATAAGGGCATAGGTTTTATTTATTTCATCATTAAATTGAGCTTATGAATTGCCTATATTTATCTAGTTTTGAGCCATTAAAAAAAAGCTGTGTTGGAGTTCCCGTCGCGGCTCAGTGGTTAACGAATCCGACTAGGAACCATGAGGTTGAGGGTTCGATCCCTGGCCTTGCTCAGTGGGTTAAGGATCCGGCGTTGCCATGAGCTGTGGTGTAGGTTGAAGACGCGACTCGGATCCCGCATTGCTGTGGCTGTGGCGAAGGCCAGCAGCTACAGCTCCTGTTAGACCCCTAGCCTGGGAACCTCCATATACCGCGGTTGCGGCCCTAGATAAGGCAAAAAGACAAAAAAAAAAAAAAAAAAAAAAGCTGTGTTACTTATTTCTACCTTATCCTTCATCCCATCAATCTCTAAAACCTGTTTTTATTCCATTCATTCGTCATCCATCCCATAAATACTGCGCAGCTGCTTTGTGTGACAAGGGTGTTTGCTTAAACGTTTCTTTACTAGTCTCGTTTTCAGTGTAGGCCCTGTCTTCTCTGGTCCGGGCAACTGCTTTGCAGACTCCAATGTGCCCTCAAATGACCAGGGAGAGGTTGTTTAAAATACAGATTCCCAGGACTCTCCATTGAATTCAAATTCAGTAGGGTGCAGCTAAGATGATGCTTATTCATTTTAAATTAGCATCCAGGGTGTTCTGAGGTGGGTAGGTGTTTGCTACCCTTCAGGAAAGGCTGTCGTCTCCCACTGTGCTGCTGGAGTAATCTTTCTAAAATGTGATCCTGTGTCCCTCCCCAGCTTAAAATACCGGGATGTTTCCTCATTGACTACAAGGTGAAACTCAAATTCTTCAGCCAGCAGGGAAGACCCACCGTGATTGGCTCCTGCCCAACTTTTTGGGTTGTGCTCCTGCCTCTTCACTTTCCCAAGAACACACGCTCCTGTTCTGCTGGAGACTTACTGTTCCCCAGACATCCACCCCTGTGCCTGGAAACTTGTCTGTTCTGGTCCTGCACTTATAAACCAGACCGACCCACTAAGTGGCTGCTACCAGTAAACAGGAGCCTCCTTCTTTTCTAAGTCCCCTCTCTCTTTTCCCATTCTGCCAGCTTGTGACCCTTTGCTTCTGCTGCCAACCAACCTGGACTTTGTTAGCGATGACCTCCCAGCTCTCTAAAGGGCTTGGCTGGCACGCCTCTCTGGCTCTCCCCACTCCTTGTTTAGCCTGACTTTGAGGTTCATGGCCAGCTTGCCCAGCCCTCACCTGGGAGGGGTCCACTCTGGTTCCTGGCAGGCAGAGTTTCAACAGTGCCTGCTTTTTTCTTTCACCTGGAATGCCCTTTCCTCACTTCTCAGCCAGAGGAGCTTAAAAGCCACGCCCTCAAAGATACCCTTTGCAGTGTTCCCAGGAAGAATTAGTCATGCCTTTCTCTGGGTTCTCCTAGTACCGTGTATAGACTTGGAACTGCCCTTAGCACACTGGTTAGTACC
Source organism: Catagonus wagneri (assembly GCA_004024745.2). Taxonomy (NCBI): domain Eukaryota; kingdom Metazoa; phylum Chordata; class Mammalia; order Artiodactyla; family Tayassuidae; genus Catagonus; species Catagonus wagneri. Next base: position 22,389,385 of record PVHT021183518.1, on the reverse strand, counting down.
ACAACTTCCTCCTGGCGGCCAAGAACTAATCTTAATAGACCTGGTACTGTGTCAGGTGTTCAGTGAGTGCTTCCTAAGTGTTTGCAGTGAACAAAGGCTTGCTGACTTCCACTCCGCCCCAGGATGACACTCTGGGTTCCATATGCTGGTTACCTAGGGGACGCTAACCACAAACTGCACCATCAGGAACAGAACAAAGTTGAGAAATGTGCAAATCTTGTGGCTCTTTCTTCCTGGGTTCATTCAAACCTCTTAGGTGAATTTATGGCCTTGTAGTTCATGGTTACCTGATTAATTATTTTCTGTACTGCATACTTTGACATCCCTGTGCAACATCACCTGACCTTAGGAATTAGTTCACCTTCTTAGACTTGTGCACTGTTCCCAGGTGACAAGTTATCAGGAGTCCCTCTGCAACTTGTTAATAACTATAAGCAGGAAGAAGCTTAGCAATGTTTAATACATGTATTGTTAAAACTCAATACGTAATCCTTACAGATGAATAAAGCAGACCTTATTCTCATGGTTAATTTCAGCTTTTTCTGTAACTACTCATCTCACTAGAGGTAACCTGTAAAACCATAGAAATCTGTGTAAAGTCAGGTTATGTCTTATCTGAGGGTTGTTTTTGTTGGCTATCCCAGGAAGGGCTCATTATAGGAGTTTTGCCTGTGACCAGATCCCACAGCATGGCCCCTAAGGACAGTGCTGAGCCACAGTCAGGCTACAGTGAATAAAGCCTGAAAGTGATGAGGGTGTAAACTGTATCCCCATGTCTCCACTTGAGATGCTATACCCAAACATGAGACAAACACAAGTGATGACCAGCGTTATCTTGTAACAGACAATGAGTTGATATTTAGGAACTAGGACTAACTTTGGCTTGGAGATGGGGATATTCACTATCTCCTAAAAGTAATCACGACAATGTCACACAGTATGAATGATACTTTTAAATTTTATAGGCATTGTCTCATTTGTTCTCTAAAGAGTTATAAACTCTGTGTAGGCAAGGAAAACAAAATTCAGCATTTTAATCACTATCACAAGAAATAGGGGCTTTGTAGGTAGCTTTCCAGCTTTAAAATCCAATATTTTATACACAATGATGGATTCTGTTTCCTGGGGAGTAGCTAGTTGTGCCAGTTGTGTTTTTATGGCCAAGGTCATGGTTTGTATGCCCAGCTGGCTCACTTAGCCACCTGGAGAAAAGGACTGTACATTTTATCTTCATTCCTTCCAGTCTGTATAGTTTCACAAATATATCATTGATATTTCAGCAGTCAGACTTTTTTTTATTTTTTATTTTACTTTGTTTTTTTGTCTTTTTGCCTTTTATCTAGAGCTGCACCCGTGGCATATAGAGGTTCCCAGGCTAGGGGTCTAACAGGAGCTGTCTCTGCTGGCCTTCACCATAGCCACAGCAATGTGGGATCCGAGCCGCGTCTGCAACCTACACCACAGCTCACGGCAACGCCGGATCCTTAACCCACTGAGCAAGGCCAGGGGTCGAACCTGCAACCTCATGGTTCTTAGTCAGATTCGTTAACCGCTGAGCCACGACAGGAACTCTAGACTTTCTTTTTTTAATTTAAATTTCGTTGGCTTATAGTTGACTTACAATATTGTATTAGTTTCAGGTGTACAGCAAAGTGAATTAGTCATGCATGTAAATATATTCATTCTTTTTTTCCCATATAGGTTATTACAAACTATTGAGTAGATTTTCCTGTTCTATATGGTAGATGCTCCTGAATCATCTGTTTTATACAGTAGTGTGTATATATTATTCCCACCCTCCCAATTCTTCTGTCTCCCCCATGGTTTCACCTATAGTAGCCACAAGACTGGTTTTGAAATCTGTGAGTTTGTTGCAGTTCTTTTCAGCAATCAGACTTGATTGAACATCTGTTTTATGCCAGGTTCTGTGCTTGGTGCTAGAAATGCAGGGTTGCCCTCAAGAAACTCAGAATTTAATAACAAAGAGAAACTCAGAATTTAATAACAAGAGAATACGCTGTGATAAGGACTTGGATAGAGGCACATGCAGGCATAAATGGAGTCAGACAAAGCATATTTAGTTCAGAATGGGGGTTGGGGTCAGCAAAAGTTTTCAGGAATATCTTGATCCATAAATCTTGACAACCACTTAGCTAGGCTGCTGGAAAGAGCCAGAGGAGGGCATTGCAGGAAGAGGGGACAGCATGTGTGGACATGTATTATTGAGAAGAAGCATGGCGTATCTGGGCAGTAGCAAATGATCTAGCATGGTGGGTATTTAGACAAAGTGGGAGAGGTAGGCAGGGTCCAAACTGACAGTGGCCTTGGGGCCCATGCTAAAGAGTTTAACTTTGACTATTTTAAGGAGTCATGCAGGATTTTAAATTGGGGTGGGGATGTATAGTTCATAAAGATTCATCAGGAAATCATATGTAGGAAGAACATGTGGGGAGCAAGAGCCTTGCGTAGCCTGGGGAGTGGCCGGAGAGGGAATGAAGAAGACATCAGAAAGGGACAGAGAACGTCACTGAAGACCAAGTCTGTCCAGTGTCTAGACGAGCCTTCCGTATACCAGGTGTTGTGCTTGGCACTCTTTGTGCACTATCTCAAATCATCACACCAACACCGGGAGTTGATGTGAACCATCATTTATAGATGGCAAAACTGAGGCTGTGTGGCATGGCTGTAAGTGTTGGAGCAGGCATTTGAACTCAACCCTCAATTAACTCCAAAACCAATGAGCTTAACCTCTCTCTCACACTGCCTTTTGTCGAGGATTGGCCTCATCCAGAATACAGAACAAGCTCTTTGTCTAAAACACAGGGACTCTTCACACTGGGCAGCTCAATTTTTTTCTCCATTGCATAGTGTTGGGAAAGGGATCCTCTGTATTACAAGCCAATAAGTGGTAAGGATTCCACAGTGGCTTATCTAAAACAAACCGCAGCCTCTGTCCTTTGATGTAGCAGGGACACAACAGAGAAAGTCTTGTTTTGCTAGATGGGGCTGGAATTGGCAGAGCTCAGGCACAGTTGAAGTGATAACCTTCACTTAGCTTTTTTTTTTCTTTTTTTGTTTTTTTTTTTTATGGCTGCACCTGTGGCATATGGAAGTTCCCAGGCTAGGGGTCGAATCAGAGCTGCAGCTGCCAGCCTATGCCACAGCCACAGCCACAGCAACGCCAGATCTGAGCCTTGTCCATGACATACACCAAAGCTTGCAGCAATGCTGGATCCTTAACCCATTGATCGAGGCCAGGGATTGAAACCTCATCCTCACAGACACAGTGTCAGGGCCTTAACCTTCTGAGCCACATTGGGAACTCCTAACCCTCACTTATTCTGATCGATTGTTGCAGTTCCTTTTGGGGAGACTACCACACCACACTGTGCCAGGCCGTGTCCCTACCCCCACTGAGGGCCTGCAGTGGAATCAGCCATATTACAGAATGGACCACTGAGCTCCCTCTGAAGATTTAGGATGTCAGACTAGAAGGAGGGTGGGGTGGGATGGTGGTCCTCTCTCCAGGGATGAAACCGCAAGATGAAACAGTCAGGAGCTGTTGTTGGCCGGTTTTCTACCATGAGGAGAAAGCTGGACTTCAGAGAGGAATAAGAACTTGGTCTCCTGTAGGGAGAAGCAGAGACCGGCAGAGCTGGGGTCCTTGGTTTTAGTTGTTTATGAGGCTCAAGACTGGATTTTTAAGATTCTTCCTTGGATCCTGTAAATGCCCCTAGTATCCTTCTAATACAATCTGTTCCTTGTTTAAGCTAGTTTGAGTTGTTCCTAATTCATCAACTTCATCCCAAATCATCTGAATAGTAATTGGCCCCCGGTTTCAAAAGGAGAATGATTTGGGGGAGATAAAAAGTGACCACGAGGTGCTAAGTCCACCTCAGTGTGGACAACTACACAGAAAGGCTCAAACAGGTGAGTAGGGAACCTCTCAGCCAGAGGACATGTTTATGCCATGTGTGCAGCTGCTTTTCAAAAAGAGGCTCTTCCTTGGTAGAGCTCATTGGTTTCTGTAGCCCAGCTATAGAAATGGATTGGCTGTTTTTGGTTCTCTGTGTTCTAGCTGGATATCTGAATGAGGTGGGATTGAAGGGACGTTGTAACAATTGACTAGTTTTCCATTTTTGTCCAGACTTTCTTGTGGGAAACTAGAACCTGCCCAGCAAGGGGCTCACTGGTGCCTGTGGACCGAGGAGTGTTCCCAGGGGAGCTGCAGGCCTAGTGCAAATCCAATATTGGCAGTCAAAACAAGGGAACTGAATTAGATCATATTCTCCAGAGATCCAGAAGCAAGACACAAAGCCCAAAGGGCCTCAAACAGGCTGGACACCAAAATGGAATAAAGGTAGACAATCTAAGAAAGTGACTGCCAGTGGGACTGATGTGCCCAAGATTCCCTTTGATGTATGCTGACCTGTGTTTATAGGTCTGTTTAGATGAAAACACTGATTAGAGGTGGACAGTTCTAGCAACCACTCAAGGATTAGTTTACCTAACGTGCAGTGAACAGTGGAGTTGAGGGGGGATCTGGTGGGTGGACACAGAGGAGGCAAAGAGGAAGGTGGCAAGTTAAGAAGCAGATTCTCACATGGATCCCTAGTCCCAGGGAGCCCCCTCCTTCCCCGTCCCTTGGCCATGAAAGCCATGCAGCCATGAAATGGAACACAATCGAATAGTGTTCCATTCTATGTCAATTTGTGTAAATGTGACAGATAGGGAATTTCATACACCATCTTTATTTATCCAAACATTTGGCTTGTGTGGGTGAAGATAACAGGCGTTATCTGGGCTCTCTGTGGAGGCTCACCATGACAGAAATAGACACAGTTGCCCAAAAGCATGATTTCTGTTCTAATAGCTGTCTGGCACCCACTAATCAAGACAGTTGAATAAATAACACTTCTCTCTGACGTTTGCCTTAACCATCATAGTGTCTGTGTGCCTGAGTCTTCTCACAGTTAAAGAGTTTAGTTTGTTTTTTTGTCTTTGTCTTTTCCTGATCTGAGCAATTAAAGTATAGCAATGGTGGCTGAATCAACAAGATCCAGGGCTCCGTGCTGCTTTCTTGTGGGGAAGGAGGCAGAAGGTCGAAACAGTGATGGGAATCAGGCTGGGGGTCTGGAGAAATGCATGTGACAATCAAAGGAAAGACAAAGTGAGCAGGTGGGAGGCAGATAAGGAACCCACTCAGCCAGCCCTCACTTCCCATGTGGGAAGCAGACCCCTGTAGTCCAAAAGCTTAGTTCCTTTTGTTTTATCCTTGTCTGTAGAGAAACTATTTTATAAGTTGAATCAGAGGGAAGGAAGGCAGGGTTTTTTTGCACTGCCTGGAAATTGAAAGCCATCCTTTGTTTAATGGTCGTGAGCAGTGGGGAGGGCACTAGAGGCCAAGGCCAACTCCTCTGTCAGCTACGGAGAAGCAGTGGGAGGTCGGTGGTTCAACATACACCCACTCGTCTTCTTCCCTCCAAAAGCAGGATGTGACATAGGTGACAGAGAGCCTTTCTCGATGTTATCAGTGCTTCCCCCTGCCTGGTAACAGGGCCCCACGGCTGCTGGACAGATTTTCCACCTATCAGATTATATCATGATCTTGGTCAGGCGTCTTTGAGGATCCTCATCCACTGCAGGACGAAGTTCACACGGCTAAGCTGGTACACGCTTAGCTTCCATCTCAGAGTACCCCCCCCCCGCCCCCGCCTCTGTAGGTCCCAGTCACAGAGGGCTCTTGCCGTTGGCCTGTGTGTGAGTTGTGCCCCATCTGCATTGCTTCTCTCAGTCCACGTGCCTGATGTCCCTTCGTCCTTTAAGACCCAACTCAGAGGGTGTTGCTGAGAGGCTTTCCCTGCTCTCCTCTGGGCGTCTTCTTGCCCATTTCACGGTCCTTTTTATCTCGTGCAGTACTTAAATGTCATTTGAATGTCCTCAGGCCACTGTACACTACCCCGGGCCTCACTGAGTTATGGGAACAAATGAGGTCACATTACTATTTAAGCCAAAGCCCACTACGGCTGTACACCCCCAGCAGGATGGGGGCAGGACCTCAATTCGCCTTTCTGGGTCCCCTTCCACCCAGACTCTCTCGATGGGTCTTCAGGGGAAGTCTCATGGGCTCATCACTGACCACGCTCTAGTGACTCCTCCTGCAGTTCTGGGGAAGCCACAGATACCCAGGCCTCTGGAGATGCTGGTGCTGGGGACCACGCCAGCCCACAAGGTGGCCCCAGACCTGTCCTTAGATCTACTTCACTGAAAGCTCTGGGAGAATGAGAAGGAAAATAGAGACCTCCTGCTGGCTTCTGGACATGGTGGCTCTCAGAGACCATAGACCCAGGGGCTTCCTTGTCAAATGGCAGAGGCCCAAAAAAGAAAATAACAACAGCAACGAGAGTTCCTGCTGTGGCGCAACAAGATTAACAGTGTCCTTGGAGTACTGGGTCAAAATTTCCATCCTAGGCCTGGTACAGTGGGTTAAGGATCCTGTGTTGCTGCAGCTTTGGCTTAGGTAGAAACTGGCTCGGATCTGATCCCTGGCCTGGGAATTCCATATGCCTTGGAGTGGCCAAAAAAAAAACCCAAACATCAAATGGCAAAAGCACCCCAGCCCACCCCTCGTGGGTCTCCCTGCTCGGAGCCGGTTTCCCTCACCACACTGGCAAGGCCAGCTCAGCACACTACTCTAGCAAGCAGTGTTTTCATAAAATACAACATGAATGGCACCTCTGGAGTTGTCCAATAGAGTCTCTCTGAGTGTGCCTATTTCCCAGGCACCTTGCGATACGGACTCTAGAGAATAAGCCCCAAAAAGCCAGGAAGTTCTTCTTTTTCCCCTGTCCCAGGCCCTTCTTCCAAGCTCTCCTTGGATAGATTAGCTTCTGCCTCCTCCCAGCATGCTTGACAGCGGGGTGAGCCTGCCCCTCACCCACAGATTAGGATACCTTTTGGGGCCTAGTAATCAAGGAGATACCAAGTCCATGACCAGCTTCCATTATGCAGTTACATTTCTGTGTCTGTCTACCTTGCTAGACTGTGTGTTCCCCGAGGGTGGACACTGGTCTCATTCCAGGTCTCTATCCTTGGAAGCAACTACTGTCAGTGTTGGTGAGTGAATGGATAACTGAGAAACATTGGGTCAAAAAGGCATCAGCAGGTGGTTTCTGAAAACTGGCCAGCTCTGCATGTCTGGGTCCTCTCCTTCCGTCCCTTCCAAGACTTGCCTGAGATCTGTGCCATGGTTCCCCTTCCCTCCACACCCCACTTCCTTATCAGAGTCAAGCAAGGCTTAGCCCAGAGCTTCCCACCCTTGGCTGCATATTAGAATCACTGGGAAGCTGGAAAAATAAACTGATGCCCAGACCCCACTCCATACCAGCTAAATCCAGCTGGGGTTGAGCAATTCCCTCTCACGCCACCAGAAAGCTCCTCAGGTGGAGTCTCTTCAGAGGCATCAGTTGGTGTTCACTGCACTCAGTGTCAACAATACACGTAGAAAGTGCAGAGGGGAGTAATAAAAAGTAGGAAGGGAATGAAAAAGTTTACACCCTGGATAAGAGCCCACCCTGTCGTAATGCACAGGACTATCTGCTGTGAGGCACTAGGCCTGCCTCTGCCCTGGGACTTTGGTCCTGGAATCACCTGTTGCCCAATCTTTGGAAGACCTTTCAGTCACCATGCTCCCGCATGTGATCAGTTTACTGAGGCCCAAACAGCCACTACACAGCAGAGCTGCTGCCCACTTACCAATCCTCGAAACTCAGGCTGGCTACCACCCTTGTTTGTCAGACTCAGGTGACCTCTGGCTCTAATTGGCATTGGTGTCCTCCCAGGAGGCTGATCACCCAAGGCCTTGCACCCACTTTGGGGGGGAGCTGAGTAATTGCATAACCATTAGGGCAGCCCAGCCACAGTCCAGTGCTGGGCCCATTAGCTTCTGTGAAGCGTGTGAAGCAACCTCATTTTGACTTCAGATGCCACTGTGGCTGTGAGCCCCTATAGCAATTTCTATCTGAAAATTAACTCGTTAACCTTGTCATCATGTCTCTTTCTCAGCCTCCTTCTGCCAGGGAGCCAGGGACTTAATTAAAAACCTTTAACCTTTTTAAAACTTGCAGTCACTTTAATGGGAGCACTTGAATAGCCTTCTGTCCAGAGAAGCCAAGTCAAAAATGGCTACCTATCATTTCTCATAGGATCATAGAATGTCAGAGGTGGAATCTTAGATCTCACCTACCGCAGGATTCTCCAGCGTGGCAACACATTAGACCCAAGTGAGGAGTTTTAAAAAGTGCCATGGCCTGACCTGACTAATTAAATAGCACCTCCAGAGGTGGGGCTCAGGCACTGGTGTTTTTAAAGCCCCCTTGGGATGCTAATATGTAGTCAGGCTTGAGAATCATTTGGTAATTAAAATTCCTTTCATTTTCATATGAGAAAATTAGGACTGAGGCATTTGGGGGCCATCTGAGCCATTAGCCCTGCTCAGATATGCAGCGTGTCTGGTAAGCCAGAGCAGTCAGTACAGTTCTGCTCTCTTCTGCCAAGTAGGCCCCTCTGGACCACCTGCTGGCTCTTCCACTTCTTTCCTCTCTAGGTCAGAAATCTCAGAGGCTCTAGAATCTCTCTTCCTTCTCAACCCCCAAACTCCTAAGTTACAGATCACATTGATGAGCTGGGTCCGAGGGTGCCTGTCCGGGACCTCCCAACAAGTGGCTGTGCCAGGGTTCCATTTGTTCTTTTCATGGCAGCAATCTGCCCAACTTGACCTTTCACCAGGGGCTGCCAGGAGGACTGAATTCTGTTCATATTTCAAAGCTGGAAGTTGGAACAGTTAAAACTGTATTCATTGCAGGTTGAGGGGAGCTAGAAATTTGGTGGTTTTGCTAACCCCTTTTTATTTTGCAGATGCTAAAGCATCATGATGACACCTTGGGGGTGGAATGGTGCATGGGAAAGGAGGTAACTGGGCAGGCACTGGGGTGAGGCAAGCAAAGGGCTCAGGGTGCAGAATTGAAAGATGTTCCTTCTCAAGGTTGTGCGAGGACCTCTTTGCAGTTTGTATTCTGGGCCCCTTACTTGCCTCAACCTAGACCTGACCCTGATGCAAGAAGAGGGGTGGGAGGGGAAGAGGAAAAATTCTATCCTAGCTGAAGAGCTAAATCTAGAATTTATTCTAAGTTAAATATAGTTGGAATGCTAACATGCCAGTCTTAGCCTGCCTTAGGCATTGAGTCCAGCTCAGAGATCAGTGACCTTGCAAGCAGAAAAGGCCCGAGCTGAGAGCCCCTGAGGATTCCAAGGCAGCTCTGAGTGAGGTTCGGCTTTTCTCCCCCCAGGCTGTGGTTTGCTCAGTGTTGCTGCCTGCTTTAGCAGCCTCATGGCACCTCTGAGCCGATGTGATCTCCAGAGAGGCAAAGAGCAGAAGGTCTAAATATTTAATTTGTTATTTTTGCTCCTTTGACCTGAGAACTAGCTTCAGAAATAAGTCTGGGTCCTGAGGCCTTGTGCCATTCCCAGTCCTCAGGGCAAGGAGTGCAACTTCAGGCTTTGAGAAAGTCTCTCCTCTCATGCATGGAAGTGCTCAACCTTTTGTTCCTCTCTAGTGCCAGAAGCTGTGATTACAGCTCTACCACCTCCACCCAATGTGAACTACAGATCCCTTGGGCATTTAGTACACACTGAGGCGTATGGGATATTCCTGGGAACTGGCATGCTTGTCTTCACCCCGACTGCTGTAGAACAACTACCCTCCCTCCAGGCTCAGGTAGGGTCTCACCTTTTCGAGATACACATCTAGGCATCTCTCACCAAGGAAGGATGCTCTCTATCTTTTGACATTTCCTGTGTTACTATTTTAAATGTATATGGGATTCTGGAACAGACCAAGGGACATTAATGGAAAAACTGGTGAAATCCGAGTAAGTCTGTAGTTTAGTTAATAATAATGTACCAGTGTCGATATCTTATTTTCGACACATATACCCTGGTTAAGATGTTAACATTAGGGAAAGATGGGTGAAGTTCACACAGGAGCTCTGTGGGCTATCTCTGCAAATTTTCTATAAATCTAAAATTATTTAAAAATTAAAAAAATTTTTAAATGAATTAGATGCTTTATCCTATGGTGAATCTGAAAGACCAAGGCTTTAGGGTAAAAATCTTGAGCCAACCACTTACTAGTCTAGAGAACTTGGACAGAGAAATTCACTTGAGTCTGTTTGTTTGCCTGTGCAAGGGAGCTAATACCTACATTGTCAGGGCTGGTACTTGTCCACCAAAATTGGTTTTCCCCCTCTTGCACAGCAATAATAGAATATGGCTGTCCATTGTAGTTATCGTGGTCAGGTAACTGTTGTGCCAGTGACCGGAGACCTGATTAGACTCTGGAAGCCTGTGCTGGAGCTGAGTAATGCTGGGTACACCACTCTAGACCAGAGAGAGCTCACATCAGTGGGGTTTTGGTGGAGTTTGGATTAGTGTGGCAGTGATTATGGTGATCCACATTAAACCACCTGGGAGGTTTAAGGAAACCCGGATGCCCAGGGCACACCCTGAACCAATAAAATCAAAATCCTTGAGGTTAGGACTCTGGCATTATTTTTTTTTTTCAAGCTCTCAGGTGATTCCAGTGTGCACCAAAATTAAGAATTAGTGAACTAAGTGGTCTTTAAAAATTCTTTCCTCTCTTGAGCTTCTGCATAGTGCAAAAAACATGTTTTTGGACTTTAGAATATCAACCAGGAACGGGTGTGTTTGGGGATTCAAAACACTCTGAAATGAAGTCTAGAAGTCTCACATTAAAGGGCTGACATAGGGCGTTCCCATCATGGCACAGGGGAAATGAATCTGACTAGGAACCATGAGGTTGCAGGTTTGATCCCTGGCCTCGCTCAGTGGGTTGAGGATCTGGTGTTGCCATGAGCTGTGGTGTAGGTCGCAGACACGGCTTGAGTCCCACGCTGCTGTGAATGTGGCGTAGGCCAGCGGCTGTAGCTCCAATTGGACCCCTAGCCTGGGAAGCGCCATATGCTGTGGGTACAACCCTAAAAAAAAAAAAAAAAAAAAAAAAAAGGCAAAAAATAAAGGGCTGAAATAGGATTTGAGAAGTTGTTCAGCTTCCTCACTCTGACCCCTCCAACCCAGCTTTACTCTCTTCTCAGTGTGTGGAGACAGCACAGATTTTTCAAATAGAATCATAGTGCTTCTGAACCAAGTGTTTTCTGGATTGGGAGGAGTAGCTAAGTGGACTCTGGTAAGCCGATAGAGAGAAAGGCGAATTAGTGGGGTTAAGAAAGAACTTTTACCAAGGCAAATGTGACTATTTAGAAAAAAGTATGTGTGCTACTTGTATATGTTCATACTAGTTGGAAAATACAGAAAAGTACAAGAATAGCATTTAAATCACTCGTAACATCAGTTTTAGAAATACAGACCATCGACATTTTGGTGTACTTAGTTCCCTTTTTAAATGTACATGAAAGTGGAATGATGGTGAATATAAAGTTTTGTATCCAGCTTTGCCTAGACATTGTTGAAATCCTGATTTGAGTGGCTATATATTGTTTTTATCATATGGTTGTTCCATATTGTATTTAACTGTTTTCTTGCAAGGATCATAATTTTGTTTCCTTTTTTAAATTTCCTTTTAATGAATTTCCTTTCTCAATGTATAGCTTTGTCCAAAATGGCTTTAAAATTACCTTTCTCTGTTTTGCGTGTGTATGTTGAGGAGGTGGGTGTGAGCCTCCTTCAAATAACCAAGGGCTTGTTTCCACACACAGCAAAAATCTGCTCATGCACATTGTTTGGGAAAGTCTTGCTTGTTTTCTTAGAGAGGTCTGGAGGTCCTAACAAATACTTACGGCTTCCTTCTATTCATTTTACACATTTTGGTACAAAGATTTCATAATTCTGTCCCCACCCTGACTATTCCCAAGAGCTTTAAGAGAAAAAGAAAAATACATTTTTTTTTTTAAAGGGCAGGGATTAGAGTGTTTCCTTGGCATGTTCCCCCACAAAGCCCTGTGTATACTTAAGGCTCTATCTAAATAAATGACACAAATATAGATCTTGTGGGGGCTCTTGCCTTCTGTTTCTCTTGCGGCCCAGTGTAACTGTTTTGTTCACATGTTTATGGATTGAGGCTGGTTTGTGTTTTGAATGAGGCCCAAATAAAGATGTAACTACATATCTGAGTTAGGACCAAGTAGAGACAAGCAGATACTGATCTTTACACATAACTTGTTTTGGGAATTTGAGGAAGAAAATGATGAAAGGTGAAGGGGAGAAGGGAAAGAAAGAGAACAAAGAGAAGGAGGAGATGTGGTTGCAAGGGCTCTAAAAAAACCAGAGCTCCATTTACAGGGCAGTCAGTTTCCTGGGGATCCTGTCAATACGCAGATTCTGATTTAGTAGGTCTTGGGTGGGGCCTGAGAGTTGTGTTCTAACACGCTCTCAGTGAGGCCCGACACTGCAGCCCCACGGACTTCATTTCATTTTTTCTTTTTGGGCAAGCCCTTTCATGCAGAATTACCCTGGCCAAAGATTGAACTGCAGTCACAGCAGCAACTGGAGCTGCAGCAGTGGCAATGTTGGATTCTTAAGTCACTAGGCCACCAGGGAACTCCCCATGGACCTCACTTGAGAAGCAAGGCCCTAACTTGGGTTGTGCCTTTTTAGAACTCCCGCAGAGGCATGCTCTCTCACTGAGCCTATTCTTATGGGCTGCCTCTCTTCCACACCTGTTAATTACCTCCTTGATCACTAGTGATGCTTATTTTAAATCTTCATGTCAAAAATGAGTTAGCTTTTACAGAGCTTCTCTCAACGTTGCATGAGAGTCACCTTCACTCATGAAGTCCCTCCAGGAGCTTCTCCTTGGCCCCCAGCATGATTTTTATTTTTTGCTCTCATTTCCAGTTGTTTCCTGGCTTGAGTCAGTAGTCATGCAGTTCTTCTGTCCTCCTGCTTCTACCACACCTGGTTTTATTTCTCTAGAGATTTTAATGCACAGTGCTTGCACCAAAGGGAAAAGGCTTCCACGTTTTCTTTCTTTCTTTTTTGGTTTTTAGGACTGCACCCACAACATATGGAAGTTCCCAGGGGTCTAATGGAAGCTACAGCTGCCAGCCTACGCGAGAGCCACAGCAACACCAGATCTGAGCCACATCTGCCACCTACACCACAGCTCACGGCAACGCTGGATCCTTAACCCACTGAGTGAGGCCAGGGATCGAACCCACAACCTCATGGTTCCTAGTCGGATTCGTTTCTGCCACGCCATGACAGGAACTCCACCACATTTTCTTTCTGGTCCTGTCTCAGAGCAAAATTACAAATGGGATCTCCCAACCTAATTTAGATGAGACTCAGTTTACGGCTTTAGCGGACAGGTTTTGTTTGGATCCCAGATCACTGCTTCATGAAGTAATGTTCACCACAGTGTATGGTTTCCAGAAAGTCTGGAGGACAAATGTTTTCCCTCGAATGCAGTTTCTGTGTCACTGCGGTCAACAGGAATTTTCAAACTTGGAATTGATGAAAGCCTTTAAAATTCTCTTTGGATGAGAGCAATCCTGCCTAACCCCCCTATAACTAAGAATCTTACAAGGCTTTTTGCCCAAATGTTTGACTTTCCTACCTAAAAACAATGATTTGAGTGTGAATCACTGACCACACATCGTAATGCCTAACACTATCCCTTTAAGCCCACTGGGGACCAGTAAACAGTGATTAAGCTGACAGAGCTGGAACAAAGCTTTCCAACCCTGAGTATGTATTTAACTCGTGCAACCTTAACACTGTTTTGGCGAAAACCTCACTGGATCATTCCATGGTGTGTCAATTTGAAAATGATACAGTATTATTCAGAAGTTGGCTTCTGTACCATTCTACCAAACAATTTTCTATTAACTGTTATTTTCACAGATTTATGCTGCAACGTTAAAGAATGTTTGTAAAGGACGGGAGTTCCCGTCGTGGCTCAGTGGTTAACGAATCCGACTAAGAACCATGAGGTTGCGGGTTCGATCCCTGGCCTTGCTCAGTGGGTTAAGGATCTGGTGTTGCCGTGAGCTATGGTGTAGGTTGCAGACGTGGCTCGGATCCCGCTTTGCTGTGGCTGTGGTGAAGGCCAGCGGCTACAGCTCCTGTTAGACCCTTAGGCTGGGAGCCTCCATATGCCACAGGTGCGGCTTTACATAAAAGGCAAAAAGACAAAAAAAAAAAAAAAAAAAGAATGTTTGTAAATGAGCCTGAAGCACTTGCTGAAATACTTTCTAAATCATCACAGGAAGCTGCAATCTTTCTTAATGTATTTTAGTGTTCAATATATTTGAGGTTTGTTCTTGGGAAGTTGATCGATGTACCTAATAGGTACCTCACACTAGCAGATCAATTTCCAGTTTATTTGGTATTTTAAACAAGAACATGTTATCGTTCACATTCTAAAGCTGGAGGATTTGAGACGAAGTGAAGGAGGTAGTCAGCAGAAAAGCCAGGACCCCAGCCCCAGGTCTGCTGTTTTCCTTCATGGTGGTTCCAGCTTTGTGAGCGTAATCACCACATGCTCATGCCAGAGAGACCGCACGATGTTAAATCCCACATCATATTTACCTACTTTATTTATCAGACTTGACCTAAATAGTCAACCACATTACTTTATATTCAAGATAAAAGAAGGAGAGACTTCTCACAAAAGAAAACAAAGTGTGACTCTATATTCCAGATACTTAGATTTTCTAAGTTTTGGGCTGTACCCATCCTTGGTATTGTAAGAATGGTGAATTTCAGAGATGAACAGAGCGAGTTATGACTCCAGGAGGAAGAGAAATAATGTGAACCCAGTTGGTGCCTGAATGGCTCCCTCCTTGGCCACGTCCAGGGCATGAAGTCTTTGTAGCAAGGTGTTCCAGGAGTTCCCACTGTGGTGCAGTGAGTTAAGGATCCGACTGCAGCAGCTCCAGTTGCTGCAGAGGCTGAGGTTTGATACCCAGCCCGGCGCAGTGGGTTAAATGATCCGGCGTTGCCACAGCTGCGGCTCGAATTCAGTCCCTGGCCCAGAACTGCATATGCCACGGGGGTGTAGCCATAAAAGAGAAAAAAAAAAGTGCTCCAGCTCCTCTTCCACGACAATTTCCTGTCTCTGTGCTTACCTCTGTCTTCCCAGTTTGTCTCTCCAGTGTCCAACCCAAGGCCCTGAGCCACTTTTCACCCACTGCCACTTGGTTTACAACCAGCCTGCTTTGGCTCTGGGGGAGTCTCAGAATGACGCCTCTAGGATTACTCTCCTCCACTCCAGGAACAATACTGCAAGGGCCACTTCACCCTCTCTCAACCTCCCATAGTCCACTCCTGCCAGTCCCAGCAGAGAGTTAGTTTCATGCCATATTCTCAGACTGTTAGGTGAATAACAAAAGCCATCTCATTCTGTTTGGCCTAAGAATTTTTTATATTCTTTGTGCTTATTTGAAGGTGGCCTAGCATATCAACAAAGTTTATATAATATACAGTCATCAGTGGTATGTGTAGTGCATACAACGCACATTTATTTCACAGGCTTTTGGAGTTCTGCAGACTTTATCATTTCAATCAGCTAAGTTGTTGGAAAAAGAGAGAGAGAGCTCTTTTTTCACCCTTCTCAAGTGCAACATACTAATTTATAATTTAAAGAATATGCAAATGTAGTTCTTATCTACCTGTGCTCCCTTCACTAATATTTTCATGGTATTTGATTCGTCCTTTGAAGGATGAAAATTTAAAAGCACATGCTTCATATTTCTTTTGAGCTTTTTATCTTGTGCCTTTCTTGTCTTTGCTGGTATTTTTAGAGGAAGATATTAAAAACTGTCATTATCCATACTGTGGGATCCCAAAGGGGAGGAAGGAAAGATTTGTAACTGATGTTGAGTGTAGAGGGGAACTAGCTGGTGGGGTGGTGCGGGGTATGTGGAGGGGCTGCAGACCCATCCCCACCAGGAGCAGAGTCCGTGGTCCAAACCCCTAAGCTTGGAGAGTGAGGCTGAGTCTGACCCAGGCTGGGCTAGTTGGCAGGGAGGTTCTCTCTGGGCTGAGCAGGCAGGGTACAGGGTGAGATTTCTAAGGAGAGGTTGGGTGTGTGTATCCAATAGGTTTACCCAAGTGTCCATTTGTCCTGGGGAAGAAGCTAGGAGGAACAGGGTCCCAGCCAGTGGGGAGCAAGGTTCAAGGAAGGGTGTTGATCCTAGCAGGAAGTAGAGACAGGAAATTATGGCTGAGGACATTCAGATAGACCGGCCATATGTGGTGGT
Organism: Catagonus wagneri; assembly: GCA_004024745.2. Taxonomy (NCBI): domain Eukaryota; kingdom Metazoa; phylum Chordata; class Mammalia; order Artiodactyla; family Tayassuidae; genus Catagonus; species Catagonus wagneri. Next base: position 22,373,087 of record PVHT021183518.1, on the reverse strand, counting down.
GATGACGCTCCTTCTCAGACCCTTGGCTCTTGGTGGGCTGTGTAAGTAAACCTCCACGCCATGTGTGGGAATGCTAAAAGGTGAAGATGAGTTCCATTCAACTCACAAACCAAGTCAGAGGTAAGACAGATATAGGTGCTAAATCTCTTTACTCCTAAACTCTGTCTCTCTCTTCAGTGACAGGCAACATCGGAGAGTCTGGATCCCTCTTCTGTTCAACTGGCATCAAAGAGCTAGTTATAAATCTCCTTCAGTAAAGAGTGTCAAGAAAATGATCAAAAGAGACATGGTGTTACCAGTCATTCTTTTCTCACTTTTTAGTTTCTTTTCTAACATCCAAAGCATACTGTTCAGAGAAGGCACTAAGCGTGGGATGCTCACGGTTTAGGGTTTTACCAAATAGCATCACCACCTTCACTCTCCCACTGCCTAGTTCCAAAGGTATACATAATCTTAATCTGTGAATTTGGCTCAGAAGAGGCCTCACACAAGGATGATGGTAGTGGGATTACATTTCTTCAGTCATCTGAGCTTCAGCTGTAATAGTTGTTGGAGGCTTATGGATTTTTGACTGTATTTGAAAGTAGACCAGGTAGGTTTTGATGCAGGACGTGAATGATCCTCTTCTTTTCTTTTTGCTTTTTAGGGCCACACTCATGACATATGGAGGTTCCCAGGCTAGGGGTTGAATCAGAGCTGTAGGCACCGGCCCACGCCATAGCCACAGCAAGGCCAGATCTGAACTGTGTATGTGACCTACACCATAGCTCAGGGCAACACTGAATCCCCAGCCCACTGAGCTAGGCCAGGGATCAAACCTGTGTCCTCATGAATACTATTCAGGTTCCTTTCTGTTGAGCCATGACAGGAACTCTGAAATGACCCTCTTCTTATCACTCTATGTCTTAAGTCAGGTGCCATAGAAGCCAAGCCCTAGGTAGGGGCTCAGGTGTTTCCATCTCGGTGGGATCAGTGCTCTTGGAGAAAGAGAGTAAGAGAAGCTGAATGCTACAGAGGAAGAAGCTAAGCAGAGATGTCATCTCAGCTGGAGTCAAGCTTCAGTCCGATCCCAAAGAAGCATGGATTTAAAAATTGTGAATTACCGTAGTTCCCATCATGGCTCAGCGGAAATGAATCCGAATAGGATCCATGAGGATATGGGTTAAATCCCTGGCCTTGCTCAGTGGGTTAAGGATCCGGCTCTGCCTTGAGCTGTGGTGAAGGTCGCAGATGTGGCTCGGGTCTAGCATTGCTGTGGCTGTGGTGCAGGCTGGCAGCTACAGCTCTGATTAGACCTCTAGCCAGGGAACCTCCATATGCCACAGGTGCAGCCCTAAAAAATAAGTAAATAGATAAATAAGTAAATAAATAAATAAATATTGTAAATTACTATGTTATACACCTGAAACTTATATGATGTTGTAAATCAACTTACCTCAATTAAAAAAGAAAGAAAGAAGAAGCATGGGTTATATAATAGAGCTGGTCCTACCTTGAGACAGGGCTGCAGCCTTTTGTTACTGGGAGGGGCCACTCCCCATCACTCAGACATGGATTGTCTGCCCTGGATAAGGGTGGTGCTACTGCCTCCAGGACGAGGAGCTCCTATGCAGCAACAGAGGGCAATTCTACGGAGGAGAAGCTGTGAGCCCTTCACAGCCATCCAGCAGGGCACCGACAAAGTCCACCTACTAAACAAGGATGAATGGTGATCTATAACGGCCATTCGGCAGAGCTGCAGTCATAGAGATGCTTGTCATATTCTAGCTTCCTGGTAATAGTCTGAGCAGCTGTTATTAGGAGATCGATCTAGGTTTGGTGGGTCCTGAAGCTTTTTACAATGTGTGGGTTCCTCTTTAAGAAAAAGGTCACAAAACTGAATTCTAAATTAGGTTCACAGCCTGTGCAAGTGGCATGTCCTTAAAGCTAAAACTTTAGTAGCTTCATCCATCTCTTGGTGTTTAAGCTCCTTTGTGCAGAAAGGGAATCCAGAGTTCAGAGTTGAAGTGAAATTGCCCAAGTATATCATTCAAGGAAGTGCTTGGAGTCAGAGCCCATTCTTCTGGCTCATAGTCCAGAGCCTGCTGTGATAACACCAGCCAAGCCCACTGCAGAGGACAACTCGGAGGGTCAAGAAATACCAGATGAGAGCTTAGTAAGCTTTCCCTGAAATGTCATGTGACTATGAGACATTATGATTCAATGGGTAGTTGACATATGAGGTGGGCTAATGCCAACTTGAATAATTTGGTCGAAGGGGATATATGTCTATTTTCTCTCCTGAGTTTTCCACTCTGGCTAGCTAGGTTTGTACAATAGCAGATCTCCCTGGCTTGGTTCAAAGTTGGAAGCTTTCAAATTTGGCAGGAGTAATAAACTGATAAATCTCCCAGCTTGTGTCTATTTGCCTAAGCGTGGAAACAGAAAACAAGCTTTATTATAGAAAACAAGAGCAATCCTGCTTATCACTCAGCCAGAATGAATGGTTGATGAACACTCAACAGTTCTTAAGTGGCAAGGCTGAGGAGATAAGAGAAACCGGGGTGGGGGTGGGGGTGGCTTTTGAATTTATGGTGCAGAGAAATGATAGAGTGGGTTCCTGAAAACATTTTCTCTGTCCAAAACTGTTGCCAAGAGGCTCAGCTAACTCGAAGTCCTGGATGGCACAGTTTGTGCCAATGAGTTTTCCTTCATCCAGGTTTTCATCGGCAGTGGTCTGGAGGGGCCCACCCATCCCCTGAAAGTATGCAAGAAGCCCCTTCTTTCAGAGAGCTTTTATTCACTCTGCTCGGGGTGGGGTCCCACCACTAAGGGACCTGAGAATCCAGTGGAGAGTGCTTAAGCTAACCTCCTGCCCTCTGTGGGAAGCCCTTGTGGGGCATTTCTGGCATGTGGTCATCCAGTCTCCAGCTGATCCCTCCCAGTGACAGGGACTCACTTCTTCACGACGTTGCCTCATCTTTGAGCACCCAGGACAGCTCTTCTTACTCTGTCCTAAAATCTGCCTCCCTTTCATTTCTAGCCACTGGTGTTTCTACCCATTAAGATTCATTCTGGAAGTTTCTGCTGTGGTGCAGTGGGTTAAGAATCCAACTGCAGTGGCTCAGGTCACTGCGGAGAGTGAGGGTCTGATCCCTGGCCCAGCACAGTGGGTTAAAGGATCAGGCGTTGCCCTGCAAATAAACACTTCCATATAAAGTTAAAAAAAAAGGCTCATTCTGTCTTATTCAGGACTAAAGATCCAGATGCCTAGTCATCTCCTTTTAATACCATGCAAATTGTTATACTTGCAACACTTTCTTTAAGATCTGTCTTCCTTGCTGCACTGTGTAGGTGTGTTTGATTTGTTTCTCATTGTTGCCCAGCTCCTAGCACAGGGCCTGGCATATGATTGGTGTATGAGAAATGTTTGTTGGATGAATAAATGAATGAACAAATTTATTTCCTTTTATGCATTACAGCTTTTCAGATATGAAAATACTGTTGTTAGACTGTCTCTCCTATTGCCCATGTTGCCTTTTTTCTAAGAAGCTAATTACCCTTCAACAGTCTCTTGCATTTTTCAGACCCACCAAGTGATGTCAGCTTCCCTCACTGGCCTCCCTGTTAAACTGTGGCTCTTACGAGGGTTCCCAATACCACAGATGAGCCTCACTAGTATGGAATAGGTTAGGATCATCTTATGGACGCCACACACCTATTTTGGAATGAATGGTCCATGAGTTCTTTTTGGTGTTTACATGGAGAAAGCGAGGTAGAAGGAATTTTCATGTCCTGGCTTTTCTTACTCAGGTGAAGCAGTGTGTCCTGCCACTGCATTTGGAATCAGACATATCTGAATTTGCATTTGGATTCTACCACTTGCAGCTGTGCTCTTGGATAAGTTACTTATTCTTTCTGCCTTTTAGATTTTGCACCTGTAAACTGAAGATAATCTTACAAATCTGCTGTGAAGAGGAAATGAAATGATGCATGTAGTTTTTGTTGTGGCTCAGCGGGTTAAGAACCTGACATAGAGTCTGTGAGGATGCAGATTCGATCCTTGGCCTCACTCAGTGGGTTAAGGATCTGTCATTGTCACAGCTGTGGTGTAGGTCACAGATGCAACTCGGATCCTGCATTGCTGTGGCTGTGGTGTAGGCCGGCAGCTGCAGCTCTGATCCAACCCCTTGTCTGGCAACTTCCATATGCCACAGGTGTGGCTGTGAAAGAAAAAAGAAAAGAAAAAAAAAGAAATGAAATGGTGGATGTAAAGAACCTGAGACATTTATGACCTGTACATAGTAGACATTCAATTCATGGGAGGTAGAATATTTTTCATGGTTTTTAATTAGGGTTGTAGCAAAGGAATCAGTTAGATATAGGTCAGATTCATACTTAATTAGAATACATGATAGCTAAGGCATGCTAATAAATAGAGTTTAACTTTCAGAGCTTTGGATGTTAAAAAAAAAAACAATATTTATTCTGCATTCAAAGGCAATGTATAGGGAGTTCCCGTCGTGACTCAGTGGTTAACGAATCCGACTAGGAACCATGAGGTTGCGGGTTTGATCCCTGGCCTTGCTCAGTGGGTTAAGGATCCGGCGTTGCCGTGAGCTGTGGTGTAGGCTGCAGACACGGTTCGGATCCCGCATTGCTGTGGCTGTGGCGAAGGCCGGCAGCTGCAGCTCCTGTTAGACCCCTAGCCTGGGAACCTCCATATACCACGGGCGCGGCCCTAGATAAGGCAAAAAGATCAAAAAAAAAAAAAAAGCAATGTATATAGCAATTATAAGATCACCTATGTCAACTCGGTAATACTATTTGAGATTTCCAGGAAATGTTTATAGTATAATCGATCTAGATCAAGTAAGCCTGGGTACATCCACAGGGGCATATAGGCAGCATGATATATAAGGTGACACACACTTGGAGGTTTTGCTGCTCATGTGGGCAGAACTGTCTCATATAATGTCTAGTAGACCAGAAATACAGGACACAGTGCAACGCTCAGGCCAACTTCAGAGCCACAAGCAGAAATAGTATAAGATTGGAGAATATAGAGGCTGGTTTTCTCCTCTTCCCGTGCACTTGACCACTGGGTTCAGATCTGTGCTCAGAGGGCTCTGACAAGTGCTTACCCAGAGAACTGAGAGCTGACCCTGACCTTTGCCTTCCAGCCAGTGACTGGGAGGAATTGCTCCAAGCCTCAGGCCCCAGTAAGTTAGTGAATGTTTTTAGCTCCTTCAGTCCCCTGCTCCAAGGGCCCCTGAACTCAGCCAGCTGAGAGAGACCAGCTCTTGGTTGGCCTGTTTGCTGACAGAAGACACGCCGTGACCAGCTCATTGGCATTATGAGGTCCATGGAGAACATAGGCAGGAGGGCTTGAGAGCTGTCCCCCTCTTGTTTATGTCACTGGCCTGCTCATCTTGCATGAGTAGAAATTACTGGTGGCATGCTGTTTCTCCATTGTCTTCTAGCCTTTCCTGGTTTCCATGCAGTTAAGGCCATTAGTTCTGAGTCTCTCTCAGCACCTGAGGGCAGGGGGAGGGGTAGGGTATGTGGGTATTTCCTCTCTCTCACCGCTTTGCTTGTAGAGCTACTCTCTGCTTGGCCTTGGAGAGGTTCTTCAGGGTCACCAAGGTGGGGGGAGGGATGGAGGAATGATTGTGGCTGGGGATTAATAGTTACAATGAAGCCTAGAAGGTGAGGAGACTGGGTTTTCAAGATCCTGGGATTTTCGGATCTTGTTGATTCAAAATGTGATTTTCATTGCCCATATGGTAAACTGAGGATCAGTCCCTTGAAACAGAAGCCGGCCATTCACTGAGGATAAGAGATAGGAGCCAAAGAGGGGGCCACATCTTTGGAATTTCCTCCCCTTTCCTTTTTGTGCACCCCAGGGCTTCAACCAATAGTCCCCTAGATGTTACATTTAATGAGGAATTGGACTAGGAACTTCAGAGAACAACCCCAAAGCAGAGAACCCCAAATTAGAATGTGCACTGTTCAGACTTTTGTTTGTGGCATGTGACACTGCTTGCTACTGCTAAAAAGGAACAAAGATAACAAGTCAGTTTCCTCCTTCCTTCAAAACAACATACAAACAGGGTGTGCAAGTTAGAAGGTTTGGACTTTCTATCTGTGCTGACTCTCTTACATTGGCTGAGATCAGTAAAATGGAAACCACTCTCATCAGTCAAATGGAAGGGACAGTGGGAGTTACCATCTTCCCTAAAAAGAGGAATGGCGATGAGAAATAATTGAAGTGTGAATGTATTGGAAATAGAGGGCTTTGGGTGACAGCATAGACGTAATTCCTATAGAATGGCAACCCTCCTCCTCCTCATATTTCCATTTCTACCACTGGTAGGACTGAAAATGCCACGTGACCAAAATGCCATGCCACTGGCCTGTCTCTGCTCAGTACTCCTTGGATAATAATAAAGATGTAGGAGCCAGTGTTGAGCGAGCACATTCATGAGCTTTATCGATATGGGTTAAGGACTTATAATCAATATGATCTCACTTATTTCTCACTATAAACCTTTGCGGTCATCATTTTCTCTATGTGGAAGTCACTTGCCCAGTATTACACTGCAAACAGAAATATGATTCTTTCCCTTTCTCTAAGTGTCCTTCTTATTTGCTCTGGCTCAGATCAGCTTTTTGCTGTGGTTAATTTTGGCCCTCTGGTCTTTTTCTGAGATTTCCACCTTAGTTGCCTATTCATTTCATTGGCATCACCATAAATTCAAGTGGATCCAGCTGGGTAAATCTACCCAACTGCAAGCCCCGTGAGAATAAAGAATTTTGCCTGTCATGTTCATGGCAAATATTTGGTACTCCGTAGATGTTTGTCTTATGAACTATTTGTTATTTAATGAATTAGATAGCCACAGAAACTCAGACTCAGGGTTTTGGTTTGGGGCTAAGGTCAGAATTCTTGAAGCTCTGGGTTTGGGTTAGCTGTCCATGGGAGGTGTCTTCTGGGATTTGAGAATCTGGGCAGGCAGCTTCTCCCTAGAGCAGCCCTGAAGGAACCACAGATGCAGAATCCCTGCAGTATATTTGGCTGGATTCTGAAGACTCCTTGCAAGAATGCAGAGAATCTTGTAAGGTAGCATTATGGTTCAAGAGATGTATGTCTGTCCTTAGTATTAGGACCAGAATGAAATTTCTCCTAAGGAATCTCGTAAAAAGGGTCTTGCATGATGAATATACCATGTCTTCAGTGGCATTCACACAGGAGACACTGTGGAGATATTCTCTGGCTCTTTCCTAGAGCTACACTCAGTAGAAGTGGATGGCAGTTTCCAAAAGTTCAATCAGAAGTCATCATGCCCAGGAGTTCCTGTTGTGGCTCAGCGGATTAAGAACCCAACATAGTGTCCATGAGGATGTGGGTCTGATCCCTGGCCTTGCTCAGTGGATTAAGGATCCAGTGCTGCCACAAGCTGCAGTGTAGGTCGCAGTTGCAGCTCGGATCCAGTGTTGCTGTAGCTGTGGCATAGGCCAGCAGCTGCAGCTCCAATTTGACCCCTGGCCCAGGAACTTCCATATGCTGCAGGTGTGGCTGTAAAAAAAAGAAAAAAAAAACACGTCATCAGGCCCAGCCCCCTGTTTTTACCATCCCTTCTCCCTGCCTAACTTACTGTAGGGGTTTGCTCTCTGGGAGCACTGGGCATCCTTGGGAGACTTCATTCTTTGACTGTTCAAAAAGCAGAACTAGAAGTTTAAACACAAGCTCTCCTACACCCTGTGCTTTCTCTCTGACCTTGAAATATGCTGGACCTAAAAGACCACTTGAAGGGAGCCAAAAGGCATGAAAAAGGTCTTAATTGCTTTCTAAATAAGATGATGGAAAAATGCAAAACAGCCCAGCAACAGCCACCCACTTTGAAGCTGGTATCCTTTGTCCTGATGCAAATTTAAGACAGCCACTGCTCAGTGAAAGAGAAAGGGGCAGCATAGGACCTGGTCCCCCAGAAATGCAAGTTGTCATTCTCTGGCATGCTTTGCTGATGTGGCAGGTTTAGGAAAAGCCAGTTATTCAAAACCAATACTTCTGAAACTCCGAAGCCCACGGGGAGTCTTATAATTTTCTTTGGAGTGGAAGAGTAAATTTCAGACCTATCATTTTGTCATTTAAGGTCCCCAGATCTAGAGCCAGGATGATTAGGGATGCTGGCAGAGTTGCAGGGACAAAGCTCTTTCCCAAGGCCTCCTTCTGTTCCAGGGAGCCTGCCAGTTCTGCCTGTCTGTCCAGTAAGAGATCGTGTAGGTCCCAGCACCCCTGGGAAACCACCAAGCCTGCCAGAGCCTGCCTCCTGCTTTAACCTGGTCTGGCAGTTCCCTGAGACAAAGAACCACTTCATTGTCCATAGAACTAGCTTGGGCCACCTTCTGCTGGATTTAAAGCTCTATGTCTCCCAACTACTGGCACGGGTGGCTCAGAAGTAGCCCATTTCTCGTTTGGGTAAGTCAGGATTTCTGAGCTGACCAGTGTTGTGTGTCCCCAATGAGGACAACACAGAGGCATTAGCACGGTGTCTGTATGTTCCACTAAAGGAAGAGTCCGGGCCAGGGCAGGCGATGGACACCAGGATGGGCTTACTGGTCCCTGAAGGAGGTGGTGTGGGCACTGGGCAGCCCTGACTGCCCTTTGAGCAGCAGGACATAGACTGGACGTAGACCTATAAGTTACAGTGTAAAGGAGTCAGAACAGCCCTGTGTCCAAGGGTTAATCTGTTAAATGCGTCCACTGTCAGGACTCTGTTTCTTGTTGAAAGCTGTTAGGCGTTCAAGAGGGCCCTATTAAAATGCAGTTATCAGAGTTCTCTGGTGGCCTAGCAGTTAAGGATCCAGTGTTAATCACTGCTGTGGCATGGGTTTGATCCCTGGCTTGGGAACTTGTGCATGTAGCAGGCACAGCAAACAAAACAAGGAGTTCCCGTCGTGGCTCAGTGGTTAACAAATCCAACTAGGAACCATGAGGTTGTGGGTTCGATCCCTGGCCTTGCTCAGTGGGTTAAGAATCCAGCGTTGCTGTGAGCTGTGGTGTAGGTCGCAGACGCAGCTCGGATCTGGCATTGCTATGGCTGTGGTGTCGGCTGGCAGTAACAGCTCCAATTAGACCCCTAGCCTGGGATCCTCCATATGCTGCAGGTGCGGCCCTAGAAAAGGCAAAAAGACCAAAAAACAAAACAAAACAAAACCAAAAAGCAATTATCTTGGGGAGAGGTCTGTCTTAAACCTGACTGGCTTTCTAATTTTTTTTTTTCTTTTCTTGGGCCACACACTTGTGGTATATGGAAGTTCCTGGGCTAGGGCTGGAACTGGAGCTGCAGCTTCTCGCCTACACCAAAGCCATGGCAATGCAGGGTCTGAGCCACATCTGCAACCTACACCACAGCTCATGGCAATGCTGGATCCTTAACCCGCTGAGGGAGGCCAGGGATTGAACCCACATCCTCATGGATACTAGTCAGGTTCATAACTACTGAGCCACAACTTTTTTCTTTTTCTTTTTTTCTCTAGTCCTTATGACTTGATGATTGGGAGCAGGGAGGAGAAGACTGGGGGGCTGGGGGGAGACCATCAGGTGGAGCAAGGCTTGGAATGGAGAAGAGATAGAAGGGGAGGCTGAAAGAGAAAGAAACATTTTTTTTTTCTGACTATACTGCTTTCTAGGACCACTAGCAAGAGAAAACAATGCCCAGGCGTCCCTCTGTGCCACTCGTGGGTTGAGGATTTAGCCAGGTTGAGGAAAGAAAGGAGGAAGAAGAGAGAAGAGAAATGAAAGGGAGAAAGGAGAAGGAAGGCTTCAGGTGGGCAGGGTGTGGGGGCCAGCGGCAGTGAGTTTGTACAGGGGCCTGGGCGGGGGGCACACCCAATTATCACCCCAGCCATTGGCTGGCAAGCTGGGGTCTGTGGAAGTGTCAGAAGGTGCAGGCAGTGTGATGGAGTGGACATCAGAGGCTCCAGTCCTATAGTAACCGCCAGCGTGACCTTTGGGGCTTCTTATCCAGAACAGGAGGGGTTGGCCCTGTGGTCTCAAAGGTTGCTTCCAACTGGAAGAGTTCTTGTGTTGTGAAATGGTAATGACTCTGAAACCCCATAACTCTGCCGCCACTGGGGACCCACACTTGCCCAGAAGATGTCCTAATCAACCCCAGGGAATGGCTGGCTGTAGAGCCTCTGTCACACCCAGCCTCCAACGCTGAGCCTCACTTTTGGCAGCAAGTTGATAGGAAAAGTGCTTGGAAACTGCTGCAAGTCTTCCTTCCTTTAACCTTGAGATAAGAACGCTTTTGTTCGAGTCTCAAACAAGTCTCAAGTTATGTAACTCACTTTTATTAAAACTCTCCCTGACTGTTTTATATTCAGCCTTTTAGCTGCCCTGGTTTGCGGCTTTAGTTGAATAGGTGGCCTTGTATTTGCGCTAAGTTTTTTTGTCTTTCGCCTTCAGATCTTGACAGGATAATCACATTGGTTTGTTTAGTAAACACTGAGGCCAGCTCTGCAATCCAGCGGCCTGACAAATGGCCAGTGACTGCTCTGGGAAAACTTTGTTCCTCTTGCAAGACGTCAGGAAAAGCTTCCAGGGGAACAAGCCCTCACCAAGCCAGACCCCCTTTGGAGAAGCAGTTTCCTTCTCATTTGTTAAGCAAACACCCCCCCAACCCACCAGAACCTAGGACAAGATTCATTTATCATTTACTCCTCAGAGAGGTCAGCCCTGCGGCCCTATCCAAACTAGCTCCCCTCCCCATTTTTAAGATGGCCTTCATGGCACTTACTACTATTTGAAATTATCCTGTTAGCTTCTTTTTGTTTAGAATGACTGTCTTGCTCCCCCCACGAGCAGGGGGGCTGTCTGAGTGCCCACAGCCGCAACTTGCCAGAGCAAAAGCACAGACAGGCAGTTAGAAACCATGTATTGAGCACCTAGTGTGTTCTGGGTACTGGGCTTGCTGGAATGGATGCAGCTGTAAAAAAAAAAATGAAAGAAAATAAATGTGTTACATGCTTAGAGGTCTGCTGGCAAACCCTCGTGTTCTCTCCTACCAAGAACTTGGGAGGTTGCCATCCACTGATTCACCATTTGATGTTGTGCTGGGTTCTGGGAGAGGGACGAATCCAGATGAACAGAATATGTCCTTACCTATTCGCCCGTCCAGTGGCGAGTGGGCATCGGGGGGAGACAGATATGTTAATGGGAACTCTGATGTGAGACTGGTACCTTCATCGAGTGATACACATGGTGTCATGGGGGCAGTAATCAGAGGGGGACAGGAAGACATCACCTTTGCGGGGCATCAGTTCAGCAAGAGCTTGACAGGAGAAGAGGGGGGAGAGCACTCAAGGCATGAGGAATAGCATGTGCAAAGATATGGAGCCAAGAGAGGTTTGTGGAGGTCCCTTTGCGGCTCAGTGGGTTATGAACCTGACTAGTATCCATGAGGACACAGGTTCTATCCCTGAGCTTGCTCAGTGTGTTCAAGATCTGGGGGTGCCATGACCTGTGGTGTAGGTCGCAGATGCTGCTCAGATCTGGCATTGCTGTGGCCTTGGAGTAGACCGGCAGCTGTAGCTCTGCTTCAGTCACTAGCTTGGGAACCTCCATGTGCCACAGGTGAGGCCCTAAAAAGAAAAGAGAGAGAGAGGAGCTTTGTGTTGTGTGAGGTCAGAAGAGGAACAAGTTGGTGAAGCTTTGCATGGGGGGAGGGAAGGCAGTGGCGGTAGACGATAGACGAAGGAGGAGGCTGGGAGAAGCCCTGGGGAGCCAGACTGGAAAGGTTAAGTGGGGCCAGATTGTGGAACAGGCCCTCATAAGGAAAAGAGAAGTGAAATAGAAATAGGATCTCAGACTTCCTGAGCTGGATGGGTGCCCTGAGGTAACTAAAAGGAGACTTATTTGCAAACTTCTGGATCCTAACTTGTTGCTGCAGCTCTGATTTTAGAAATTTGTGGTGGCATTTGGATGCATTCAGTAGTAGGGGAAGATTTGGGGAGATCTTTTAAAGAAAAAGAATATACAATTTGATGTTGGAGTTCCCTGGTGGCCTAGTGGTTAAGGATCCCGATGTGACTGCTGTGGCTTGAGTTCAATCCCTGGCCAGGGAACTTCTCATGCTGCAGGTGTAGTCAAAATAATAATAATAACATTTTTATTATTTTTTAACAATTTTTATTCTTTCCATTTTAGTTGGTTTACAGTGTTCTGTCAGTTTTCTGCTGTACAGCAAAGTGACCCAGTCACACACACATGCACGCACATACATATATGCATTCTTTTTCTCATATTATCCTCCATCATGTTCCATCACAAGTAACTAGATATAGTTCTCTGTGCTATACAGTAGGATCTCATTGCTTCTCCATTCTTTTTTTTGTTTTGTTTTGTTATTTTGCCTTTATGTAGAGCCGCACCCGCGGCATATGGAGGTTCCCAGGCTAAGGGTCCAACAGGAGCTGTAGCTGCCGGCCTTTGCCACAGCCACAGCAACGCGGGATCCAAGCTGCATCTGCAACCTTCACCACAGCTCACGGCAACGCCAGATCCTTAACCCACTGAGCAAGGCCAGGGATCGAACCCGCAACCTCATGTTCTTAGTCGGATTCGTTAACCACTGAGCCACAAAGAGAACTCCTCATTGCTTCTCCATTCTAAATGTGACAGTTTGCATCTATTAACCCCATACTCCCAGTCCCTCCCACTCTGTCCCCCTCCCTTTTGGCAACCACAAGTCTGTTCTCCAAGCCCATGAGTTTCTTTTCTGTGGAAAGGTTCATTTGTACCATATATTAGATTCCAGATATAAGTGATATCATATGGTATTTGTCTTTCTCTTTTTTACTTACTTCACTTAGTGTGAGAGTCTCTAGTTCCATCCACATTGCTACAAGTGGCATTATTTTGTTCTTTTTTAGGGCCGAGTAATATTCATATATATATCTCACATCTTCTTAATCCATTCATCTGTCGACGGATATTTAGGTTGTTTCCATGTCTTGGCTATTGTGAATAGTGCTGCAATGAACATAGGGGTGAATGTGTCTTTTTCAAGGAAAGTTTTGTCCAGATATATGCCCAAGAGTGGGATTGCTGGGTCATATGGTAGTTCTATATTTAGTTTTCTGAGGTACCTCCATAATGTTTTCCATAATAGTTGTACCAATTTACATTCCCACTGACAGTGTAGGAGGGTATTCTTTTCTCCACACTCTCTCTAGCATTTGTTATTTGTTGACTTGTTAATGATGGCTGTTCTGACAGGTATGAGGTGGTACCTCATACTAGTTTTGATTTGCATTTCTCTAATAATTAGTGATGTTGAGCATTTTTTCACGTGCCTGTTTGCCATCTGTATATCTTTTTTGGAGAAATGTCTGTTCAGGTCTTTTTGCCCTTTTTCAGTTGGGTTGTTGGTTTTCTTGCTGTTGAGTTATATAAATAGTTTGTATATTTTAGAGATTAAGCTCTTGTCAGTTGCATTATTTGAAACTATTTTCTCCCATTCTGTAGGTTGTCTTTTTGTTTTTTTTTTTTAGGGTTTCCTTTGCTGTGCAAAAGCCTGTCAGTTTGAGTAGGTTTTGCTACCAGTTCTTCCTCCATTAGTTTATTTTTTTTATTTCTGTTGCCTTGGGAGACTGACCTAAGAAAACATTTATAAGGTTGATGTCAGAGAATGTTTTGCCTATGTTCTCTTCTAGGACTTTGATGGTATCTGGTCTTACGTTTAAGTCTTTAAGCCATTTTGAGTTTATTTTTGTGCATGATGTGAGGGTGTGTTCCAGTCTCATCAATTTACATACAGCTGTCCAGTTAATAGTAACAACATTTGATGGCAAGAATGCCGGAGTGCCTCCCAGAGCTTTGAAAGAACCTGGTACAAGTGAGGCACTCTGAAGATTGTACTCATCAGCTTCTTAGTGACGCCACCTCTGGAACCTGTGTGGTGTTTGCCCTAAATAGTGCAGGTCAGAAGGAAGGCCTGATTTGAAGATTTCACAGCTGTTTCCCTGGGAGGAAAGTCTTTTGCTACCAGTTCTTCCTCCGCTGTAAACAGCCCTTAGTCCTGTGCCCTCTTTTCTACCTACATGCTTTCCCTAGGGGCCCTGCCACCACCACAACCCATGATGTCCTCTGCGGCCAAGCCCCTGCCTGCCCTTGTCACTACCTTGTGCCTCTCTTCCTTCTCAGCCGCACTGGCCTTCGGTCTGATCCCTCAGACATGTGGATCTCCCTCCTATCTCAGCACCTTTGTATCTACTGTTCCCTCCACCTGGAATACTCCCCAGAACGTCATTGTCACATTCAGGACTCAGCTCACATGCCAGCCTCTCAGAGAAGCCTTCCCTGATAAACAAATAAGAAACTTCCTAGTCACTCCCTACTATGCACCTTTATTTTCTTCTTAGCACTTTTTTGCTAACTGAAGTTATCTTATTTTTTGTTTGACTCTGCTGTCTGTCTTTCCCACCACAAAACTGCTTGACGATGGGGACCTTGTTTGTTTTGCTCATTGTGCTCTGTCCTCAGCCCTTGGAGTGGTTCACTCATTTTAAAAAGGATCCAGAATTTTTACATAATTATAATACTTTGCATTTGTATAGCACTTCCTACCTTCCAAAATTTTTTTCACATACATAATAATCTCACTTCTACCTCAAAACAACCCAGTGAGGTAAGTAGAAGAGGGATTGTTATGGGCTCAAATGAAAGATGACTAAATTGAAATTTAGAGATGAGATGACTTATCTAAAATTTTCTCGGAGTTCCTTTGTGGCACAGCAAATTAAGGATCCAGCATTGTCACTTGGAGTGGCAGTGTGGCATGGGTTTGATCTGCCTCAGGCATGGCCAAAAATAAAAATTAAAAAATTTTTTTCTAGCTATTAAGTGATAGCTCTAGGTCTCCTTCCATCAAAACCAACTCTCTTTTCTGGCTCATATTCCTTTTCTTCCTTCCTTCCTTCCTTCCTTCCTTCCTCCCTCCCTCCCTCCCTCCCTCTTTCTTTCTTTCTTTCTTTCTTTCTTTCTTTCTTTCTTTCTCTCTCTCTCTCTTTCTTTCTTTTTTCTGGTCTTTTTTCTTTTTAAGAACCTCCAAGGCATACGGAGGTTCCCAGGCTAGGAGTTGAATCAAAACTACAGCTGCCGCCCACAGCCACAGCCACAGCAGCTAGGGATCTGAGCTGCATCTGCGACCTACACCACAGCTCATGGCAACCCTGGGTCCTTAACCCACTGAGCGAGGCCACGGATGGCACCTGCGTCCTCATGGATGCTAGTCAGGTTCGTTAACCACTGAGCCACAACAATTTATTTTTGTTTTTATGGCTGTACTCACAGCATATGCAAGGTCCCAGGCCAGGGATGAGCTGCAGCTATGAACAATGCTGGATGCTTAACCCACTGCACCAGGTCAGGGATCGAACCCATGCCTCTGCAGAGACCTGAGACACTGTAGTTGGATTCTTAACCCACTGCACCACAGCAGCAACTCCCCTGGCTCATATTCTTTAGGCTTGTTACTTCTCCTGAACCCACAGAGCAAAAGATCTACCTGTAAAAGGAATGAGAAAGCACCTCTCCCCATTGCTCTGAGAGGAGAGGGAAAAGAGTTCAGCTTCCACACGGAGGTTTATGGCAGACAGCCCAGTCTTCACCTGTGGGTTCAGTGGAGAATCAGGCCAATTATTCTGTTGTGATAATGATTAAATTTGGACAGTAGCAACACATTCCCTGGGTGCAGAAGAATTTTGTTTCCTATCATGAAAACGGTGCAGGACTTGAATTTTCATTTTGATTTAATGTTAAAAACATCGACTGCTGGGCAGTTTCACATATTTCACCTTTAAAGGTAAATCTATTAGATGGCAAATAAAGAATGAAAGCCAACCTTGGTATTTTTTAAAATGGAGGCATTGGAAGTAATGTTTTTCTAAAATGGCTTAGGGAATCAGTAACAGAACAGGGAGTTCAGAACTCTGAGATTTCTGGTTCTGGTCAAAGACGAATGAAAATCCATTTCTACAACTCTTCTGGGCTTGAATTCTCCATGGATAGAAATCTTTAGGGAAGTGTTGATGCATTTTGTGGTATTTGATGTGACCCTTGTATGGATTTTTCTGTTGACACATTACATAGAAAAATGTGCAAATCATATAGAGCTCAATGAATTTGTACAGAGTGAACACACTCACATGATAAAGAAATAGGTCATTACCAGCAAGCACCCCAGAGTCCTCCTCTCAGTTCTCAGCTCAGTAAGTATTCTCTGGGAATAAAGACAACCATTATCTTGAGTTCCACCAGAGTAGATTAGTTTAACTGCTTTTGAGCTTTAAACAAATGGAATCCTATAATCTGTAGTCATCTTTTTTGTCTAGCTTCTTTTGCTCCACATTATGTTGGTGAGACTCATCCACATTGTTCCACATAGTAGTGGTTTGCTTTTTCTCACTGCTCTATAATAGTTTATTGCCTGAATATGCTTCCTATCTATTCTACTATTAATGGTCATTTGGGTTGTTTCCAGTTTAGGGCTATTATAAATAGTGCCACTGTAACTGATCTTATAGATGTCTTTTGCTGAAAATATATACGGATTTCATCTGTACATAAATCCAGGAGTAGAATGACTGGATCATAGGATATACTTACATTCATAGATACAGCCAAGGAGTTTTCCAAAGTGGTGTTACCAATTTATTTTCCCATCATGGATATATGAGAGGTCCAAATGCTCTGTGTTCTTCTTAACACTTGGTGTTATCTATCTTCTCATTTTAGCTCTGCTAGAATGTGACCTATGATGGATTTTAATATATTTAAACTATAATTTAATTTGTTGTAATTTTGTAAATACATTTTCCCTTTTTTAAAATTTATGTTTGTATTTGTTATTATAGTTGATTGACAATGGTGTGCCAATTTCTGCTATACAGTAATGTGACCCAGTCATACATATACACACACACACACACACACACACACACACACATATATATATACATACATATATATATGTGTGTTCTTTTTCTCTTATCATCCCCCATCATGTTCTATCCCAAGAGATGGGACAGTTTCCTGTGCTGTATAGTTGGATATATATATATTTTTTTTGTGTGTGTGTGTGTGAAGTGGTACATAAGGAACTTGAGATTAGGTAGACATTAGATCAAAATAATGTTTTTGAATTGGGGTATAGTTGATTTACTACTTTAGATTGGTTTTAATGCTCAGTTATATTCTTGTGTGGTTCTCTGATTCCTTCATATGCATGGGTTCAGCCCACCCAACAAGATGGCAAGCTTTGGTGGTCAAGGGCTTTGTCATAGGCTCCTTTCATAGTTGTTATATCCCGTAGTGCAGTGCTGGGTTACAGAGTAGGCGCTCAGTAAATCGTGATTGAATTGAGCTGAACTAAATGATGGAAGCAGACCCACCAAGGTCTATGGAATAGCTCTCTGTTCATAGTTCCCTGACTAATCACTCCGCTTTCAGGTACTCCCAAAAGTGATAAAAGGACCAGAAGAAAGGAATTCTAGGAAATGTTCAATTCCTTCATGTTCCTCTAGAGCCGATATGCCAAGTGCTAAAAACTTTTTCGGTAGAATGAGCCCCTCTATTTTCAGCGGGTTGCCTCATTCCTGAGTAATGTATCTAAGTCCACTAGAAAATGGAGCAGACAGAAGACCGTCTTACCCAGGGTTGTCAGGAGAGAGCATTGTTTGTGCCTTTCCATACTTGAAGAGGTGCTTTGGACTCAAAATGTCTGATCTTATTATACTAAACTGGTTTCCTTATGGCTATATCCAGTTTGATAGAAATTCCTCCAAAGGCCACAGTAATCTCTAGGATACTAAGTTTCTTTTTTTTATTTTTATTTTTTTGCTGATTTTTGTCCTAATTTTAAAGAACTAGTTCTGTCATCTCATCAGTTAAAGGATCTGTACTCAGTTGCCTGTTTCAACATGCAGCATTGCATCATGATATATACACTATTGTTTGCATTAAGTATTGGCTGTTTCTGGACTGAGATCCTGAGATGTTTAGTACATTTGAACTGTTCTGATTTAGTTTGGCATTAGGCACTTACTGAAAACAATTGGTGGAAATATCCACCCTCCACCCCCTTTATTTCAGTTTTAGACTCTGACATTCAGCAAGGAAGATGGGTTTTAAAGGTCATAATCATGAAGGGGGGATGAAAGAAGGAAGAAAATATGAACCTTGAGAAACATATATAAAGTGCTGATCAAACTACACCAGTTTCCAGACTCCATTTGGGCTCCCAACTGTCAGGCATATCAAGGTAGAGAGTGGTGTGTGTGTGTGTGTGTGTGTGTGTGTGTGTGTAGGGGTGGGTGTGGGGGGATGACGGAAGAAATGAGAAATCCCTGAAAAGAATATTGTGATAAGATCCCTAAAGCATATCAGATTGTAATTGTATACAGCCACTAATGGGAACAGGCTTGTTCTGCAATCTGCAGTCGTGATCACGGGTAATCAGATCTGGGGCCTCCCAGGACACGGTGATTGTTGTAGACTAGACCAAAAAACAATGAGCTGTTTGAATCTCTCCTGTGGGGCTGGCCAGCTTCCCAAGATGTGTGGGGAGAGGGAGGAGTGCTGTACATTTCAAAATATTTTTCCTCTGGGAATGGGCCTCACGTCTCCCTCCTGATAGGGGATCATATGTCACATCCATAAAGGTTTCTCTCTTCGTGTATGTATTTGCTTTTCAATCTCAGATTGAACTGGTTCTGACTCTTGGGTTGATTAAATTCAGGTCCATTATGTTACTCCATGGGTATATTTGATTAGGTGTCCATGTGCCATAAGTTCAAATGGTTGTGGTGGATCAAGCAGGCAGCATGAATATGAAATGAGGTTTGTGGCAAGCTGGAGAATCGATTTCTCTTTCAAAGGGGGATCTATTCGTTAGCTTCAGACAATGGTCACTATGTAGGTAGGCTGGCCAAGGTGGCCAGATCTTCTGATTTTTTAAGAAAGCCATAAATCTAGATTTATTTTTATTTATTTATTTATTTTGGCTGTGTCTGTAACCTGCAGAAGTTCCTGGGCCAGGGATCGAACTTTGCTATAGCAGTGACAACACTGGATCCTTAACCCATTGAGCCATCAGGGAACTCCCAGAAATCCAGATTTTTAAAAACACATGTGTAATTTGCTGATTTTTCATGTTTGTAACTGACTCAAAAATTTAATCATTTTGCAGACCAACTGTATGAGTATCAAACAAAACAAATCTGGAGTCTCTGCTGTGGTGCAGAATCCAACTGCAGCAGCTCAGATTGCTGAGGAGGCGAGGGTTTGATCCCTGGCCCAGTGCAGTGGGTTAAAGGATCTGGCATTGCCATAGCTGTGGTGTAGGTTGCTCCTGTGGCTTAGATTCAGTCCCTGGCCCGGGAACCCACATATGCTGTGGGTGTGGCCATAAAAAAAAAAAAATCACAAACCCACAAATCTGCAGGCTTCATTCAGCTCCCAATCCTGAGCCTCCAGGTTAAATTGATTTTCTGGTGGGAAAAACCAACTTATTCAAGTCACTTCACATTACAGAGGACTGTGTAAATGGTCTCTAGCTTATGATGGTTCAACTTAAGGATTTTTTGACTTCATGATGGTATGAAAGATGTTAAAACCACTCTGTAATTGTTTTCCTTATTAAAGTATTAAACTGAGGAGTTCCCGTCATGGCTCAGTGGTTAACAAATCTGACTAGGAGCCATGAGGTTGTGGGTTCGATCCCTGGCCTTGCTCAGTGGGTTAAGGATCAGGCATTGCCATGAGCTGTGGTGTAGGTTGCAGACGCGGCTCGGATCACGCATTGCTGTGGCTGTGGTGTAGGCCGGCCGCTATAGCTTCTGTTAGACCCCTAGCCTGGGAACCTCCTTATGCTGCAGGTGCGGCCCTAGAAAAGGAAAAATAAAATAAAATAAATAAAGTATTAAACTGAAAGATTTTGCATTCTTTTTTACAATTACACTTTCTATCGTAGGAAATAATTTGCTTAACTTGTACCCTACCTGCAGTCACGGTGAGCTTCCCGTGGCTTTTCTTCATTGACTTGAATTTGATAAATTCTATCAGTCACCATCAATTAAGGATGAGATAAAAGAAGACGTGAATGTATGTGAGGAGAGCATCCCAGCATAGGATCCAGAGTGCTGTTGGCCATGACCTTTAGATTTTAAAATGTCCATGATCTACAATTTTTATTTTTTTGCTTTTTTAGGACTGCACCCACGGCGTGTGGAGGTTCCCAGGCTAGGGGTCGAATCAGAGCCACAGCAATGCCAGATCCAAGCCGCGTCTGCAACCTACACCACAGCTCACGGCAATGCCTGATCCTTAACCCACTGAGCAAGGCCAGGGATTGAACCCACAACCTCATGGTTCCTAGTCGGATTTGTTAACCACTGTGCCACGACGGGAACTCTGATGATCTACAATTTTTAAATGCTGTTTTCCAGGGGACATGCCCATTTTTGTTTCCATATCTGTAAAATAAGAATAGGAGGCCATTTAACTCATGCTAAAATTGCTAAGTATGTTTATTTTTTTAGTATGTTTATTTTTAAACACCTGTTATAGGGCAAGTTTACTGTTCAGAGGAGGGGGGCAAAGTATTGCTAGTAAGGACAGTATTTCTCCTTCAGATCCCTTTCAGCCCTGCACCCATTGCCATCACTCACGTGCATTGTGTTGTGTGGGGTTGGTCAAACATCCAGAACCCATGGGGCAGGACAGGTAGGGTTAGTTGAGAGTATGGCCCTAGAGGTGGGAGATAGAGGAGAGGCACCACATCTGTCCCCTGTCTGTCCTCTTGGAAGCTGCTGGAGACCCTGGTCGGAGGGGTGAGACCAGAAACAGAGGAAAAGGCTTCCTGAGACTTCGAAGCAATAAGAGGTGAGAGGAGGAAACTGCAAAGTCTCCTTTCGGGAGAGACTTTAGGAATCTTTAGGCACAAGCAGAACTGCTTAGAAACAAAGTGTAGGGGGGCTGGTTGGAGCCTGATCTCACTCCTCTGTGTAGAAATCTTCTCAACTCTGGTACCCAGTGGACAGAGGCTCTAGGAGCATCAGCATTCTGCAGGCTTGGCACAGATCCTAGCTCTCTCCGTGGGCTCTGCCAGCAAGGGTATGGCTTTGTCCTCAAGAGCTCTGAGGAAAGCTGATGGGAAGGAGTGTTGGAGGAGATGGCAAGACTGGGCAGAGAAGTGCCCTGAACAGGAATAGTTGCTCAAGGAAAAACAAATCAACCAGCCTATAAATGATAGCAGTATCTTGTACCCCCTTTCAGTTTTGTGGAAATGAAAGTCCATAAAGGTTAAGTCCATAAGGTCAAAATTGCAATCTGGAGCCCTCACTGCTCTAGTTTCTGGGTTATCCTTAGCAAGTGTGCTTATTTCTAAGGATGAATTTCCATGGATTAAAACATGGTTGTGCTGGGAGTGAGCAGGCCTTTAAAATGCACCATAGACTTATGGAATGGAGCAGAGAATGGGTATGTGATGGGCCGTGGTTGGCCGCTGCCAGCATGGCCCAGTGTTGTATCCACAGGGTGGTGATGGCTGATGTGTAGTTCTTCTCCGGCATCAGGTGACCCTCCCCTGAAGCAGTTTGGGCTCTGGAGTTGAGAAGCAGACTACACTTATAACACTGAAGCAGCGATCTTATATTCTGAGATCTGCCATTGATGTCACATGGTGACAAGGAAGGGACTTGTAGTGGGGCATGGTCAGGCCAACCTCAAGTATCATATACTTGGAGTTCCTCAAGTTGCTACAGGAGAACAGAATTTAGTTCCAGGTGTGAACTCCTGAATTCTACCAGTGGGTTCAAAGCGTCACTCCACTATTTTATAAGCTGGTTAACCTTGGGCAAGTTATTTAATTTTTCTTGGTTTTAGGTTTCTTGGTGCAAAATAGGGATAGTAATAGTACCTCTGCTTTGGAGTTATTGTAAAGCTTAACTAAAAAAAAGGTAATGGGAGTTCCCGTCGTGGCACAGTGGTTAACGAATCCGACCAAGAACCATGAGGTTGCAGGTTCGATCCCTGGCATTGCTCAGTGGGTTAAGGATCCGGTGTTGCCGTGAGCTGTGGTGTAGGTTGCAGACGTGGCTTGGATCCCGAGTTGCTGTGGCAAAGGCTGGCAGCTACAGCTCCTGTTAGACCCCTAGCCTGGGAACCTCCATATGCCACAGTTGCAGCTCTAGATAAAGGCAAAAAGGCCAAAATAAATAAATAAATAAAATAAATTAAAAAAGTAATGTGAATATATTATCTTATTATGGTAACATACATATAAATACCTGGTAAATGTTACTTTTTTTTTACTGCATAAAGAAATGCACTTTATTTTTTTCTTCCAGTTTGAAATATAATTGACATAATTGACATACAGCGCTGTACAAGTTTAAGATATACAGCCTAATGACCTGATTTACAGACATCATGAAATGATTATCACAGTAAGTTTAGTGAATAGTCATTATCTCACACAGATACAAAATTAAAAAAATAGAAAAAAAATTATTTTCCTTGTGCTATTATGTCTTAGTTAGAGGATTCCAGGAATCTCCCGGTGACTTGAAAATCTGATTGTAGCATGTTAGGCTCCATTGTTGCTACTAACTTCCAGAGCACTAGCTCAAGGAACAGGATTGCAGACAGAGCAGAAAGCTTACTCAGTTGACCTCTTGGCAAAGTTGGGGGGTGGAGGAGGTGGGGGGAGGTTGGAGGGAGGTGTCCCCATCCTGGGACACACGTATGGATTCCAGTGATTTTGTGCAGCCTCCCTGGGCTCTGCTGTGAGTGGCTTGGCTAGTCTGGTCCCTAGGTACCTTGCACTCATCTGCGGAGCTGAGGCTGACCTGCCTGTGCTTTGTACTTTAGTGTGTCCAGGACCCAATATTCTGTTTTGCTGGTTCGGGTCACCTTGGTGTGGCATACTTTTCTGAATCTCTCCAACAACCTCCATCTGATTCCTAGCTTAGGTCGGAGGCTATACTGACAATGATGACCTCCGGTTTGCAACTCAGCTGCCTTCCTAGTCCTCCGTACACCATGGAGGCCCCAGCCAAGGAAAGCAAAGAAGGATAACTAAGGCCTGTGTCCACCTAACCCGCATGCACCATCGTTTTTAATCTGCTGTGACTATTTCTTGAAGGAACAAGGCCACTCGGTGGAGCAGATTGTTTCCAGGGTACTAAATGGGGGAGAGGGCACAGACTCCCTCTGCTTTTTGCTTTCCCTTCAGTCTGTTTAACATTGACTTCCTGACATAAGCCATAAAGGGGCAGGCCAGAACACACTCACCCTTTGTTTCTCTGTTCCTATTCTCAAAGTGATAGGAACATATGCAAGGTCAGAAGTGGCAGTGTCCCACAGTGCCCAGCACCAACAGTGTGTATGTGGGGAGTGGATGGAAGATAATGTTTGAAAACCATAGGGCTAGAAACTAGTCTATGGAAAATTCTTCCACCCTCTAGATGGGTAAAATTGTAAAAAGGGGATTTTTGTTCTCATGAGTGATTATTAAAAATAGAATTTCTGGTGTTATTTCTCAGTAGGTTAAGGAGCCAGTGCTGCCGCAGCTGTGGCTTGGATTCAGTCCCTGCCCAGGAACTTGCATATGCCGTGGGAACAGGGAAAAAAAAAAAAAAAAGGGAATTTCTCTCCTGTTAAGAATCTGTTGTGAAATGTGGCATATACAATGTAACCCATGCATTTTCAATTCAAAGAATATATGAGACTAGTCAATGAAAAGAAAACTATGTCAGCCCTGAAGTTTGAAGCTCCTACATGAAAGAGACCTGATAGAACTGTCCCCAAATTTGATATTAATCCTAAAAATTTACATATCAACAATAAAATGTTTTGAAGCTGAAAGGGACTTTTCTAAGCTATCAATAAATAAAAAACTTGGAGTTCCCATTGTGGCTTAGCAGGTAACAAACCTAACTAGTGTCCATGAGGATGCAGGTTCGATCCGTGGCCTCACTCAGTGGATTAAGGATCTGGCATTGCCATGAGCTGTGGTGTAGGTCAAAGATGCAGCTCAGATCTTGTGTTGCTGTGGCTGTGGCTGCAGTGTAGGCCAGCAGCTACAGCTCCAATTGGACCCCTAATCTGGGAACTTCCATATGCCACAGGTGGGGCCCTAAAAAACAAAAAATAAAATAAAATACATAAAAAGCTTTATTAACTATGCTAAAGGAAAAACTAATTATCTGTTTTCTCCTCAGAAAATGATATTCCATTTGGTGTAATGTGAAGAGCCAAAGACTATACAGCTCAAAAAGTCAGAAAAAAGTATTAGAGAGGTATGTCATGGAGTTAATAAAAATATAATTTTTCTCTACGTTTATGGAACATTAGCTTTATAAAATTTATAATTTCTTGGAATTTATCTTCTCATTCTAAATAAATGTTTAATTTCAAATATAACTTTGATTCATAATTTGTTTTCTTAAAGATGTTCTCCAAACTTTTAGATGCTTTAGCCCCCATAAATCCAGGGTCTGCTCCTAATTGGAGCTTCATGGCCAATAGTTTAACTGACAGTGGCCACGAGTGGATATTTGGGTGCCTATAGGAACATGACCTGTAAGTGAATACCATTTATCTTTCCTGTCACTGTCAAACAAAACAAAACAACAACAACAATAAGTTAAGAACCACTGCTTTAGCAAAAGCAAACAGATAACTACCAGAGTGATAACCACTATCCTAAATTCAGTGTTTATTATTGCTAGGTATTAGTTGATACTTTTACTATCTATATGTATTTGCATGTGGGTATTATACCATGTACATGTGGCCTGTTATCTTTTGCTGTAAAACAAATTACCCTAAAACTTAATGTTAAAGTGACAATTATTTCATTATGTTTTTTTTTGTCTTTTTGCCTTTATTTAGAGCCGCACCCGCAGCATATGGAGGTTCCCAGGCTAGGGGTCTAACAGGAGCTATAGCTGCCGGCCTTCGCCACAGCCACAGCAACGCGGGATCCGAGCCGCATCTGCAACCTACACCACAGCTCACGGCAACGTCGGATCCTTAACCCACTGAGCAAGGCCAGGGATCGAACCCACAACCTCATGGTTCTTAGTCGGATTCGTTAACCACTGAGCCACGAAGGGAACTCCCGTTTATTTCATTATGTTTTATAGCTCACCTTTTTGGAGGGTGATTGGGAGAAGCTTGAAAGACAGTTATTATTTGTCAGGCAGTTCAGATGGCAGTGGCGTTACTTGCAGATACCTCAACTTGAGCAAAGAACTGTTACAGGAAACATAAAGAAGAAACTCATCTTCTGCTTGTTTATACTTGAAGACACCTCAAGAATATTGAGGGAGGGCAGAAATGGCATTGGGTTTAGAGGAATCCTTGTTTGAGATGAGGTGCAGGTTTAACAGTCAAAATATAATGAGAGGAGTTCCCGTCGTGGTGCAGTGGTTAACGAATCCGACTAGGAACCATGAAGTTGCAGGTTTGATCCCTGGCCTTGCTCAGTGGGTTAAGGATCCCGTGTTGCTGTGAGCTGTGGTGTAGGTCGCAGACGCGGCTCAGATCCTGCGTTGCTGTGGCTGCGGCGTAGGCCATTGGCTATAGCTCCGATTCGACCCCTAGCCTGGGAACCTCCACATGCCGCGGGTGCAGCCCTAAAATGACAAAAGGCGAAAAAAAAATAATAATATAATAATGAAACTACGCTACTGCCAGTGAATCTGAGGATTATGCAGGTTACAAGGACAATTAATTCTAAGGGCATTGTCAAGGTGGAGTGTTTTGCCTGCCAACTTGCCAGCCTGTTTTGGGGAGTTTGGAATGAACCTTGGGTGTGAGATAGAAAGATCTGAATGCTCTCCAGTTACAAATAAAATACATTGATTGTAATAAGGCCAATGTGGATATTGTCTTAATCTTAAAAGAGGCCAAGTTGTGCAGTTCCTTCTGTGAAGCATGGAAATCCTCCAACTGACTTCAAAGACATTCCTGAGGGGTGGGAGTGGTGGGGAGGGTGTTAGGTGTGTCTGGATAGGCTGTCTGGAGTGGATATCATTCACTGCCCTGTTCTCAGAGGAGTTGAAAGCACATGGAAGTGTCTGCTTCAAGGTACCAGTACTTTTTCTCTGTCCTGAGGGCTGCATTCACTCCCTCATCATTTTTGAAAAAAATGTTATTGAGTATAGTATAGTTCTTAAAGCTTTCCTGCCAGTGTTCTTTTGTATGTTGATCTTAATTTAAAAGCCAGTCACTATCTACTTTTCAAAATGTACTCAAGCAAGTCCAGTTCACGAATTTGGATCTTTGTTACTGCCATTACTACTCCCACTTCTGAGGGTCAAAGAGGTTAATTAACTTCCTCAAGGTCATAAAATCAAGCAGCGCGGCTGGGGTTTCAACTCCAGAGGTGGTGTACTTTTCACTAAGTGACACTGATGCTCACATATCCCAGTTCAAATCATTACCTCTGAGGATGAATATGGATTGGAAGGGTCATTATTTCCCTCTCACGTTCATGAGGGACAGCTGTCTCTTGCTCCAGAGAACAATGGACACCTAATATTAAGCAGCACACTGGGTGGAAACCCATCTGCCCACAGTGTTCCATAGGGAACAAGTGCCTTTCAAGATGCCTGTAATTCTTAACCTGATACCAGCAAGGCTGTGTCAGAGGCATACACCCCTGTCCAGGGTCCTACTGGTGTGAGCTTCAAGGAACCCTTGATATTCCTGATTTGATATCCTTTATAGGGTATAATCCAATGGCCCTGGCTTATCCACTTTGGATATAAGTAAAATCTCCCTGCGATCAATAACTCAGAGTCCCTGTTCTTGTTCACCACTACTCCAGCAGGAACTTTGATTTACCTCCTTCCTTGCAAAAACTTTCCTCTCTGGCCCCTTGCTCAAAATGTTAATCTCAAAGAAAGCCTCAGATATGGTAAATTGGTTTGTTAGCCACTGTCACTGTACAACTTCTGGGATCAATCAGTGGCCACTGCCCCCAAGGTCCATGAGAGGAGCCTACAGAGTCCACCAAGAGATGACAGTGATTGGGTCAAGCTTACCAGTGCTCCCAAAGCTGGCAGGCCCAGACTTCTTCTTTTGTGTCAACTGGCCCCTGAAACAATCCTGTGTGGGCCCAGAACTAATCTCACACAGTCTCAGGAAAATGGCTCATTCGTCTGTCAAACCATTCTTGGACAAAAAAGCATATATACTCTTTGCAGGAAGGTGCATTATACGAATTATACTTCTAGCAAAATCATCACTGAACAGTGATGAGGTCTACAGAGATGCAGTTTGCCTCTAACACAACCTTTTTCATTCTCACAGAGCAATTTATCTCATTTAGCCACAACAATAGCCAACCTCTTTTCTACTGTAGTCACTGTTTTATATTTATTTACCTGTGCCCCTACTCTAAACCCTGCTCCAATCATCTGACATCCTCTAAGTCAAGGTAACAGTTTCCACTCATGGATACCCAATCTCTACCTCTTACAAGGAGGAAGAGTCCTTCTATCTTACACTGTTTCCATAAAGGTTAAAAAGATCTCGGGGTCAGTTCTAGGCAGCTCTCCTACCCTCAGTACCCAGTGCTTTTCCTTCCCTAGGAGACTCAGAAAGAAAATCTCCCTGAGATATACTCCATGGTAATTTATTTATTTATTTAATTTATTTATGTGTTTGTTTGTTTGTTTGTTTGTTTGTTTATCTTTTTAGAGCCATATCCGTGGCATATGGAGGTTCCCAGGTTAGGGGTTGAGTCAGAGCTGTAGCTGCTGGCCTACACCACAGCCACAGCAATGTAGGATCTGAGCCTCGTCTGTGACCTGCACCACAGCTCACGGCAATGCTGGATCTTTAATCCACTGAGTGAGACCAGGGATGGAACCTGCATCCTCATGGATGCTAGTCAGGTTCGTTAACCACTGAGCCACAAAGGGAACGCCTACTCCATGATATTTGACTACTTCCTTAATTTCTGCTACAAAGATGATGCTCATGGCTCACCTTGTAACCATCTTGCCCCAGCTCTGGAACCAGTCATTTCTCCAAGGACACCACTTCTTTTTAGTAGGCAATAGTATTAGAGTCAAGACTGGGCACTACGTAGGGTAATTGTTACCTGGGTGCCTTTGCTTAAAGATCTTTTCTGTGGACAGAGCCGGGAAATGGAGGTGCCATATATATTTTGGAAATGTATGTATGTGTAGACATATCTGTACATATGTGCACAGGTATACATGAATGCTTACACTTGCACACACACACATATTCACATACATATTTTAGAAATCTTTGAGCCATATGAATACCTCAATGTAATTGACCCCATGTGGCTTATCTTGCCTCTCCCTTTCATTATTTGTATTTCTTTTCTTTCCCATCAAGAACTGTGGCTAGAGTTCCCATCATGGCACAGTGGAAACGAATCCAGCCAGTATCCATGAGGATGTGGGTTCAATCCCTGGCCTTGCTCTGTGGATTGGGGATCCAGCATTGCCATGAGCTGTGGTGTAGGTCAAAGATGTGGCTTGGATCCCATGTTGCTGTGACTGTGGCATAGGCTGGCAGCTATAGCTCTGATTTGACCCCTAGCCTGGGAACTTACATATGCCCTAAAAAGCAAAAAACAAAAACAAAAAACCTGGCTATCAACAATAAAACATACTCATTTGTTTACTTCTATAATACATCAAAAATAGGTTCAGAATGGCTTTATCCATACCGCTACAAAAGCACGCTTACTAAAAAATTCAGGACTTATTTGCTTTTCTACCTCCACCCTGACCAAGACCAAGAAGTATTTGTGGTTCAGTATATGTTTGTAAATTAGCTGGGTTAGTTGACATTTTTTCTTCCCTCTTCAGTTTGGTTCTGCTATTTTTTTTTCCTTTTTTAGGACTGAACCCTAGGCATATGGAAGTTCCCAGGCTAGGGATCGAATCAGAGCCACACCTGCCAGCCTATACCACAGCCACAGCAACATTGGAACCGAGCTACATCTGCTGCAGCTTGCGGCAATGCTGGATCCTTAACCCGCTGAGCCAGATAAGGGATTGAACCAGCATCCTCATGGATACTATGTTATATTCTTAACCTGCTGATCTACAATGGGAACTTCCAGTTATGTTATTAATTTAAATACTGTTGTCACTTATTTGGTTTGTTTTTGGTTTTAATACCCTCTTCCTGTCCTTGCTGATTTAATTTTATTTTTTGATCATGTAAGTCATGTTTCCAAAAGTCAGCACTGTGTAAAAAGATGTACTCTATTCTGTATTACTTCTATCTTATTCCCCCTACTCCCTGCAGGGAACTAACTTTAATGTTTAACCTCTCTGAATTTCTTTTTGATAGATAAGTAGATATGTGTGTGTTTGCTTCTTTCTTTCTCTCACACAGAAGGTAAGCTCCATATACGATCTTTTGCAGTTTGGCTTTTTTCCACTTAATGTTTCTTGGAAATCACTCTGTATTAGTTCATAGAGATCTTCCTCTTCTTTCTTTGCAGTTATAAAGTGCTCAGAATGACAGATTATCATAGTTTACTTAACCGATCACCTAAGCGTGGATATTTAGATAGTTTCCAATATATTTTTTTTTGTCTTTTTGCCTTATCTAGGGCCGCACCCGTGGCATGTGGAGGTTCCCAGGCTAGGGGTCTAACAGGAGCTGTAGCTGCCAGCCTTCACCAGAGCCACAGCAACGCGGGATCCGAGCCGCGTCTGCAACCTGCACCACAGCTCATGGCAACGCCGGATCCTTAACCCACTGAGCAAGGCCAGGGATCGAACCTGCAACCTCATGGTTCCTAGTCGGATTCGTTAATCACTGAGCCATGACGGGAACTCCAGTTTCCAATATTTTGCAGATGCAAATAATGCTGCAGTGAGTAACCTTGTGTAAAGAAAAAAAATTTTTTTTATTTTTCTATTATTGGAGCTGTATCTTCAGGGTTAATGCCTGGAAGTGAGAATGGCATGTCGACCTGTAAATGCAAATGAAATTTGTTGGATATTGCCAAGTTCCTCTCCATAGGGGTTTATACCATTTTGCATTCCCAGTGAGGAGGCAGTGTAGAAGAGTGCCTCTTTTCCGCTACATCCTTGCCAACAGAGTGTAATTGTAAGCTTTTGAATTTTTGCCAACCTGATGGGTGAGAAGTGGTGTCTCAGTGTTGTTTTAATTTGCATTTCTCTTATTATGAGTAAAACTGAACAGTTTTCATATGCTTAAGGTCCACTTTGATAATTTTTTTTTTGGTTAATCATCTGTGGATGTCTTTTGCCCATTTATTAATAGGATTTAAAAAAATTAAAAGGTTATTTATTTGGCAGAAAGAGCTTTTAATAAAAATTACGCTATCCGAAAGCAGAATCTCACCATATCTGCTGGGGATAAACTATGGATTCTGCCCTCCAGGAATTCAGTCTATGAGCTGAACACTATTATGGTGTATATGAGAATAAGCTCTGGACCCAGATAGCCTGCCTTCAGATGCCAGTCCTGCCACTTAGGAAATTTTTAATCTCTTGGTGCCTCAGTTTCTCCATCTGTACGATGAGAATAGTATTAGCATTTATTCCTTAGGATTATTGTTAGGATTAAATAACAACATATGTAAAGTACTTTGAGCAGAAAACATTCCACAAGCATTGGCTATTTTAGAGTCAAGAAAATGCTCTCAATACATTGATTTGATCCCATAAAGAACCTGCTATATAGTTAGTTATAAAGAATGAGAACCTGGAAGTTTAGAAACATTAGCTGAATCAGTGTTAGAATCAGAGTTGTAACCTATTCATTCATTCATTTATTCCCTTTTTTTTTTTTTTTTTTTTGCTTTTTAGGGCCGCACCTGGGGCATATGGAGGTTCCCAAGGCTAGGGGTTGAATTGGAGCCGCCAGCTACACCAGAGCCACAGCAATGCAGGATCTGAGCCGCGTCTGCAGCCTACACCACAGCTCACGGCAGCGCCGGATCCTTAACCCACTGAGCAAGGCCAGGGATCGAACCCGCATCCTCATGGTTCCTAGTCGGATTTGTTAACCGTTGCGCCATGACGGGAACTCCTATTCATTCATTTATTCACAGATACTTTTTGAGATTTTGTTATGTACTAGGCACTGGCTTAAGTGCTGGAGATAGCCTGAAGATAGATCTTTGAGCTCTTGGATGCTCACTTTTTTTGTGGTGTAAGGAGTCTGTCTGGAGTATGGAGAGAAACAAAAACCAAGGAAACCAATTTTGTCTGTCTTGTTCATCATTCATCTGTTCAGAACACACAGCAGTGTCAAAATTCACTTGTTAAATGAAAGACTGAAGGAATAAATGACGGAGTAGTGAAAAATGAGGCTTGGTGTATAGGTAGAGCCCAAAGCATGAAAGTTCTTTTGAAGAGTCTAGACTTTATCCTGAGCAGAGAAATCACATGAATAGATTTACATCTAAGAAAACTCAAGGCAGCCTATGTGGAGGACCATCAGGAGAAGGGGAAAGAGCAGGGAAGTTGTTACAGTAAATTCACTGGGAGATGATGGGGTCTGAATCAAGAGGGAAGCTGAGGGCTTGGGAGGAAGTGAACTGGGTAGAGATTTAGAAGTCAGAGTTGATGTCATGTGGATTTTCTGGTTATAGAGGGAGGGAGACGTCTGCAGTAACACTGAGGTTTCACTGTGATGAGAGACTGCAGAGGGATGGATGACTGGGGAAAATGGAGGAAGGCCCTTTAAATATATGGATTTGAGGTGACCATGGGATAGCGCGCAGTCTCTTGACAGTACTTGTGTTTGGCTTCTTTACCCTCCTTGGAGTCAGGAGACTTGGACCCGTCCAGGGCACCGTAGTAGCTTATGAAATAAACTGTCTCCTAGTGGAAAGGACACTGGCTAGGAGGTCACTTGACTAGCAGTGCAGCTTAACTCTCTGGAGTGTGCTCAGTACTAAGTTAGCTGCTAATTCTAACTGGAAATTTATTCTTTGATGGCAAAAATACTCATCTTTGCATCTTCTCTCGTACCTCAGATAATACCCTGCATAAAGCAGACTGCAGGCAATATTAACTAGATGCCTTATAGGGATATTATGACAGGAAATCCATCATCAAACAGGGCTTACGATTTGGGGCTTAGGTTGCACCAGGGACATTGAACCAGGATGCAGGGAGTTAGGAAGTCCAGTTGGAGCCCCAAATCCCTTTCTGTTAATACAGAAAACAGATGAATAAACAAATAGCCCAACAAACCCCTCTCAGGAACGGCACCCTGCAAGCTTTGATGACACCAATGCTTTTGTAGTGGTCATGCAGGATGAAGAGCTGTGAGAAGACCTCAGCCATCTCAGCGATGGCCAACTCAGCGATCTGGACACCTGGACACATGCCTTTATCAGAGAAAAGAAATATCTAATGCAGCTGGCAATAATGGTAAAAATCCAAAAGAATAGGGATGGTGTTTCACAGAAGCCTTCACAAGCTTACTTTCTTTTTAAAAGCGACCCGAACTTTCTATAAGATGTCACTGGACCCCTTCAAGAAGGTTATCAAATCTTTTTCTGCTTAGAGTGCTTTCTGGTTTGCCCCTGTAAGGGGCTAGGAGCAGGAAGGCAATGGTATGCACAGTTAAGAAGATAAGAGGAAAGTCTCATAATTAGAAGGAAGCGATGGCAGACAAACCATAGGATGGTTTCCGGATGGGAAACAACATTGGAGACTTGTGCAAGAAAGAACTTGAGGAAAAGCAGGGTACCAGCAATTAGCTTGGCGGGGTGTGCGGAGGTGGGGGAAGGAGGAGCGAAGAAGGAAGGGAGGGGGAGAATAGCTGTGGAGGAGTGGGGGAATAAAAAGGAGAGAAGGAAAGAAGTATGAAAGCAACCTCACGTGTAGTGCACAAGTCAACGATTATGGAGAAGAGCTGTCAAGAGAATTGGGTTACTGAATTGGGAAGGAGGGACTTGGCTCTCCAGAGAATGCTTCTGCGTTTACACAGCCTAGCCCAGAGCTAAGGGGGTGTGGTAATGAGCTTAGGGCGGTGGGAGTGTGAGACTGTCGGGGTGGAGAGCCGCCCAATTTCTCCCCAAAGTGGAAGGCTGGGAAAACCGAGAGGCGGCAGGCAGGCAGGCTTGCAAGCAGGGCGGAGGCGGAGCAAGGGCGCCGAGGGGCGGGACGAGGAAGGGCGTGGGGACGACCAGGGGCGTGGAGGTTGCGGGCAGCGCTAGGACCCAACGGCTCCCCGCCGGCTCCCGGGAGGTTGATAAAGCGGCGGCGGCGTTTGACGTCAGTGGGGAGTTAATTTTAAATCGGTACAAGATGGCGGAGGGGGACGAGGTAGCGCGGAGGCAGCAGCCGCACGAGGGGCTGCGGCATCGGCGGCGGACTAGCGACCCAAACACCGCGGTTAACCACGTCTCGTCCACGACCCTCCTAGGTACGGGCCGGCGGGGTGGAGGCCGCAAGACCGGGCGGGGAGAGGGCGAGGGCCGCTCGAGCTTGCGGGCACCGGCCGCTGGCGGCGGGGTCGTCGTCCGCGGCTGGCTCTGCTCTCCTCCCGTCGCCGTCGCCGCGTCTGGCTGCCGGGCCTAGCTCCCGCCGCGCCCCGGGCTCCAGCAGCGCGCGGCCTGAAAGGGCGGCCCTATGGCCGTGGCTCCCGCAGCTGTCGAGTGTACTGGCGGCTCGCGCGCCGCTGCGCCCGGCCCGGCCCCCTGTCCGCCCGCCCGCCGCGTGGCTGTCGCTGGGTCCGCCCCGACCTGAGGGGGCGGCCTTGAGCAGGGGCTGCCGACCAGAGACTCGGGGAGGTCGGCTGCGTCTTGGCTCGGTCCTAAGGTTTCTCCGGACACTGCTGGGCGACCTGTCATTAGGCCGGCACTCACTGCCCTCTGTTCCTCGCGGGGAAAGGGAGGAAGGGTTAACCAGGTCGTGATGGGCCTCGCGGAGGAGGAGGACGCGCAGCGCGCGGGGGGAGCGGACACCTCGCTGCCAGGTCGGAAAGCTCTCTAGACGCCCTTCCAGCAGGGAACCGCAGTCCGCAGGCCAAGGCTGTTCTCTGGGGCACGCGTTCCGGGGCCCTTCGGTTCCCGGACCCATTCAAGTGGATAACGCGTGGCTAGGATGCAAGTTCGGGTTTTGTTGTCAAAACTGCGGTTTATGTGCTGTTTACTAGTACTGAGACCATAGTAAGCCCCGATTAGACTGAAAGTGTTGGTGGTGTGAAGTCACCTGATCCTTCGCTCCCTGGTTTTGCTGAATGTGAACTCCTACTGTATGTGTTCAAGGAGTGCCCCTGCCCCCGAAGGCGCATTTGCCTTGGCGGCGGAGTGTTGTGTGTCCCTCTCAGTTATAACACCCCTATTTTTAGGAGTTTAGCATTTGATCTTTCTCTGCAATGTGAATTGAACGTCTGAAATCCTGATTGAGTATTTTGATGGTACTTAAAGGCATAAAGTTTTTTAAAGGCTTGTAGATAGTAAAAAGCTTACGGTTGGGTAAGAATGGCAGTAGCATAGATAAGAGGGTTTTTTTTTTTTTTGTCTACACTAAATTTGAACTGTGTTCAGATTTCTACAGTCTTAAAGGTTTTGTGAGATAGAATGTAAAACAAGTTGATATGACTCACTTTAATAGAAAAGCTTACGTGAAATATATTTCATCATTATGTTATCCTTTGGACGTGTTGAATGTATGTCACAGGTCATGACAACCTAGAGTTTTTGCTAAGGGAAAAAGAACGGGAAATAAGACTTATTTTATTATTTCTTGCCAAGCAAAGCGATTGACAGAGCTATTTATATAGAAAAAGTACTTCAAGAGAAGAGAGGTATGGGAGTTCCCGTCGTGGCGCAGTGGTTAACGAATCCGACTAGGAACCATGAGGTTG
>PVHT021183518.1:22313928-22328073 GCA_004024745.2 Catagonus wagneri | reverse complement strand
TAAACTGTTGGTATAACAAGTCATCTAAGGTAAAGTGAAACTTATTTAGTCTTATTTCCAATCTTGGTAGATACTTTTTTGAGATTTGTCCTGAAAACCGTATTCTAAACTTAGGCTTATATATATTTATTTAATAACTCCTTTGCTAACTGATTATCCCAGATTTCATTAGCTCTTGTATGAGTTTAATGTCTTTTAACTTATTACAGAGTTAATTTGAGGGCTGCAAAGAGAAGGATTAAACTATTTGCCTAACTAAGGCAACCTACTCTGATTTTGTTGGATAACTAAGTAATATGTTACAAAACCTTGGGGTCACTGTACTAAAAGTACTTGGAGAAGTGGATATTTAGTGCACTGTCACTTTATAAAGGCTTATAGAAAAGAGTATGTCCCTTATAAAAAGGTATGGAATCATTTAGTGTTATCTGTTGCCTACTTCAAAAAAGGATGTTGAAGAACTAGTTAGTTCTCGCATGCATAGGTTTTTATTCTTACTGTCACCTCTTGACCTAGGGCTTTTCACCTTATACTCAGGCTCTTCCATTTGCCTTATATCTGATTTCCCTGTTTTTAAACTCTCATTATACTACTTATGCACATATCACTTGTTCAGTTTATCTCTGCAGCACAGCTTTGATCCTATCACTCTGCTTCAGAATTTTTCATGGCTCTCCTCAAGATAATGCCTAGTGTTCTTAGCCCAATTTTTTTTTTTTTTTTGGTCTTTTTAGGGCTACACCAACAGCATATGGAAGTTCTCAGGCTAGGGGTCAAATCCGAGCTGTAGCTGTTGGCCTACACCACAGCCACAGCAACGCCAGATCTGAGCCTTGTCTGCAACCTACACCACACCTCATGGCAATGCCAGGTCCTTAACCCACTGAGTGAGGCCAGGGATCGAACCAGGGTCCTCACGGATACTAGTCAGGTTCAGGTTCGTTACCACTGAGTCACGACGGGATCTCCCTTAGGCTAAAGTTTTAAGATTAGCTTAGAGAGGTGCAGCCTTCTCCAGGATGTCTTCATTGATAACCTTAGTTTAAATCAGTATGATGCTTTCTTTATATTGTCCTTTTATACTTATTTGTGTAAGAACTTTGCTGGTAAGGACTATTAGTAGCAAATTGTACTGCTCTAATATCTTACATAGTGCCTTTGCTCTCTAGTTTGTGCGGTAGGTAGGGTGGGAGACCTTTCCTCAGTTCCTCACACATTGTATAGGTGTGCTGAGCATTGTTGGACTCAGTGAAAATGAAACAATGAGTTGCACATTTATTTACACATATACATGCATATCTTAACAATGATGGGAAATGTGTGTGTGTGTGTGTGTATTCCCGTTTTTTTTTTTTTTTTTTGCTTTTTAGGGCCGCACCTGTGGCATGTGGAAGTTCCCAGGTTAGGGTCGAATCAGAGCTGTAGCTGCCAGCCTACACCACAGCAATGCTGGATCCAAGCCGCATCTTCAACCTACGCCACATCTTGCGGCACCACCATATCTTTAATCCAGTGAGCCAGGCCAGGGATCAATCAAACCCGCATCTTCATGGATACTAGTCAGGTTCTTAACTCACTGAGTCACATTGGAAACTCCTAAAAAAAAAAGTCTACAGTTTTTAATTTGTTATTTGTTTAAACCTGTCCTAGGAGAAGGCTTATGAAGAAAAAATTATTTCCCCAATGTTGGCACTGTATAAATGATTTGCTGACTATAAATGATAAAGTTTTGACGAGGAAATATTTGGAAAAAGTAAAGGGGAAAATAGCTATATGTCAAGATTTGTTATAGAGATGAGACAGACGTCCCTGCTTTTAAACAGTTGTATTTTTGAAATTTTTTTTCAGCTTTCCAAAAACCTTAAGCACTTAAAAATACACTTGAGTTAGTTCAGCAAACAAGTTCATTTGGCATAGATAGATAATGATGAATCAATCTAACAATTACAGAGAACTAGGTGTGCATTCTGATTACTCTAAAATTTTAAAATTTTGTTTAAGCAAATTGCTTAATCTAAGCCTGTGTCCTCCTTTGTACGAATAAGGAAACTCTTAGCTATCCCACAAAGTGATTTTGAGGATTATTTATAGCACAGAATAGGCACTTTAAATGTTTTTCTGTCTTCTGTTGTGAAAAGTACAACGCCTAAAATTACTTCATACAGCAAATTATTTCAAGGGATGAGAAGGTTCCTAATAATGTTTTCACCTCATCTTCCAGATATCCACTTCTTTCAGTTCTCTGCTCAAATGTCTCTATTAGAGAAGCCTTGCCTGATCATTCTCTTGTAAAATGGCAACCCCTGCTTACATTTCCCTTAACCCATTTTATTTTTCTCTATAGCACGTAACACCAGGTGATGTCAGATATCTGTTTTCTGTCTCCTCCCTTTTAGGATGTAATAAACTCCTATGGCAGGATTTTTTGGTTGTTTATTTTGTTTGGTACTGGAGCTACAGTTCTTAGAACCATGTTGTAGGTGTTCCGTGAATATTTATTGAAGGAGTATAGGCTTATGCCCCCAATGCACCTTTGCATCGAAATTACCTTGGTGCTTGTTAGTGTGGCACTCATTATAGATTCCTAGACTTCATACGTGAACTGAATTAACTCTGGAGGTGAGGTCCAAAAATCTGTATTCCATGCAAGCCACCCAGATGGTTCTTTTAAGCTTTAGTGTGCATGGAACTCACTGCTTTATGTTGTGGCTGCGGCTCATTAAAAATTGACAGTATAACTTGGTTTCGGATCCATGTATAATTAAATTACAGATAAATCAACTATTCTATAGCAAACAGTTTTTTTCCTGTTGATCTGTCAAGGAAGAGTTATGTGTATTTGTAGATTTGATTATTTTGCCTACTCTATAGTTTTTGTTCAGAAATTCAGTTTATTTTCTTTTATTTTTCTGTCTTTTTACGGCCACAGCTGTGGCACATGGAAATTCCTAGACTAGGGGTTGAATCAGGAGTTGCAGCTGCCAGCCTACACCACAGCCACAGCAACACCAGATCAAAGCCGTGTCTGTGACTAAACCACAGCTCACGACAATGCCAGATCCTTAACCTACTGAGCGAGGCCAGGGATCGAACCTGAGTCCTTATGGATGTCCATTGGGTTCTTTATCCCTGATCCACAATGGTAACTCCTCAGAAATTCAGTTTAATTCAAACCTTAAAATCTCAAATACTAGATGTTTATCAGTCCACCTTTCCAAACAAAACCACATCCTTCGAACCCTCACATAACCTATACCTGTTATTTATTTTTTGGCCATGCCCGCAGCATGTGGAAGTTCCTGGACCAGGGATCAAACCTGTGCCATAGCAGTGACCCTGTGCTGCAGCAGTGATAGCGTGTTATCATTAACCCATTGTGCCACAAGGGAATTCAGTACTTGTTATCTTTTACACATAAGAGTAGATGAACTGATACCGGATTTATTTTAAATGATAAGCATCATTAAAAATATGAACTGATTGGAGTCATCTTTTTATGGCTATATACCACAGGGGGACAAAGATTCATCTTTATAAGAATTATCCTGTGGTGTTAAAGGCACTTTAGAATAGAGGAAACACAATCAGTCTGATAAAAAGACCTAAATAGAAATTTTGATTCATATACTACTTTTTAGCTCTAGAATCTTGAAGAATTTTTTTTAACCTCTTAAATGTCCACATTTTCTCTCTCAAATAGTGATAGTTGCTAAGTCACAGATTGTTGAGAGGATTCCTGTCAGTGCCTGGCATAAAGTTACAGTCATTCAATAAAATAATAAGTTCCTTTCCCTGTGGAAGTAAATTCTTAAGCAAATTAAAATATTTCATTAGAAACAATTGTAATGTACTTCAAACTTATAAAAATAACAGGGCAAAATATGTTAGATGCTCAGGTGCCATTGCCTAGATCTAATACACAATATTTGCCATATTTATTTTGAATCCCTTTTTAAAGAGAAGTAAAATGTTATTGTACAGTCAAAGGATTCTCCTAAAATCCTTCTTTTCTTCTGTTCCCTCCCTCCCTAGATATATACTTGGTCTTTTTTTTTAATCTTTTTTTTTCTTAATGGATTTTATTTCATTTATAGGTGTACATAAATCATCAAAAGTCAGTTTTACAGATTTTGTATCCCAAAGCCACAGTGCATCCCCCCCACCCCCCCAGATTGTCTTATTTGAAAAACCAAGGTTTTCCAAAGTCTGTGAGTCATTGACTGTTCTGCAAAGAGATTCATTGTGCCTTTTTAGTTTCCACATGTAAGCGGTAGCATTGGGTGTTGCTGTCTAATTGTCTGACTGGTTTCACTTCACATGATAATTTCTAAGTCCATCCATGTTGCTATAAATGTTGGTAATTCGTTCCTTTTAATGGCTGAGTAACATTCCATTGTGTGTATGTACCATATCTTCCCTATCCACTCCTTTGTCGATGGGCATTTAGGTTGTTTCCATGACCTGGCTGTTGCATAGAGTGCTGCAGTGAACACTGGAGTACGTGTGTCTTTTCGAGTCATGGTTTCCTCTGGATAGCTGCCCAGGAGTGGGATTGCTGGATCAAATGGTAGTTCTATTTTGAGTTTTCTGAGGAATCTCCATACTGTTTTCCACAGTGGCTGCACCAATTTGCATTCCCACCAACAGTGTAATAGGGTTCCTTTTTCTCCACACCCTCTCCAGCACTTATTGTTTGTAGACTTTTGGATGATGGCCATTCTGGCTGTTGTAAGGTGGTACCTCATGGTGGTTAGGTATACACTTGGTCTTGAAGTTAGTATATATGTTTCCTGTTTTTTTTAACAGTCCTGTAACATATTTATTTTTCCATAAACAATATATGATATTGTGCTGTATTTAAAATTTTTTGATTTGTTTTTTCATTCAACATTGGTTTTGAGTTTTATCCATGTGTACACATTTAAATCTTATTCATTAATTTTAATTCTCTGTCTCATAATTTATTTATCTATTTATCCATGGATATTTAGGTCCCCAGTTTTTTTTTTTTTTTCCCAGTTGCAAACAATACTTTATTAAACAAGGAAACTTGTCTCTTCTGTTCATTTGTATAAGAATCCTCTAGCCTATAAATAACTTCAAAATTAAAAGATTCAGTATTGTGTACTCTAATTCTATAAACAGACCACAGAACAAAAGTGTATATCCTCACCCTTTAAAAAAAGTACAAAAGATGCAAGACCCTTGGCATGACTTGGGTGAGATTTTCTGCAAGACTTTTCCTTTAGAAGAAAATAGAGAAGAACCTTACTGAGGACTCAAAGTTGTGAGACATAAATAAAATTTTTCTGAATGTCTGTCTTGTTGGATTTTTCCTATGGTGCAGTGAGTTAAGGATCTGGCATTGTTGTAGCAGCGGCTTGGGTCGTTGCTGTGGCACGGGCTTGATCCCTGGCCCAGGAACTTCTACATGCCACCAGGATGGCCAAAAAGAACAGGAAAAAAATACTGAATTTCTGTCTTGTTGCTTAGAGTCTCTTGAGCTAATACTTATTCTAGCATGTCTTTTTTTTTTTTTTCCTCAAAATTTTTTTTGGCTGTGTCTGTAGCATGTGAAAATTCCCAGGCCAGGGATTGAACCCATGCCACAGCAGCAGCCTGTGCCACAGCAGTGATAATGCTGGATCCTTAACCCACTAGGCTGTCAGGAAACTCCAACTTATTCTAGCATCTCTTAACTAGCCAACAAAATTGACTTCATAAACTGCAACCCCATTTAAAATAATCTAAATTAACGAGTTAAAATTTTTTCCTTTCATATTTTATTTATTTTATTACTTAAAGAATTTTATTACAATTATAGGTGTACAAAAGTCATCACAACCAAATTTTATAGGATTTCCATCCCAAACCGTCAGTGCATCCCCCCAGCCCTCAAAAAAATTTTTTTTTGAGGGTACACTTATATTTAAATGTATGCTTTAAGAGCTGGTTAATATTTATGATAAACTTTGGGAAAATATTTTATAATCTGTTTTATATTTTTCTTTATTTAGATAAATTTTTTATTCCTTAGTATTCTTTAAATGGGACCAGCAAAGATTCTGTTTATATCAGTTCTGGTTACTATGGAAACAGTAGCTTTCAAGTGGAAAATATTTGAATCTTATAGGAAAACAGCTTTTATTTTCTGATTTGATACTGATGAAGGAAATATGAACCACATTATATATTCTTTAAAAGTATTTCTAAAACTTGGTGATACAGGATGATCTTCGTGATCAAATTGGCAAAGCTGATGGGAGAAAGTACCTGATATGTGATGTTATTAATAGGTCCTCTTCTGGAGTCTTTAAAGTTTTTATCATAGTTCCAGTTTTATTTGAGAGAAATTTAACTTTATAAATTTTAGTAATATTATTTTATAGGAGCAAATGGAACCTTTTCTTATAGTATCTGATTGGCTAATAACTGCTTTCTCCTTAAAAATTTTTTCTTTGAAGTCCAAGTTTGTATCTTTGTCAGAATTCTTATTCTAGGCTGCATCTGTTTGGGCAGGGGGAGGAAAACCTGCAATTCAGTGCTCACCCAGATAACTGATGATGACGCCAGACCAGTAATTTTCAGTCCTAGCTATATATCATGTCAACATACTAAACATCTACATTTGTATTTTTAAAGTAAGGATGGCTATGTGCACTGCGTCTTTTCACTTTATACACGATCCCCAGTAGCTTGACTGGACTAGTTGGTTTTATCAGCATATTAGCAGTCTCTCAGGAAAAATGAAGGATCATAGTTTAGCTTAAAACCTTTTTTTCCTGGAGTTCCCGTCGTGGCTCAGTGGTTAACGAATCCGACTAAGAACCATGAGTTTGTGGGTTCAATCCCTGGCCTTGCTCAGTGGGTTAAGGATCCGGCATTCCTGTAAGCTATGGTGTAAGGTCGCAGACGCGGCTCAGATCCTGCGTTGCTGTGGCTGTGGTGAAGACCGGCGGCTACAGCTCCTGTTAGACCCCTAGCCTGGGAACCTCCATATGCAGCGGGTGCAGCTCTAGATAAGGAAAAAAAAAAAAAAAAGACCAAAAAAAAACCCCGAAAAAACCCTCTTTTTCTTTCCTTCCGTGAAAACTTTAACTTCCCTACAAACTACATGAAATAAAATCAGAAGTTCCTGTTGTGGCTCAGCTGGTTAAGAACCTGGCCTGTGTCCAGTAGGATTTAATCCCTAGCATTGCTCAGTGGGTTAAGGATCCAGTGTTGCTGCAAGCTACAGTGTAGGTCACATACGTGGCTTGGATCCAGTGTTGCTGTGGCTGTGGTGTAGGCTGGCAGCTGCAACTCTGATTCATCCTGTAGCCTGGGAACTTCCATATGCTGAAGGTACAACCCTAAAAAGAAAAATAAATAAATAAAATGAATGATTTTTTTCATACTAAATACCTGTAAAATATTGTGATCCTTGGTACTCTGTTACATTCAAAGGACTATCAGTTTTGGAATCACTTTGGAGTTAGGTAGAAATGCAGTTTCAGGAGTTCTCTGGTGGCACAACTGATTAAGGATCCAGCGATGTCATCGCTTTGGCTCAGGTCACTACTGTGGCGTGGATTTGATCCCTGGCCCAGGAACTTTCTTGCATGCCAAGGGCATGGCAAAAAAAAGGAAGGGAGCAAAAAGAAATGGAGTTTCAGGCTCCATCCCAGATTTCCTGAATCAAAATTTGCATTTTAATAAGATCCCCAGGTGATTGATATGCATTTAAAAAGTTTGAGAAGCACTAATGTAGAGGAAATAGCACTAAATTAATAAGACCATGCCCAGTTTTCCCTCCAAATAGTGGTCATTTGTTTTCCGTAATCTTTAAAATGAGTGAATTTGGCTGTATATCTCTAAAGCCCCTGTGAGTGATATATTAGATTTAATTTTAAGTATTAAGACCAGTTTTTAAACATCTGTACTAGAACTTGAATGTCCTAAAATTTCTTGACATTCTAGGGAGTGTATGCATATTCTCTTGATAGCTGGTTGTATGGTGTATATTTAACTTTATGGAATGTATTGCCAAAAGTTTTTTAAAATGGTTCTATCATTTTATACTCTCACCAGAAATATATGTGAGTGCTAGTTGTTCCCCACCAGCTTATTTTTGTCAGTCTTGTAAATTTTAGCTGTCCTAGTGAGTGTGTAGTGGTGTCTCATTGTGATATTAATTTATATTTCCCTAAAATCTAATGGTGTGAGTATATTTTCCTGTGCTTATTGACCATTCATATATCTTTGAAGCATCTACTAAAATCTCTTACACATTAAAAAATGCATTTCTTCTTTTTGAGTTGTAAGAGTTCCTTATTCGGAATACTAGATTTTGTTTTTGGGTTTTTGTTTGTTTTTTGCTTTTTAGGGCTGCACACGCGGCATATGGAGGTTCAAGGGTCGAATCGGCGCTGCAGCTGCTGGCCCACACCACAGCCACAGCAACATCAGATCCAAGCCGCGTCTTCGACCTACACTACAGCTCAGGGCAACGCTGGATCCTTAACCCACTAAGCGAGGTCAGGGATGGAACCTGCAACCTTATGGATACTAGTGGGGTTCATTACTGCTGAACCACAGTGGGAACTCCCAGTTTTGTTTTCTTGTAATGTCTTTGGTTTTAATTTGGGGATAATTATATTGGTTTCATAAAATGAGTTGGGAAATGTTCCCTTCCCTTTTTTTCTGTAAAATCTGTCTAGAATTGGTATAATGTCATCCTTAAATGGTTGGTAGATATACAATTAACTTTAGGCTCAGGTAGCTTCACTAGTTTTCTTTTACGGTGTTCAGTAGATTTGATTTTAAACCTGATTCTTTTCAGTTTTCCCTGATAAAGAATGAGGATATTTGAGGTAGCCAACTAATAATGAATTTCTTGGAATAGGGGTTTTTGCTTCCAGGCTTTAGGAGGCAAGAATTGATGTGTTTAAAACTGTATTTGTGGGGAAGTGGAGTGATGGAGTGGTCTCAGAATTTTATATTCACTTGACCTTGTCTTGTGTTTTTTGAAAACATTTTGTTTGGATCTTTCAAAGTGTCAACTAAAAAATTACACAACCTGAAAGTTGAGAGTTAAGTTTTATTTGGGGTGAAATTAGGGCTTAAGCTCCGGAATCAGCATCTAAGGTAGCTCTGAGAAACTGCTCTGAGGCTGTGAGGGAGGAGCTAGGTTATGTAGGGGTTTTTGCAACAAAGGGCAGGGAGCAGGAACAAGAGAGGCCTGGGCTCACGGAAATCATTCCTTTGATACGCACCTCTACTATAAGGGCCAGTATCCTGAGTAGGACTCACCGGCTCTCACTCTTGGAGGTGACTGTATTTGCAGATGACGATGACATTCTTTATCCTGAACTACAGACCTGGCTAAAATACTACTCAAGGAGAAAAAGGGGGAATATCAGGCTATGATAAAGGTGAGGGGGAGGTGCATTCAGCCTACACACATTTTTTTTTTGTCTTTCTGTCATTTTAGGGCCACACCCACGACATAAGGAGTTTCCCCGACTAGGGGTCTAATCTGAGCTGTAGCTGCTGGCCTATGCCGCAGCCACAGCAACACCAGATCCGAACCACGTCTGTGACTTACACCACAGCTCACGGCAGTGCCGGATCCTTAACCCACTGAGTGATGCCAGGGATTGAACCCTCAACCTCATGGTTCCTAGTTGACCTCATGGTTCC
Organism: Catagonus wagneri; assembly: GCA_004024745.2. Taxonomy (NCBI): domain Eukaryota; kingdom Metazoa; phylum Chordata; class Mammalia; order Artiodactyla; family Tayassuidae; genus Catagonus; species Catagonus wagneri. The sequence continues at coordinate 22,318,392 of PVHT021183518.1, read as the reverse complement.
TAGTTGAATTCGTTTCCACCACACCACGATGGGAACTCCAGCATATACACATTTTGTTGCTGATTTCCTGATGGTTACTACCGGTCCCAAGGAGCAGACATCACCATGAAAGATTTTGGTGTTTTTCTAGATATGAGGAGATTCAAGAATTGGGCTTATAAAATCTTCTAAAAATATCTGACTGTCTGAAGGCCCGTCCTTCCAGTTTTCCTGGAGCGCAGAGTTCCTCACTCCTGATCTCCACCCTGAGCTCCACTCAGGGGCTGCTGCGGGCTGGTAGCTGCAGTGGCTCATGTTTTACTTCACGTAGAGGCTGATGGCAAGTGCCAGACTTCAGTTCACAAAGGTATCCTCCTGTCCCTCCCAATCACTAAAATGCTGTGGAAGTGGAAGGTTGATAAGCAGTGTTCTAGAATATTTGAGAGGCTTTCTTTTTTTCCTGCTTTGTATGGCTGCACCTGAATCATATGGAAGTTCCCAGTCTAGGGATCGAATCGGAGCTATAGCTGTCAGCCTACACCACAGCATCACAGGGTCCAAGCCATGTCCGACACCTACACCACAGCTCAGGGCAACGCTGGATCCTCAACCCACTCAGCAAGACCAGGGATCGAACCTGCATCCTCATGGTCACTGGTCAGATTCGTTTACACTGTGCCACAACGGGGACTCCTGAGAGACTTTTTCTTGCTTCTTATAGCACTGTCCTATATATCTACTTAGATCTGCTTCATCTCCTAATAAAGCCTTTATTAGCCTCATCACTTAAAAGAAAAACATTATGGAAAATTTCAAATATATACAGAACTGAAGAGAACAACATTGGAATCTGTGTATAATGCATCTCCCAGATTAAACCATTATCACTATAATGGACACTTTGTTTTATCTATTTTCCATAGCCAGCCTCCCTAACAAATTATTTTGAAGGAAATAACAGATTGTATGAATGCATTGTATCTTTAAAAGATAAAAGAGTTTTAAAAAACGTAGTCATGGTACTGTTAACCATACTAGAAAAATAATTCCTTAATACCAGATATCCAGAGTTCGTATTTCCCTGATTGTTCAAATTTTTTTCTTTTAAAACTTGATTCATTTGAACAAGGCCCACACATTGCATTTGGTTGATATGGCTCTTAGGTCTCTCCACCACCCCGTTTTACCCATTTTTCCCCTTAGCTTTTGCAGTTTATTTGTCTAGGTTTGTTTGTCCTGTGGAATTTCCTATGTTCTAGAATTTTCTGACACCATCTCTGTGGTGGTGGTGAATGTGTCTCCTATCTTTCCTTTTCCATAGTTAGATCTACAGGCTTGATCATTTTCATGTTTTAAGAAATTTTTTCTCAGACATACATCTTTGGTGGTATCGTGTGCTTCCTGTTGCATCATCACATCAGGAGCCATAAAACTTTTGTCTGTTTGTAATGTTAAGATTGATTCAGGAGGTTAGTGGTTAATCTATCTGTTATAATCTGCCCCATCAGCTTTTAACCCAGTAGTCTTAATGGTCATTGTGAATTGGTGTCTTTTTGAAGTCCCCATTTCTGTGGGGGGGGAAGACCACCTGGATTCTCTTTATGCAGGACCTTAGACTTTACTACTTAATTGGTTCCTGGGTAAACAGTCTTAAGTCAGGTCCTTAGTTTCTGTAAGTGTGCATTATTTCTAATTGAGTTCTGTTTTTTAGGATATTTGTTTCATTTTATATCATATTTGATCTTGAAAATAAATGAAAATTGGACAAAATTTTTTCGGGCATTTATTAAGAACATAAACTAGGTATCTAATATAAATATATTATTAGTAATAATTATATACTTAATACTAATATAACCTTTTGGAGTTCCTGTTGTGGCATAGCAGAAATGAATCCGACTAGTTAGTAACCATGAGATTGCGGGTTCAGTCCCTGGCCTCGGTCAGTGGGTTAAGGATCCAGCACTGCTGTGAGCTGTGGTGTAGGCCGCAGACGCGGCTTGGATCCTTCATTGCTATGGCTGTGGTGGCGTAGGCCTAGGCTTGATCCTTGATCTGTTGGCTAGGGGTCAAGGCAGAGCTGGGAATCTCCATTTGCAACACACACATGCGCACACAAAAAAAGAAACAGAATATAACTTTTTTTTTTTTTTTTTTTTTGCTTTTTAGGGCCGCACCCGCGGCATATGGAAGTTGCCAGGCTAGGAATCGAATCAGAGCTGTAGCCGCTGGCCTACGCCACAGCCACAGCAATGTGGGATCCGAGCTGCGTCTGCAACCTACACCACAGCTCATGGCAACGCCGGATTCTTAACCCACTCAGCAAGGCCAGAGATCGAACCTACAACCTCATGGTTCCTAGTCGGAATTAGTAACCACTGCACCATGACGTGAACTCCCAGAAATCTAATATAACCTTTTAAGGAGGTTTTCCTTTTGAACTTAGAGCCTTTTCGAAGAGCAAGATGAAGTGCATCTTGTGCCTTCATCTTGCTCTTCGAAGATGAAGTGCCTGTTCATTTAAACAAAAATTACTGGTAATTGTATTGACCTAGAGATCTGTGCTTCTTTAAGTTACATTTCCTTGTCTTTCACAACTGTGCTTTGTTGAACATGATAGTTTGAACCTGGACAATAACTTGTACTCTTTTATTCTTCGCTTCTATAGATTTAAAATGCCATGGTTTATTTCTAGAGTGGCTATTTTTTTTACCTAATTTTTTTTGGCTTTTGATTTTTTTTTGAGATCATAGTTAAAGCAAAATATTGAAAATTGGCAAAACGTAGGGAGGAGAATACATATTTTGTGCTAAGCACCGACTCCAGATTTTTTGCTGAATTATTAACCTCAGCTAATTAGCCAATGGTCCTTAGTTTCAAGTTGCTTATATAGTATTTATAGTTAGAAATTTGAATTTTGATCCTCACCGTAGGAATCTTAATTGTAATAAAAATCATGAGTTCCTGTTGTGGCTCAGCAGGTTAAGAATCTTACTAGTATCCAAGAGGATGAGGTTCAGTCTCTGGCCTTGCACAGTGTGTTAAGGATCCAGCGTTGCTATGAGCTTGTGGTGTAGGTCTCAGACAGAGTTCCAATCTAGGATTGCTGTGGCTGTGGTGTAAGTTGGCAGCTGCAGCTCTGATTTGACCCTAACCTGGGACCTTCTGTATGTCACGGGTGCGGTTCTAAAAAGACAAAAAGAAAGGAAGAAAGGAAGAAAGGGAAAGAAAGTTTATGAAAGCAGGGTGGGGTTATTGAAAGTAAAGCCATTTTAATTTGAAGCTTTGCCTGTTTGTGTTCATAGAGAACCAGCGGTGGGGCTTTAACCAGTTTTGTTGTTGTCTGTTATGTGTTATAGTCAGTTCCAGGTTTTTACTGCCAGTTGAGAGAGCCGTGTTTTTCCAATGGGAAAAACGCAATTTGCTTTATAGTGTTAAATTGAAATGTAACATTCCTGACTACTGTGTTCAAATCAAGATATGTAAGCAAATATATAGCAACTGTAAAACTTTTGATTGGTTTTTAGCATTAAAGTATGTATTGTATATAAAGTATCCCACTGTACTCTAATTGAATTTAAAAACTATCTGCAAAATATATTGTGTACACATTTAATAATTTGCTACTGTTGAATTAGACTTCTGGGTTGTTATTTGTACTATTTTCTTAAAACTATCTAGATCATGAATAGACAGTTCATACAAGAGGAAACAAATATTATACATAGGAAAATGGTCAGCCTCAGTCAGGGATATGCATATTAAAGCCAAATGGATAGCATGACTAAAGAAATGAATTTTAAATTTTATTTTATGTTTAAAAAACAAAGAATTTTGTCAGTGGATGTACATATGAATGGAAAATAATTTTGGCATGTTTGATTCAGTTATTGGGAATGTATGTTTGCAACACACTGTATGTTTGCAACAACTTGTATGTTAATCTACTTATGTAGTTATAAATTTTATGAAGTCTAAGTGATCCTGTATTTTTGATAAACATGTGATGTTTTAATTGAAAGGTGCTGTGAGTGTAAAGTACACAGTGGATTTCAGAGACAGTATAAAAGAAGAATGTAAATATTTTAATTTTTTTAATTCTTATTTTTTTTAATCTTTTTAGGGCCTATGGAGCTTCCCAGGCTAGGGGTCGAATCTGAGCTGTAGCCTCTGGCCCACACCACAGCCATGCCAGATTCAAGCCGCATCTGCGACCTATGCCACAGCTTACAGCACCGTTGAATGCTTAACCCACTGAGTGAGGTCAGGGATTGAACCTGCATCCTCATGGATGCTAGCTCGTCAGATTCATTTCTGCTGAGCCACGATGGGAACTCCTAAATCTCTTAATTTTAAAACATTAATTTTGGGTTGAAATGACAGTATGTTGAATATATTGGGTTAATAAAATAATATAAAAATTATTTGTTTCTTTTTACTTTTTAATATGACTAAAGAAAACTTTTTTTTTTTTTTTTTTTTTTT
>PVHT021183518.1:22297073-22312928 GCA_004024745.2 Catagonus wagneri | reverse complement strand
TGATGTTTTAATTGAAAGGTGCTGTGAGTGTAAAGTACACAGTGGATTTCAGAGACAGTATAAAAGAAGAATGTAAATATTTTAATTTTTTTAATTCTTATTTTTTTTAATCTTTTTAGGGCCTATGGAGCTTCCCAGGCTAGGGGTCGAATCTGAGCTGTAGCCTCTGGCCCACACCACAGCCATGCCAGATCCAAGCCGCATCTGCGACCTATGCCACAGCTTACAGCACCGTTGAATGCTTAACCCACTGAGTGAGGTCAGGGATTGAACCTGCATCCTCATGGATGCTAGCTAGTCAGATTCATTTCTGCTGAGCCACGATGGGAACTCCTAAATCTCTTAATTTTAAAACATTAATTTTGGGTTGAAATGACAGTATGTTGAATATATTGGGTTAATAAAATAATATAAAAATTATTTGTTTCTTTTTACTTTTTAATATGACTAAAGAAAACTTTTTTTTTTTTTTGTCTTTTGCCTTTACATAGAGCTGCACCCGCGGCGTATGGAGGTTCCCAGGCTAGGGGTCTAACAGGAGCTGTAGCCGCTGGCCTTCGCCACAGCCACAGCAACGCGGGATCCAAGCCGCATCTGCAACCTACACCACAGTTCACGGCAACGCCGGATCCTTAACCCACTGAGCAAGGCCAGGGATCGAACCCGCAACCTCATGGTTCTTAGTCGGATTCATTAACCACTGAGCCACGAAGGGAACTCCCGACTAAAGAAAACTTAAAGTTACACATGTAGCTTAATCATGTGGACAGCGTATTATGTGGACAACACTATCCTATGCATATTTTTTTTTTTTTTTTTTTTTTTTTTGCTTTTTAGGGCCTGAGGCACATGGAGGTTCCCCGGCTAGGGGTCCAATCGGAGCTGCAGCCACCAGCCTACACCAGAGCCACAGCAACGCCAGATCTGAGCTGCATCTGCGACCTACTCCACAGCTCATGGCGACACCTGATCATTAACCACTGAGCAAGGCCAGGGATTGAACCCGAAACCTCATGGTTCCTAGTCGGATTCGTTAACCTCAGTGCCATGATGGGAACTCCCTATCCTATATTCTTATTGGTAATTTTTTTGTCTCTTTGTAGCATTTACTCAGAGAGGGTTGTTAAAATCCATGTGTGATTATGCATTTGTCTCATTTTATTTTTAGTTCCCTAAATTTTGCTTCATGTATTTTTAATCTCTTATTTAGTGTTATATCTTTCTGATGTTTACCCATTTTATATCTAGTAATATTTTTAATCTTGAAGTCTACATTGGCATTTGTATAGCTACATCATTTTTCCTATGGTAATTTGCCTATGGATCTTTTTTTCCTACCTTTTACTTTCAACCTGTCTTTATAGTAAAAGGGCCACTACTATATACAGTATGTAGTTTTTGATTTTGTTATCCACTCTGACAGTCTCTGTCTTTTCATTGGAATGTTTAGTGTATTTGCATTTAATGTAATTATAGATTTAGTGGGGTTTAAGTTTGCCATCTTTGTTTTTTTTTTTTTTTGCCACACCCATGGCATATGGAAGTTCCTGGGCCACAGACTGAATCCAAGCCCCAGCTGTGACCTGTATGTGCCACATTTGTCACAACCCTAGATCCTTTAACCCACTGTGCGGGGCCAGGAATTGCACCCACGCTACCACAGACACAATACTATATCCTTAACTCACTGTGCCACAGTAGGAATTCCTAAGCGTGCCATCTTGCTATTTTCCATTTGTTCCTTTGTCATTTGTTCTTGTTTTTTCTTTGGGTTAATTGAACTTTTTTTAGTATTTCATTTTGGTTTCTTATTGGCTTTTTTAGCTCTACCTCTTTGTTTTTTAGTCATTGCTCTAGAGCTGCAATATACATCTCTAATGTCTCAAAGTCCATTTATTTTATTATTATTATTATTATTATTATTATTGTTTTTGTCTTTTTGCCTTTTCTAGGGCCGCACGTACGGCATATGGAGGTTCCCAGGCTAGGGGTCTAATAGGAGCTGTAGCAGCTGGCCTGTGCCAGAGCCACAGCAATGCAGGATCCGAGCCTCATCTGCAGCCTACACCACAGCTCACGGCAATGCCAGATACTTAACCCACTGAGCGATGCCAGAGATCGAACCTGCAACCTCGTGGTTCCTAGTCGGATTCATTAACCACTGAGCCACAATGGGAACTCCAAGACCTATTTTCCTTTAAATCTTTTAACATATTTACAATACCTTAGAAGCTTTTATCTGTGAAATTGAACATCTGAGCCGTTGCAAGATTGGTTTCTATCAACTGTTTGTTTGTTTGTTTTCTTGACGGTGGGGTACATTTTCTTTGCATTTCCAAATTTCTGATCATGTACTTTATTGTACATTATGTCTTGTGAAGATTCTGGATTCTTACTTAGTTCTTGTTGTGGTTTGCAGTTCAGTTACTAATAGCTCTTATTATAATAATAGTACACTTTTTTAGTGTGGATCTGTTGAAAGCCTAGAGGAAACCCTCCTAACCTGGGGGGACTAAATCTCCAAACTTCCTTCTTTTCAAGTCCTAGTATTAGGTTTTGTTTGGATGGATCATTAGTAATTCTTACTCTAGAACATGGTCTTTGATTCTAAGATGTGGCCTTTCTGGTATTTTAGCTTGATGCCTGAGGTGTTCATTTTTCTACCATGGCTGAGCAAGAATGCCACAGTATCCAATATCTGGTATCTCTGTTCCTCTTGCAACCTGTAGTAGCTGCTTTCTGGTAAGCCTTGCATAGTGTATTCCCCTTTACTTGTGAAGCTTGTCACTCTTTGCCAGGGGCCTCTGGGCTCTGTCTCAGCATAGCTCCTTTTCCTCTGTGTCCTGCTGCACAGCTTCCAACTGCTTTAGTAGTCCTGAACTCAGGTAATTTTCTTTGACTCCCCATGCTGTGTTTAGGAAATTGTTCCTAAGCAGAGAGTGACAATGGATGGAAGGTCTGGGTGGGTGTGTGTGTGTTTGTGTGTGACCTTTTCTCAAGCAGTATTCTCTTCTGCCTGTTGTCCAGTGTTTGAAAAAAGATGCCTCAATATTTTGCTGAGCTTTATAGTTTGTGGGAGAGGGCCATCCTGGTAGCAGTTTCTCTGAGGACTGGAAGAGGAAGCCTCAAATGTTGCTGTTTTTCCCGCTACTCAGGTGTGCCTGTGTTTTTAAAAATAAAGCAAAACAGAATTGAGAAAGATTTGTGCCTTTTTGTGATCTGCCCCTTATTTTTTTACTTATTTTTATCTCCCACTTATTTTTTTGCTGATTTTTAAAATGACTTTAGTTTTGAAAATCTGTGTTTTTTAAGCTGAATAATATGTCAATGTGTAGTTAAAATATTGAGCCAGTTTCCTGTTTTAAGACATTCAACATTAATTTTCAAACATAAATAACGCTATGAGAAACCAGCTTGTATATCTTTGTTAGCATCTTTATTTTCTTAATAAATTTCTACAAATAGGTTTACAATGGAATAACCTTTTTAAGGCTTTTAAAAGTATGTGCTGTAATAAGCAAATACTTACTGTTTTCATTTGGTTGTGGAGTATAAATGTTGAGGTCCAAGTACCATATACCAAAATAATCACTTTGCTCTTGTTGAATCGCTAATTTTTGTAAATAGACTGAGTGCATTGAATCCAGGCTACTTTCCATAAAAATTTATTAAAAGTTTTTATTTGGAATGTGAATAATACCTTAAAATATACTTTCATTGCTTCTGAACTTGGTTCCCTAAAAGTTTAATTTTGGGTTGATATAATCTAATATTAGTGATATTTTATTGTAATGCAGCTTGTAGCACCTTTTTATTGTTATAACTTATAATTAAGCTTGAAGTTTGCAGACATACCACTGTCAGTCCTGGAGTGTAAATTTTCCTATTGGAGTGTGTGCCGAATGTATGAATTTGGCAAATTTAAGATAAAGTATAATCACACTTTAATCAGACAGCAGTAAAAAAGGTCAGATTTTTTTAAAATAGACTTATTTTTTAGAGCAGTTTTGGATTCACAGCAAAATTGAATAGAAAGTACTGAGTTCCCGTACACCGCCCCCTCCTGTCCTTCCATCCTATCAGCATCCTTCACCAGTGTGGTACATTTGTTACAATTGATGATTTAACTGGCACATTATTATCACCCAAAGTCCATAGTTTACATCATGGTTCACTTTGGGGGTTATATATTCTATAGGTTTTGACAAATATATAGTGACATGTCTCTGTCATTTATAGCAGTATATGATGAGAATAGTCTCATGGCCCTAAAAATCCTCTGTGCTCCACCCAGTCATCTCTTTTTCCCTAATCCCTGACAACTACTGGTCTTTTTTTTACTAAGATGGTGTCTGGTTGTAGGCCTTGTGACAGACAGGTTAAGTATATTTAGTGTTAAGGTATGGAGAAATATTTGAGGAACTGTTGATTGTTTGTTAGTGTCTTTCAGTCCTCTTTGACCCCGAAAGTTCCAGGCGGGGGAATACTGACTTGGAACAGAGAATTGGGAAAGTCTGTTGGGGGCTGGAATCTGCTTTCTCAACAATCTCTTGGCATTGAAGAGTGAAAATAAAATCACTATTCTCTACGTTAATGCTAAATTTAAAAAGACTTCCAATTGTAGGTGATCACTGAATATTAATGTTTATAGGCATTCTAATGAATTTTTTGCGTATAATTCTTTTATCCAATGGTCTGTATCAGTAGTTTATCTTTAGGTAGTCCATATTTGGTAGAGAAATTATGATGGGGGAATAAATTTAGCTGAATCATGTCATTGTGCTCCATTATTCCTGTGAAACATATTTGCTGCACTTCCCTTTAGAAGTCTGTTGATTAGAAGTGGTACAAATATGTTGCTTGTATATTTGCAATATCTATCTTTATCCATGCTAATAAAAGAGCTGGCCACATGGTAACAGTAGTCAACTAATTTAGGTGAAATTTTAAGTTAACAAAGATTTCCTGGAAAATGGTTTGTGTTTGTTTTTAAGAAACCAATTAATGCTTTCTTTATAAGACTAAGACTATTTGTTGGTTTAACAAAATCAGGAATCTCCAATTTTTGTCATTGTGATAATTTAGCACTTTTTAATTTTTAGGTTTTCTTTGGCTTGTTTGATTTGGTGGTTGTTTTTTTAAGGCTACACCTGTGGCATATGGAAGTTCCTGGGCTAGGGGTTGAATCAGAGCTGTAGCTGCTAGCCTGTACCATAGCCATAGTAACGCCAGATGTGAGCTGCATCTGTGACGTATACAGCAGTACAGCAGCTTACGGCAACGCTGGATCCTTAACCCACTGAGCAAGGCCAGGGATCGAACCTGCATCCTCATGGATACTAGTCGGGCTCATTACTGCTGAGCCACTCCCCTTGAGTTCTTTTTAATTGAATTACATTACTTGGTAGAACTTCATACCTTTATTTGTGATTAATAACATAAAAACTTAAGTTGCCAGAAGTATTTCCTCAAACTAATTATGTGATTGTCAGATTTGCTTATAAAATGGGAAGGAGCAGGTGTAAAACTCCTGAGTAAAATATATGTTTCATTCATTCAAGAAATATTTATTAAGTACCAGCTAGGTACCAAGCAGTGTTCTAAGTGCGAAGAGTTAGAGTGGCCAACAGATGATTGGGATCCTTATTTTTATGGCACATGACTTCTATGGAGGGTGAGATGTAAGGTACATGTGTAAACAAATGAAAGATTATTTTAGGTCCTGAAAAGATTTATGGGAAAAAAACCTGTTTTGTTAAAGTGATGGGGAGGAGTTTGTTATCTCCACATGGAGGAGATAACATTTGCACTGAGGGATTTCCCTTTCTGGCTCAAACAAACCTGACCAGGATCCATGAGAATAGGGCTTGGATCCCTGGCCTAGCCCAGTGGGTTAAGGATCTGCCATTGCTGTGAGCTGTGGTGTAGGTCACAGATGCGGCTCAGTCCTGCGTTGCTCTGGCTGTGGTGTAGGCTGGTGGCTGTAGCAACTACTCCTACCCTGGGAACTTCCATATGTCTCCGGTGTGGCCCCTAAAAAAGCAAACAAGCAAAAACATTTGCCCTGAGACCTAGATAATGGAGAAGCAAGCCTTGTGAATTTCTAGGGACAGAGCATTGCAGACAGGGGAGAAATACAGGGCAAAGATTCTCAGGTGGGAAATAGTTTAGCCTGTTCAAGGAACAGATTTCAAGGGCCAAATGGTATAGAATATGGTTAAGGAAGTTGAACTTATTTATTTTTTTCTCCTATTTGTCTGATTATAGTGGGAAACTAATTGAGGGTTTTAAGCAAGGATTAGCAGTCTGTGAGGGGAGACGTAATAAATAAGTACTTATGTAAATATTCAAATAATGGTTGGATTAAGATTGGGGGAATGTGGGAGGACTAAATTTGGTAGGAGCCTTGCCGAAGATATTCCTGAGGAAATGACATTTTAACTGAGACTTAAGGATAAAGTGTGAATTAATTAGAGGAACAACATGGGAAGGAGTATTCCAGGCAGAGGAATATGAATGAAAGAAATATGAGTTTAAAAAGAGCTTAATAGCATAAGGATCAGAAAAAAAGGCTAGCTTGTCTCTTTGTAGTTTACAGAGCAAATGGGGCCAGAGAGATTTGACAGTGAGTATAAGATCTTGAAAAGTACATGTAGGATTTTAGCTAATCCTCTGTATCAATGATATTTTTTTTTTTTTTGTCTTTTTAGGGCCATACCTGAAGCATGTGGAAGTTCCCAGGCTAGGGGTTGAATCGGAGCTACAGCCACTGACCTAAACCACAGCCAGAGCAACTTGGGATCTAAGCTACGTCTGTGACCTATACCACAACTCACGGCAATGCCAGATCTTTAACCCAGTGAGTGAAGCCAGGATCCGAGCCCTCATCCTCAAGGGTAGTAGGTTCGTTAACTGGTGAGCCACAACAGGAACTCCTGTATCAATATTTTAAGGAGAGTAACTTAAACACATTTACATATAACTGAATATTTAGTTGCTACTCTGTGGGGATTGGAGGAGAAGGGGTCAGAAGGAAGACCAGTTAAGTACCACTTGAAGTGAGATAAGGTAAGAACAGTAGAGATTTTGAATGAAGACAAATTTAAAAACCTGGTTAGACTCGGGTTAGGAAAAAGAGACAGCCTTTGGTTTGTGCCTGAGCAAATGGGTAAATGGTGATGTTGTTACACAGCTACACTGGTCAGTAGAAGGTCAGTGTAGAATTTTAGTGTTTTAAGGCTCAAATAAAACTTCTCCTGTGGGATTGATTATTTTAAAATTACTATCACCTTAATAAGCATTTATAATACTTATTATGTATCAAGCATATATCAACTCATTTAATCCTAATGACAACTTAATATGGTAGGTGCTGTTATTATCCCCATGTTACAGATGAGAAAACAGGCACGTAGAAGTTAAGTGAAATGCATCTAGGCAGTTTTGCTTCCTGGTTCATGTCTGAACCACTAGTTAGGCTGGAAGGATTTAATCACACAGTTTACGTACTGTTTGGTAATTTATCTGAACTTGCCTAATATATTAAATTGGAATTTAACTGAGTTGTATTTGTCCTGGAAGGTTTACTTTTTGTGCATTCAAATGGCATACCTGGCTATATCTGTATACCACTGAAATAGGTAGTGATACTGCCCTCTCTAACTAAATATTGATTGCTTTTACTTTCAGAGATTCTTCTTGACCTTGCTTCCTCTCTCTTTATATTGTTGCTGTTTACAGCACCTTTTGAAGTAATGTTGATTTCACTATGTACAGTTAAATGGTGCCTTGTGATGTAAAGGCTCTAATAGTCTTTGCAAATCAAATACGCTGGGTGTTTCTTTCTAAAGAAGATTAAAAATTCATTAATATAGGTCTGTAATCTTTGCCCTGAGAAGAGTGGTTATGTGGATAAGGTATTGGTGCACTAATAATGTGCCACTTCTCAGTGGACTGGCTGTCTCTTGGGAGAGGAGGGACTGTCATTGCATTGAACATAGCAGGTACTGTATGTCTCCTTAGATTGGAAACTGGTACTTAGTAGACAAGCTCAAGGGAAGAGTCTCTTAAAAATGTTGATGTGGGAAAGGATAAAGTCCCAGGAATAATTTGTTGCTATGTGGGATCAAGCAACTTGATAGGGAAAGAAAGCCAGGCAAGGATACACAGCCTCTGAAACTAGCTATTAGATGTGTTTTAAAAAACAAAACAAAACAGAAACCTAAACGTTAGTTTGTCTCTGGTGTTACATATTCTGTAGTTACTGTCTTCATCACTGTTTAGTAAAGTTCTGCAAAGCTTCTTTTTGTGTGCTGGGTATACAGAAGAGTTCATGTAGCTATTATTTAGAAGCTGTGTAATCTTGAAGGGGTGGCTGTGGTATTTGGTGAAAAAGAGCCCTAGAAGCAGATGAAACTCTGTACTTCATTGACTATACTTCTTGTAGTCTTCCACTAAAATATTAATCCTGTGCTTTGCTTTGATAAGGAAAGCTAACTTTTAGATAATGCTAATTAAATTAGGGACCCATTAGCTTTATCAAGTGTCATTTTTAGAAATCTCCTAGGAGCTTGTTAACCTTTTAAGTTTCAGAATGAAAAATAATGTTTACAGTTTAAATTTTTGTAACTTGGAGTAATTTCCAGGTGATAGCTATTGGGAAAATTGGAATTTGAGTTATTAGATGAAATTGATTTTCCACTCTATGTAGTTTCTGTGTGCCTGTTGTAGCAAAAGTTGTTCATAGAATAATAGATTGTTCAAGAGCATCTGCTAGTCGAATTTAGCTATTAAGACTTAATTGAGATAGAGGCCATACTTAATATTGCTGCTTATCTGTATAGTAGGACATTGACTAGTATTCTTGGTCCTATTATAACGAAATGAGAATCCAATGTGTATTTGAACATGGCCTCAGTCAATAACTCTTTCCAAGTGATCTGTATTGGGGGAGAAGTTATTTGAAATTTGCGTTAGTTGTGATCCTATAGGAAAAGTTTAGAATGCAGGAATTTAACCCGTTTCTCTTCTTTTTAACTCTAGGTGAGAATTATGAAGATGATGACTTAGTAAACTCTGATGAGGTTATGAAGAAACCATGTCCAGTACAGATTGTTCTTGCACATGAAGATGACCATAACTTTGAGCTTGATGAAGAAGCTTTGGAGCAGATACTGCTACAGGAGCACATACGTGATCTTAACATAGTAGTGGTATCTGTGGCAGGAGCTTTTCGTAAAGGGAAATCATTTCTACTGGACTTCATGCTTAGATATATGTATAACAAGGTGAATAGTGTCTTTTAAATTGAACCCAATTAAAAACAAGTTACCAGCCAATCTTGTTTTAAAATAATAGACAAAATCAGTAAGAACTCTATAATTTTATAAAAATAGAATTCTTGATAACTTCTCAGTTAAAATGGTATATGGAAGTTTGTTTGAGCTCTTGGTATTTCTTCCTTTCCATAATTCCTTTTGCATGTAGTATATATTGGAGTATATGATTGAGCACCTATGTTCTGAGCATAGTGGCTCTAACCCAGAATGTCTGAATATACTCTAAAGTCTCTGAAGTACTATCTCTCTTTTTCTTATTTTCTCTCACCTTCCCCTCCTGATCACCTTTACAGCAGTGGGTGAAGTAAGCTGATATAAACTTCTATAAAAGTATATTTATGCTCCTCAAATAAGTCTCCTTCATAGACTTAATTTTTGAGATGAGCTTCAGTTCCTTAAAGTGGCTTCCATGGCCTTCTGTGGTCTGAACTGCATCCCTTGCCTCCATGTGTCTGGTATACTATAGTTTTTGCAATTCCTTGACATGTCATGTTCTCTTTCAAATGGTGCTGTACTATTTGCTGATCTTCTCAGAGCAAGCCTACCTTGGTTTCTAAGACTATGATAACCTTATGGCACAGGTCATGTGTCTCACTGATACTACTTTAGTTACTTATTTTTCCTGACTAGTTTTAACCTTTCTCAGGAGTGGGTCTTATCCTGATTACCATATCTCCCATGCCTAGCACAATAATTGGCCCACAGTAAGCATTTACTTTTTTTATTTTTATTTTTAATTTTTTTTCCTGTCTTTTGTCTTTTTAGGGCCATACTCACAGCATATGGAGGTTCCCAGGCTAGGGGTCTCTTTGGAGCTGTAGCTGCCAGCCTACGCCAGAGCCACAGCAACGCCAGATCTGAGCCACGTCTGCAACCTACTCCACAACTCACAGCAACACCAGATCCTTAACCCACTGAGCGATGCCAGGGATCGAACCCGCAACCTCATGGTTCCTAGTCAGATTCGTTAACTGCTGCGCCACAACGGGAACTCCCTAAATTTTTTTTATTATACTTGACTTTATGATGTTCTGTCAATTTCTGCTATACAGCAAAGTGACCCAGTTATACATATATATATATACACATTTTTTTTTCACATTATCCTCCATCATGTTCCCTCATAAGTGATTAGATATAGTTCTCTGGGCTATACAGCAATATTTACTTTCTATTTTGACTGATGAATCACCCTTTCTGTGTACATTTTTTACTTTTTGATGGTATCAGACAGTTATCACCACCACCCCCAACGTTCTCCCCTGAAAAAAGAAAAAAAAATTTTTTTTTGCTTGAGTCAGAATGTTTTTGTAATAGTTGGAAGTCGGAGTGGGGAAATGAGAGTTTGATTGAAGCCAAGAAGGAGGAATTGGTAATTTGGAGTGAAACACGTAGGGGGGAACTGCTTTACAGGGGGCTTTAGACATTCAAAAGCCACAAGAAGGTGGTGAAAAAATAACACTTTGACAGAATTATGTAATTGTCTAAACATCTATTAGGGTGTCCACCTTTACAAGGTCTATGTAAATCTATAACTGGCTGTGCATCTGCCTTGAGATAAGTAAGAAGGCAGACCTTCCTAGTTGATTTTCCAGGAAGCTTTTCAGTATTCTTTTCAAAGGCATCTCTTCAGGACGTGTTTTTAAAGTATGCCTGAGTATCGAGATTGTAATTTATGTTAACATGAACACTTTTACACAATTTGGAAATTGAGAAAGATAATAGTCTGCTTGGACTTGACTATTTTCCGGAACTTTACTTCTGAAGTAGAAAAATGTATAAATAGTGACATTCTTTTTTAAAAAAAGACTGTACATTTATTTATTTATTTATTGCCTTTTTTGTCATTTTACGGCCACACCCGCGGCATGTGGAGGTTCCCAGGCTAGGGGTCTAATCAGAGCTGTGGCCACTGGCCTGCGCCGCAGCCACAGCAACGCAGGATCCGAGCCGCATCTGCAACCTACACCACAGCTCACGGCAATGCCGGATCGTTAACCCACTGAGCAAGGCCAGGGATCGAACCCGCAACCTCATGGTTCCTAGTCGGATTCGTTAACCACTGCGCCACGACGGGAACTCCAAGACTGTACATATAAAGATAAAGAATTTCTGTATTTTGAGGCTCCAACTCCTGAAGTTAGCTTGTGTATATAGTATCTGTTTCTGAGCTGTTCACTGCAAATGTATATGATTCCAAGTAGGTCATAGAATGTTAGAAGGGGATGGAAGCTTAGATGACTTGTCTAACAAGCTTCACCTCAAATGCCATTTCTTATTCGATCTCTGGTCAGTTAGTAGTGGCTTTTCAAAGGAGCAGTTGCAGTCCACACATGTCATATATTTGCAGTCTCAGAACTAAGAGTTCCTCCTTTGTGGGGAAGACACTGGAAATAGACAATGAGGGCCTGAGTGGACCTAGTTAGTGATTTCTAAGCTGAAATATCTCTGTTTTCATTCATACGGTTTCCATATAGGATTCCTGATGTAAATAATCTTATTCTGTTAATTGAAAATCACATTAAACTGTTGATTTGGTAGATAAAAATGCCTCTACTTATACTGACTTAGTGGCGAGTCATACTTTTCCTAGGAGATGAAGGTAAAGAAGAAAAAAACAGTGGGATGGTTTTGGATTATTTTCATTAGCATGTATGCCTGCAAAGGTGGGGTGCTAGCTGAAAAAGGTAAGCAATGAGCAGTGGCAGTATTAACAGTTGCTCTTAGATATCCTGGGCTGGGGGTGTGGGGAAGGTTGATGCCAAGACCCCCAGTGGATACCCAAATCCCTGAATGTTCAAGACCCTTATGTGAAGTGGTGTAGTGTAGTCAACCCACTGTATCTGTGGGTTTCACATCTGGAGGACCTTCTGCACTTTGTATGTCTTCTGTATTGACCTGAGTCAGTTTATATAAAGGTACAGTTCATTAAAGGAGCTAAACATTAATCTTTTACTTTATGATTTAGAAATAGAAAAGTGTTTTGATTTTGATTAATTAGTAAAGGAATCATAACAAAGCTGAATGTAGGCTCTTTTCTCTTTGATGAAAATAACTTCAGTAGCTAACTTGTTAAAACTAAGAACATTGTAAGATTTTTACTAAACATTTCCAAATTACAGGGGAAATCCTGATTTTTAGATCTCATTTCTTGTGAAGTAAGCAACTTCTTGTACAGTTATTTTTTTTTTTTGAGTTGCTGTTTGTATTATGAAAATAGGCTGTTTTTTCTTGAAATGGAGGAGGAAAGAAATTAGTCTTCTGTAAACTCAGTCGAAGTAGAAGTTTTTCTAGAGTGAAATTCCTTCATGTCCTATTGGAATTAATTATTGTAGTTAAGCATTTACCTTGAAATATAAGATGTGAGGGAATTGCTAGAATTGCTAATTTATTGAATTCATAGTACAGGAAACATTTTGAACTTAGATATCACTTATGGCATTCACTGTGAATGGCTGTTTATGAGAAAAAACAGTATCGTCGATGTACTTAATTTGTAAGTAGAGTACTTATTACCTTTTTTTAAAAGTCATTCTTGGAAAGTTACAGAATGAAATACTTATAAAAATTCGTGAAAACTATTAGGTCTGTTATGTCAGTATTTTTAAAAATTACCATATCATTTCATGTGTAAAAGTAGAGAATTATAAAGTGGAGATTTATATCTGTAATGAGAGATAGAAGTGATGATGGTCATGGTGGGGTTGACTTGCCCTTCAGAAATTCATGTGTATACTGTCAAGTATTATATGACTTCCCTTTCTAATGCTGATTTGGTTATTCGGAGATGTACTTCAGCAAATGTAGTTATTCTTTAATTTTTTTTTTTTACTTTTTCTTGAAGTATAATTTACATACAGAAAAAGTACATAAATCTTAAGTGTATAGCTTGAAAGATTTTATATTGTATATTCCCATATTATCACTACCCAGATGATGATATAGAACTTCCCACTTTGTTACAGCCTTCCCAGTTGTGAATATTTACTCCATAAGGTAACCACTGTTCTGAACTCTCGCACCACAGACTAGTTTTGCCTGTTTTTAAACTTTAGATGAATGAAATCATACCATATGGGTTTACGTTTGGCTTATTTCATTAACATGTCTATGAACTACCTGTGTTTTTGCATCTAGTGAGTTTATTATTTTTGTTACTTTAATATTCCACTATGTGATTATTCTATATTTCATTTATCCATTTAACTGTCCATAGATATTTATGTGCATCGATCTTATAAGTTTTAGTAAGCTGTTTTCTACTTCCCAAATGAAGTAGATTACTCTAGTGTCACTAGGAATTGTTAGAAAAATGCTGATCAAGTTGCTATGTAAAAATAATTTCTATTTTCAGAATCAGTTTAGGAAGGTAGAAATAGTATAGTAGAATTAAATTATATAATATATGTAAAACTTAATACTTGGGATATATTGAACAGTAAGTAATGGTAATGGCTATCATTGAACTGTTCTAGATAAGGATTTTTAATTCTTTACAGAGTTGCTTCCACTTTTATATCATTCCTTATTTTTATAAGAACTTTCATGAATAATTGTTAGCATGTGTAAAAGTAGATAATATAACAAATGCCTATATACTTAACAATTTTTAGCAGGTATCAATTACATCAGTCTCATTTCATCTAAACCTCACAGTTCATTCTGTACTTTATGTGTTTTAAAGAATATTGTTATCATATCTTATCTGTAAATATTCAAATGTATATATCTTTAAAGATAAAGGTTTATTTTTTTTGACACTACTAAATCATTATCATAACAACAACAAAAAAAAAGGGAGTTCCCATCGTGGCTCAGTGGTTAATGAATCCGACTAGGAACCATGAGGTTGCGGGTTCGATCCCTGGCCTTGCTCAGTGGGTTAACGATCCGGCGTTGCCGTGAGCTGTGGTGTAGGTTGCAGACGTGGCTCGGATCCCGCGTTGCTGTGGCTGTGGTGAAGGCCGGTGGCTACAGCTCCTGTTAGACCCCTAGCCTGGGAACCTCCATATGCCGCGGGTGCGGCCCAAATAAGGCAAAAAGACAAAAAAAGAAAAAATCATTATCATACATAAAACAATAATTCCTTAAATTGGAGTTCCCATTATGGCTTAGCAGATTAAGAACCTGACGTAGTGTCCCTGAGGATGCAGGTTTGATCCCTGACCTCACTCAGTGGGTTAAAGATGTGGTGTTGCTGCAAGCTGGTGGGTAGGTCATGGATGGGACTTGGATCCAGTGTTGCTATGGCTGTGGTAGAGACCTACAGCTCAGATTTGACCCCTGATTTGACCCCTGGGAATTTCCACAGGCCCCAGGTTCAGCTGTAAAAAAAGAAAAAAAAATTCCTTAAGTTGTATAATATAGGTGATCAATTTTCCACTTGCCTCAGATGTTTATTTATTAACAATTTGTTTGAATGAAGTTCCAACCAGATGAGGTCCACATTGTAATTGGTTGTCTTTAAAGTGTTTGTTTGTTTGTTTGTTTTTACCTCTTTAAAGGTTATGATTCATTCATTTCTTTTTCTGGTGAATTTATTTGTTGAAGAAACTGTTGATCTTAATATTAAGTTTCCCAGTTTGGATTTGCTCATTTTCCTCATTGGTATAGTTTTATCTGTTCTTTTGTTCTCTGGATTTCCTATAAATTGTTAGTTGAATCTAGATCAGACTCAGGTTTAACTTTTGGCGAGAGCATTTTTTTCCCCCCCAGTCTTTCTGTCTTTTTTTAGGGCCGCACACATAGCATATGGAGGTTCCCAGGCTGGGGTCTAATAGGAGCTATAGCCTTCGGCCTACACCACAGCCACAACAACACAGGATCCAAGCCGTGTCTGCGGCCTACACCACAGCTAACGGCAATGCCAGATCCTTAACCCACTGAGCGAGGCCAGGGATCGAACCCCTAACCTCATGGTTCCTAGTCAGATTCGTTAACCACTGAGCCACGATGGGAACTCCCAGGCAAGGGCATTTTATAGATGATCTTTTCTTCCATGAAGAGGCACATACTATCTTTAAGATGACAGTTTTTTAATCTATTGATTTATAGTCTAGGTACTCTGATTACTGCACATTTCATAGGTAATATCACATTCAGTATTTACAGTAATCTTTGTAGTAATATTAGTATTTCAGCTTGGTAATTGAAGAAATGAGGCTTAAAGTAGGTGGCAAGGCAGAGATTCCAAACCAGGCAATTTGATGCCAGAACCTTTATTCTAAAATCTGCTGTGTAAGATAATGTTAGTCCTTTCCACACTTACGCTGAATTATTCTTTTGCAAATGTTCAGTTTTCAGTGTTTACTTGAGAAATCGAAGTATACTGACAGGAGTGCATGCATAACTTTCCTTGCTGCCCACTGGTATATCTGTGCTTAAGTAAGGAGTAGAGAGTTTTGACTCCATTTGTATTGTAACTGCTAATGGCACTTCAAAGGGAGTTATGTATAGTTTTTATTCTTTGTTTATTTTTTATTTTATTTTATTTTTTGCCTTTTTAGGGCTGCACCCA
>PVHT021183518.1:22259817-22296073 GCA_004024745.2 Catagonus wagneri | reverse complement strand
TTCCTAACCCACTGAGCAAGGCTAGGGATCGAACCCACAACCTCATAGTTTTTAGATTCTTTTCCACTGTGCCACAACGGGAACTCCTCTATTTTTTATGTTTAAAGAGCTGCTCCCAGAACTGTTTCCAGAGATCAGGAGTAAAGACAGTAATGTCTTTAAGGATTACATGTACTGCCACATATAATTTGCCAAAAGCGTAGCTATCTCAGAATCAGCTATATGGGATGCTGGACTTGGTTTCACCTTTTTCTCTTAGGCTAACAATGTCTGAGATGTTAAGAGTTGGAAGAATCCATGAAGAAAAATTTGGTTTCATGATCTTTCTAAGGGAGAAATGTATTTAGAGGAAGAACAATATTTTTACAGATTTCTTCCTGGTGTCGTTTTATTATCATCATCATCATCATCATCATTATTATTATTATTACTATTATTGATATGTTATATACACTAAAGTACTTAAGCCTTAGTATAGCCAGTGAATTTTCATGTATCTATACTTTTGTAACCGTTGCCTCTCAATTCAAGAAAAAGAACACTTCCAACACTTGAGAAGGCTCTCATTCTCTCTCTCAGTTATTACATCTCCAGCCATTAGAAGGTATTGCTGTTGTGGCTTATATCACCATAGGTCAATTTTGTCTGCTTTTCAACTTCACATAAATGTAATCACAAAGTATGTACTCTTGTGTCTAGTTTCTTTTACTCAATATTAAATCTACTCTTAATATTTAGAGGTTTATCCATGTTGCATATATCAGTAATTTTTTTTTAATTGATGAGTGATATTTCATTGGATGAAGATATCATGATTTATTTACTCCTGTTGATAGACTTGGGTCATTTGTAATTTTTGTCTGTTATTAATAAATCTATAATGAACTTTTTTGTAAAAGTTTTGGTGATGTAAGTACTTACTTCTGTTGGGTTTATATCCAGGAGTAGGAATCTCAGGGCTTAGTATCCAGATTTTTTTTTTTTCTTTTTAGGGCTGTACCTGTGACATTTAGAAGTTCCTGGGCTGGGAGTTCCCGTCGTGGCTCAGAGGTTAACGAATCTGACTAGGAACCATGAGGATGCAGGTTCGATCCCTGGCCTCGCTCAGTGGGTTAAGGATCCGGCGTTGCCGTGAGCTGTGGTGTAGGTTGCAGATGCGGCTCGGATCCCACGTTGCTGTGGCTGTGGTGTAGGCCGGCAGCTACAGCTCCTGTTAGACCCCTAGCCTGGGAACCTCCATATGCCGCGGGTGCGGCCATAAAAAAAAAGGCAAAAAAAAAAAAGAAGTTCCTGGGCTAGGGGTCAAATCAGAGCTGCACATTCGGGCCTATGCTGCAGCCACAGCAACTTGGATCTGAGCCAGGTCTGTGAACTACAGCACAGCTCACAGCAGTGCCAGATCCTTAACCCACTGAGTGAGGCCAGGGATCGAACCTGCATCTTCATGGATACTACTCGGGTTCGTTGACTGCTGAGCCATGATGGGAACTCCTGAAATTTTAATTTTACATTGTTACTATTTTTGCCTATGTAAGAAGCAGGCAAAATTTGGTCAAGAGTTTTAAGATTCAGTAAGTAAAACAAAAATTGAAAGGTTTATTTTGTTACCTGAAAATAAGCTAAAGGATTGGATATAGAGGTTATGTGGACTGTGGACTATTTTCTTTCCATTAGCATATTGGATTTTTGTTTTCCCCCTTAGATTTTGATTTCTGAGTTGTAATTTTCTGTTTTTCATATGCATATTTAAAACTAGTATAATTTACCAAATGTTGCCAAAGCTAGAGGAATCAGAAAGAGATGAGCTGGAGGAGGCTACATTCCATTGTTCAAAGTCCTTATTGCCGTGATTTAGGAGGGCTTTCTTTGTTGCATTTCTGAATCTATTCCCTTAAAATGTTCTGTCTTTTATAGCCTTTGACTATCTTTCCAGTTTTAAGCCCCAAGTGTATGTACTGCTTGCTTTGTAATATCAAAATTGTTATACCTATGCCATCACATATTTCAATTTTGGACTTGAAGGAACATAATTTATTCTAGTGGACCTTTTTCTATGCTGAAGTCTTTGTTCCTGTTATTTAAAATTTACTGTTTCAAAAGTAGGTGACTTTATAAGGTCATTCATTGAAAAATATCTTAAGTAATATACTGTTACACATAGACACTGAGCACTCAAACACCAGCAATAAAACATTTAGGGAATTAAACAGTTTTGTATAATTTAAGTTTTGTGTAATTTAATTAATAAAAATATCAAATTTTTGGAGGAGAAAAAATTTTTTTAAGTTTTCAACTCCTTGCTTCCTTACTCCACTCCCCAGGAAGTTTTGATGTTTGACTCACGAGTTCTAGTTCAAGATTTTTTTATTCTTAGTCTTAAAAACATTTTGTTCATACACATCTTTCTTTTTAAATAGCTAAGAGGATACATTTTCTTCAGGTTCTTTGGAGAATGTTTACTGTAATAGAAGCAAGTTAAAGTAATAGGATTTATGCCACATTGTACTAGTATATGGACATATAACAGAATTTCCAGTGGAGCATTCTTTTTCCTCTTAGACTTATGTAGTGTTGTGGGGTGGGTTTTGTATGACTGGGAGTCTTTTGTTAAGTTTATATACTAAGTGTATTTGTTTTTTTGTTTTTCTTTTAACAGCTTTATTGAGGTATAATGCATATACATTATGTAATTTCATCTAAAGTGCACAGTTCCAGGGTTTTAGTATATTCACCACACTAAACTTTAGAACATTTTTATTGCCTCAGAATGAAAAATATGAAACCTTGTACCTTGTAAGCTATTACCTTCCTATCCCCCATAACCACTTCCCCTAAACCCTTGACCTAAGAACCATTAATTTCTTTTCTGTCTCTATTTGCGTATTTTGGGCATACATATAAATGAAGTCTTAATATGTGGTCTTTTGTGACTGGCTTCTTTCATTTAGCATAATGTTTTAAATGCTCACTTATGGTGCTTTATTATTGGTATCATTATTTGTGCTTCATTCCTTTTAAAGACAGAATAATAATCTATTGTATAGATAAACCGGTTTTATTTATCCATTCATCGTTAGTGGGCATTTCCGTTGTTTCTACCTTTTGGTTATGAATAATGCTCTATACTAATATATACTAATAAAACATGTTTACTAATTTATTATAATATGTGATAATGGTGGTGGTATGAGATAAAGGTTCAGCTTCATTCCCCGTGCCTATCCCATTGTCCCAGCAGCATTTGTTGGAAAGGGTATTTATTCTTTCCCCCACTGAATGGTCTTGGCACCCTTGTCAACAATTAGTTGGTCATGTGAATTAATTTCAGAACTCTCAATTCTGTTTCATTGATCTATATGTCAATTCCTTTTTTCTTTCCTTTTTTTTTTTTATTAAATGGCTATACCCACAGCACATGGAAATTTCCTGGCTAGGGATTCAGTCCAGTGCTAGATCCTTTAACCCACTTTGCCTGGCTGGGGATTGAACACATGCCTGCAAACCCCAGAACATTTTCAGAAGAAATTAACTAACTACTGCTTTCTCTGCATTTCACTTACTTTCATAAGTTGTATTTTCATTTTATAGTTAAAATATTTTAAAGTTTCCATTGAGACTTTTTCTTTGACCCATGTGTTATTTAGAAGTATGTTTTAGTAACTCCAGCTATTTTGGGGTTTCCCAGCTATGTTTCTATTAAATGGTTTCTATTCTAATTCCATTGTGGTATGAAAGCATATTTTGTATGACCTGTTTCTTTAAAAAAAATTTTGTTATGTTTTAAGGTTCAGGATGCGTTCTGTTTTGGTCAGTGTTCTGTATGACCTTGAGAGGAATGTATACTGTGTTGTTTGATGAAGTATCTGTAATGTCATTAGATCCCCTTGATTGCCGATGCTGTTCAGTTCAGCTATATCCCTACCAATACCCTGTCTCTTGGATCTGTCAAGAGACTGATTTAGGGGTGTTAAAGTCTCCAAGGATAATAGTGGATTTGTCTATTTCTCCTTGAAGTTCAGTTATCTCACATATTTTGATGCTTTGTTATTAGACACACATTAAAGATTGTTAAGTTTTTTGGGAACTGAACCCTTTATTGTTATGTAATACCACTCTGTCTTGATAATTTCCTTGTTCTGAAGTCAGCTCTTTCTGAAATTACTATAGTTACTCTAGCTTTTGTTTGATTACTGTTAGCAGGGTGTGTCTTCTTCTGTTCTTTATGTCTAAACTGGGTTTTTTGCAGACAACAAATAGTTGTCTTTTTTTTTTTTTAATCCACAGTGACAGTTTCTGTTATTTAATTGGTTTATTTGTGTATTTTGGCTTTACCAGGGATTGAACCTACACCACAGCAGCAGCCCAAGCCACAGCAGTGATAGCAATGGATCCTTAACCCATGGAGCCAACAGCCTTAATTGATTTATTAGATCATGTATATCTACAGTGATTATTGATAGGATTGGATTATTGTTTCTCATGTTTGTAATTATTTCTATCTTTTGTCTTTTTAATTTTCTTTTTCTGCCTTCTCTAGCTTTAATTCACTATTTTATATAATTGCATATTCTTTCCTTTCTTAGTATATCTATTATACGTCTTTGAACATTTTTTAAAAATTGGTTGCCTGGAGTTTGCAGTATACATTACAACTAATCTAAGTCTGCTTTAGAGTAATACTGCTTCATGGGTGGTATAGGCACCTTATGACAGGACATTCCCAATGCCTATATCGTGTCCCTTATGTTGTTGTTACTTTCCTCTGTGTCTGTATCATAAATAGAATCTTTGTCTTGTAGCTTTCTCCTTTTCTCAGTTGTAATCTATTGTCATCTCTGAGCTAGAACTAGATTAACATAAAACCTCACACTAGGAGCTTAAGCTTTAGTTCCTGTTTTCTGATAATCCATGTTTGACTTTAAAAAAAAAATGTTATAAGCCATGTCAAAATACAAGGGAAAACAGACTGACAAGACAAAGCAAGTATCAGAACTAGACTCATATGACATAGACTTTGATATGAGACTGTAAATTTAAAATAACCAGGATTAATAAAAATCTTTAAAAAAAACAAACTAGGATTAATATAAGGGCTCTAATGAAAAAAGTAAAAATGTGCAAAAATAGGAAATGTAAGCAGAGAGATGGAAACTCTAAGAACAAATCAAGAGAAAATGCTATATATATAAAACTACTGTAACAGGAATAAAGAATTCCTTTAATATACTTATCCACAGACTGGACAAGGCCAAGAAAGAATCAGTGAATGTGAACATACATCAACAGAAACTTCCCAAACTGAAATGCATAGGGGGAAAAAAGGATTAGAATAACAGAAAGACCACCCAAGAACTGTGGAGCAATTATAAAAGGTGTAATATAAATTCCAGAAGGAGGAGAAAGGCGTAAAAGAAACATCAGAAGTAATAATGGCTAAGAATTTTCTATAATTAATGACAAATATTAAAGATCAAAGAAGGTAAAAGAACACCAAGCAGAATAAATACCGAAGATCTGTACCAGGCATATTACGGTCTAACTGCAATATAAAAAGACAAAAAGGAAATCTTGAAAGAATCCAGAGACAGAAAACACTTTATTGATACAGGAGCAAAGGCAGCTAAGACTCACTTTGAACTTCTCATCAGAAACCACACAAACAGGAAGAGAAGGAAGTAAAATACTTAAGAGAGAAAAAAGCCACAAGCCTAGAATTCTGTATCCAGCAAAGTTATACTACAAAAGTGAAGGAGAAATAGTCTCCCTTTGTCAAAAGCTGAGGGGGTGTCACCAGTATACCTGCCTTGCAAGAAATGTTAAGTCCCTCAGAGAGAAATAAGTCAGAAACTCAGGTACATATATAAAAGAATGTCAGAGAAAGACTAGAAAGTAAAAAAATCTTTTATTCCTCTTATTCTTAATTGAGCTACCAGACAGCTGTGTATTCAGAGTGCCAGCAACAATATATCAGAAGATTATGATCCACTGATTTGGGTGTTACAACCTACTTCCTGAATTAGGTACTAGTTATGAACAGATTAAGGATCTGTGATTCTTTTTTTTTTTTTTCAAAGGGCGATGCCTCATACCTAGGAAGGTAGTGATGCCTCACTACTATTGTAATGTTCTGTGATCTTTGATCTCATTCTTTTGTCTGTTTTCCTCTTAGCCATGATGAGTTATTATGGTGTCTGGTTAGGCCTTTATTCTCCCTGTCTGCCCAGTGTTGGAGTCAGTAGGCGTGCAGTCAGGGTGTGTGGTCTTGCTTTTTTTTTTAAGGGCTGCAGTCGCGGCACATGGAGGTTCCCAGGCTAGGCGTCTCATCGGAGCTTCAGCTACCGACCTATGCCAGTACCACAGCAATGCAGGAACTGAGCCACGTCTGCAATTTACACCACAGATCACAGCAACGCCGAATCCTTAACCCACTGAGTGAGGCCAGGGATCCAACCCGACTCCTCGTGGATGCTAGTCGGATTCACTAATGGCGGAGCCACGACGGGAACTCCCTGTGGTCTTGATCATAGAAATTGGCTTGACCACCAACTCTGTATTTTAAGTTTACCAGCTGTTGTTTTACTTTGTTGCTGGAGAACTGTTACCTTTCCTGTGTGAAACCAGAATTTGTTTCTTGTTATTTAGGGTAGGTAAGGATTCTTTATTGTTGATAATTGCATTGGTTAGTCTTTTTGGCAGTGGTTTATGTTTGTTCACTAATATTTGACTTTGGTAAAAGTTCAGGTGTTTTCAGATTTCCTTTTGCATTTGAGGTTTTTTCAATAATATATTTTATTGTAGGTTTAAGATCATTTTCAGAATTTGAGTTTTAGGGCCTTTTTGGTCCTACAGTAGTAAATGGTATAATATTACTATTTTTCAAGTTATTAAGTTTGCTTTTACTGACTTATGGCAGCAAATGGTATGTGTTATCAGTGAGGCTGCTTCTGGAATTCATTAGAATGCTCCCTGAGGGCAGGAATATTTGGTCTACAGTATACCTAGAACCTAGAACAGTGGCTAGCAAAGGTAGGGGTTTAATAAATATTTGTTGAATGAGTGTATATGAATGTATTAAATTGACCAGTATTCAGTATGTTAGAGAAATAGCAAGACTTCTTAATTTCAAGTTTTGAAATATCAAAACTTACTGGTTTTTGGTTAGCTGGATTCCCTGAGTTACCTGTTCTTTAATTATTTTATTGACTAATCAATTTAGTATTTTTTAAAACATTTTCATTACAGGGTAAACTAAGAAGAGATGATATATAGTCAATAGATTTTTTTTTATGAGACAAATTCTTTTTAAAGTTTATTTTGGAGAAGTTAAGGTTAACAAACATCGTAGCCTGTGATTTCACTTATCTGTGTTTTTTAAAATTTGTCTTGTTCATGTAATTGTATTGTTTCTAGGAATAATTAAAAATATGTTTCTTCCATATCTCTTACCCATGCTCAAAAGGGAACACATTGAAGCTTAATAATTTAAAAAATTAATGTATTTATTAATTGAGCAAATATTTTGAGTGTCTTCTGCAAGACAAGAACTATTCTCTATTCTGGGAATACAGCTCTGTTCTAAGAGAAAAAAAGGCAAAACTTTCCCTCTTCATGGAACTTATATTCTCATAGGAGAGATAGAGAAACAAGGTAAATAAGTAAAATGTACAATAAAAACAAATTTCTCTAACAGGGTAGATTCGTTTTATGTTCTTTGTGTAGGCAGGACCTTTTAAACAGTTCATTACATACCATTTTGACATTGTTAGGGAATGAGAGAGCCTAGTATAGGGCAAGGCACTTTGGTAGGAACAGTTTGGTAAAGATGGCGTTTACAGCCCATGCTGTCAATATTTGTGTCACAAGAACTGCAGTGCAAAGCCATTTAAAGAAAACCACCTGCAATGTCAGTAATATGCTTCAAGAGTTCAGAAAAGTCAGACTTTCTTGACTGCTGGCTCCGTCTAGGCAGAGAGCAGATGGAAAAAAGGTATAGAGGTACTAAACAACATATGTATTTGGGAGTAGTGACATTTTTGGTGTGGTAGAAACAGTAAGAGGGGTGTGTGTATGTGTGTGCGTGTGCGCGCGCGTTGGGTAGTTAGAGAGACTATCAGAAGCAGAGATAGAAAAAAGAAGTTAAAGGGGGTTGTATGCAACAGGTCTCCAGATGGTCCTGTAAATAAATGGGGAGCCACAGATGACTTTTAGCAGGACAGTGGCATGATTACATTTCTTGAGAAAATTAACCTTCTTTGGGAAGGATAGGTTGGAATGTACAACAAAGAAGTACAAGAATATTTGAAGCAGCTGAAATACAACCCAGGGGCAAGACCACTGTTGGGCTTGTATAGGGTGTAGTGTTAATCCTCTGATCCCTAGGAAGGTTGTTTTTGAAGCAAAGATCTGTAGTATACAGTGTCAAAGGAATTGTGCCATGTGGCAGCCTTATGACCAACAGAGGGGTGAGGACCTTAAGTTGAAGATACAGAAAGTGAAGAAGAGAGTCATAGAGAAATTTATAATTGATAGGATAGGTAACCTATTGGGGATGGGAGTTTTGTGGAAAAATAATTGTAGATGGTTTAAAGTTCAAGACTGATCTTCTCATTAGGTGATGATTGTCTGGACAGTACTTTTCCCCCGTCTTATATATAAGTGTAGGGCTCTTAATATATGTCAAAGTTAACTCACTTATATCCGAGATTTAATTTTCTTGATAAATCACCTTATGGTATATTAACTTTTGTATGACTCTGATATTTAATTATAACAGTTTAGCCTTGTGATTTCAGCTGTAACTTTTTTTTTTTGTCTTTTTGCCTTTATGTAGAGCCGCACCTGCGGCATATGGAGGTTCCCAGGCTAGGGGTCTAACAGGAGCTGTAGCCGCCGGCCTTTGCCACAGCCACAACAACGCGGGATCCGAACCGCCACTGGCCTACGTGTCTGCAACCTTCACCACAGCTCACGGCAACGCTGGATCCTTAACCCACTGAGCAAGGCCAGGGATCAAACCCACAACCTCATGGTTCTTAGTCGGATTCGTTAGCCACTGAGCCACGTAGGGAACTCCCAGCTGTAACGTTTTATGATGGAAAATTTTAGTATATTATAATGAGCCCCAGTGTACCTGTCAACATTTTTCTTATTTCATCAGTTTTCATCCCTGTCCTTTTATTCATTAAAAATTTTAAAGCAAATGCCAGGAATATTCTATCACCATAAATACTTGAGTATTTAACAGATAAGGACTTTATTATTATTATGGCCACAATACCATTATCACACCAATCATCTTTTTATCTTTTTTCTTTTCTTTCTTTTTTTTTTTGCTCCCCTGCCAGATATGGGGTTTCCAAGCCGCAGTTGCAACCTATGCTGCAGCTGGGGCAACCTTGGGTCCTTTAACCCACTATATGGGGCTGGAGATCAAACCTGCTGTGTGCTGGTGTTGTAGAGATACCACTGAACCCTTGCACCACAGTGGGAACTCCCAAACAGTCATCTTTACCCCAGTTTAACACCATCTGATTTATAATCTGGATTCAGATTTCCCTTTTGGTTTTGAAAAAAAACTTTTTAGGTTGAATTGTTTGAATCAGGTTTCAAACAAGTCTTGTGGTTATTTTTAAAGTTGAGATTTTTTAAAAAGAAAATTAAGGCAGTGTGAAAACATTTTAGTATAAGCTATTCTAAGAGAGCAATGCTGTTTTGACAGCCATTCTGTCTGGAACTTAGTTTTGTGCAAGGAGGTGTCAAAATAGCTAGTATCTGTTTTTTATGATTTTTAGACATTTTAAGAAATCGTTACAAAATGGGGGAAGGTGTGTGACCCTACTTATGTAGAAGCCAAGAGTGTGAAAATGTGAGCAGATTCTAGAAGGTTCGAGTTTGGAGGAAGACCACATCTCTCTAAGTCAAAGCACCCCAGATGGGATTTGGGACTGTTTTTGTAACTACTTGTATAATGTTACAGTATATTTTATCCCCCTGCACTTACCTTCCTCATCTATTAAATAAGGAATGAGTAATTTCTTACATTCCTTTCGCATTCTTAATTTTTTGTGTTTTATTTTATTCTTGTGCTTGACATTAATAGGATTCTCAGAGTTGGATTGGTGGAAACAACGAACCATTGACCGGCTTTACGTGGCGAGGTGGTTGCGAAAGAGAAACAACAGGCATACAAGTCTGGAATGAAGTATTTGTGATCGACAGACCTAATGGAACAAAAGTAAAATCTCTTAATAGTTTTTTTCTTTTTTACTATTTTTTTCATATGCTTTCTTGATCAAAACAAAAGTGAACTATTAATGTCTGATAATTTTAACATGTGGATTAATATGTCAAATGTGTGAGATATTTAATTTGTAGTACTTTTCTTGACTCAATTATTGATTCTGATATTTGATTTTTATAGTCACTATTGGTGAGTTTTTTTACTTAGTATTTTAAACTTTTAAATTCCTAGGTGGCTGTGCTGCTAATGGATACCCAGGGTGCCTTTGATAGCCAGTCAACTATCAAAGATTGTGCAACAGTGTTTGCTTTGAGCACCATGACTAGCTCTGTCCAGGTGAGACACAGAGATGCTGTAGTATGATCAGTTCAGATAATCCTTATACCTTTGCTTTTCCTCAAAATGCCTTTTGATTGAAGAAAAAAAATTATCAAAATTAGAGAAGCTATTTACATTTCTGTGTTTGCTGTTCTGGCTCACAATGTGAAATTTCATACTTTGAGTACATACCAGGGAAGCAGTAAACCAATAAATAGCCCTTCCTTTTGGTATTTCGTCATAGCATCTATGCTTTTTTTTCTTCTTAAAGGAAAATAGAGGAGTTCCTTGGTGGCTTAGCAGTTAAAGATTTGGTGTTGTCACTTGGGTTCAATCCCTAGCCCAAGAACTTTCTCATGCCACAGGTGTGGCCAAAAAATGTTTCCTTAATTGAATTTAAGGATTTTCAGTTGTTTTCTTAGTTTGTCATAACCTATGTGGGAAAAAAAGAATGGATATATTTATATATATGATTGATTCACTTTGTTATACACTTGAAACTAATACATTGTAAATCAGCTTTACCTCGAGTAAAATAAAATTTTTTTGGAAAAAGAATATTCAGTTGATAGTGAATTCAGTTGAATTCAGTCATGGCTGCCAGATACAGTAAAATGTAGAGTATATCTTTATTTTATGGCTAAACCAAACAACAAAACCAGGTACTTAAATTTAGTTTTCTACTCTTTGTATGATAACTAGTATTCAGTTATTTGAATTAATGTGAGCAGGGGCTTAAGAATTAATTCATATTTAACTTAGGAAACCTAAATGATGTTTATATAATAAACTAAGGACTTATAGCACTTGTTTCATTTAGAAAGGGGTAAAATCCCGTTTTCTCACTTATGCTATACCCTAATTATGTTTAGTATTCTATCAAGTTCTAGTCTCTTCAAGCTAGGCCATCTCTTTTCTGTATAATGTAGACTGATTAAACTGAATTAAACCACCACAGGTCATTTTGTATTTCTTTACTTTCTCTTTTCTGAGATCATCTGTGGTTAATCCTTTCCTGGCTGAAAAATGAATTATTAAAGTATGAGTGGTTAGGTTGAGCTGGTGATGATGTGTCAAGATGTATAGTTGCAATATTTTTAAAAGTATATCTTTCTCCTGAGATAAGAAATATTTCTTACTGATAGTAAATTGTAAATGACACTATCACCGTGTCTTGGGATTTTTGTGTTGCTTTCTAATAGTATCTGGAATGTATGACCGACTCTGTGAAGCCAGGAATGTACTTAACTTTTATATTATCAGCTCTGGTCTATGTGCCTAGGAAGCCGCCTAAAAAATGTAGAAAGGACAAGAGTGCCATCTACTGTTTTATTTTTTTAGCTTTCATAGTCTGATAAAATTTTCATGTTATTTAGACCAATGAGTTTGCTTAAGTAAAAAGAAGCATATTAGAGTTGATGGTAGTTGAGGCACCCACTGAATAGCTCTTAACTATATACTATGAATGTTCCGGGGAGGAATTTATAGAACTATGCCCTTCACATTCATTGACTTAGAAAAATACTTGGATGAAGTTCCCATTGTGGCTCAGCAGGTTAAGAACCCAACGTAGTACCTGTGAGCATGTGGGTTCGACTCCTGGCCTCGCTCAGTGGGTTAAGGATTCTGGCATTGCCACAAACTGTAGTGTAGGTCACAGATGCAGCTCGCATCTGGCACTGCTGTGGCTGTGGCGTAGGCTTGCAACTGCATCTCTGATATGACCCCTAGCCCAGGAACTTCCATACGCTGAAGAAAAAAAAAAAAAGGAAAAGAAAAATAGTTGGGGAAACTCTTAACTTAAAAAGAAAAATCATGTTGGAGTTCATGCTGTGGTGCAGTAGGTTAAGAATCTGACTACAGTGGCTCAGGTTGCTGTGGAGGTACAGGTTTGAAACCTGGCCCAGTGTAGTGGGTTAAAGAATCTAGTGTTGGCACAGCTGTGGCACAGGTCGCAGCTCTGGCTCAGATTCAGTCCCTGTTCTGAGAACTTCCATATGTCACGGGTGCAGCCATTTAAAAAAAAGTCATGTCATAACATTAAAGAAACTTCCTGTATAATTACTTTAAAAAAATCTGCTGTTTTCTTTGCCCCGTATGTGTATATTCATAATTTTTATATAATCTACAACTACTGCTTTCCCCTTAAAGTTTTATCCTGACTGTTAAGCAAAAGAACATCCTTTTCGTGGACCGCTGGTTAAGATAGTGACTAAGTCATTCATTTGTGCTAAGGTATAAGCCTTCACTTCCACAAGGAAAGTTATTCACAGCTGGATATTCAAAGTAAAACACTAATAAAAAAAATTTTTGTTTTAACAGGTATATAATTTGTCTCAAAATATTCAAGAAGATGATCTTCAACACTTGCAAGTATGTATGTCTCAAAGAATGTGTGCCAAAGTATTGAAAATTTAATCCCCAGTATGTTGTGACTTTACACCAAGAACCTATAATATCATAAGGAGATTGATTATTATATGGTTTTAAACTGATGTACACCTTCTTAACTAGAAGAAATTTTAATATATGATCAGTCTTAAAAAATTAATTGTTTGACTTTCAAGTGATTTTAAGGGCTCTGACATCTAGTGATCTGATATAGAACAGCTTCATAAGTATCTTCTTTCAACCTCTTTTGGGGGCATTATCTTAAATAATTTGATTTAATAGTTATTTACAGAGTATGGCAGACTTGCAATGGAAGAAATCTACCAGAAACCATTTCAGGTAAATAAATATTTTATCATTTAAAAAATATATAAAAAACTAGTTGTCATATATATCATCTTGTATCTCTGAAGACATGAGAACATTATGCCAAACTCATTTTTAGCAACAAATCTAGCAGAGTTGAAACTAATTTATGTCAGTGTCATCAGCAACTATTGGCAGCAGCTTCCAGGATAGGAAATAGAACAAATGGATTTAGATTGACTCTTAATACTTTTAACTTAGATTAAGAAGTTAGTAATGTTTCTCTTAATTAGATGTTAATTCCAAAACTGAGACAGCCATGTAAGTTTCTTTTATGCACGATAAATTACTACAAAGTGTTATTGGGTTTTTTGTTTTGTTTTGTTTTGGTTTTTTTTGGTCTTTTTGGGGCCATACTTGCGGCATATGGAAGTTCCCAGGCTAGGGGTCCAGTTGGAGCTGTAGCCGCCGACCTACACCAGAGCCACAGCAACGTGGGATCCGAGCCGCGTCTGCGAACTGCACCACAGCTCACTGCAACGCTGGATCCTTAACCCACTGAGAAAGGCCAGGGATCAAACCTGCAACCTCATGGTTCCCAGTCAGATTTGTTTCCGCTGTGCCACGAAGGGAACTCCTGTTATTGGTTTTGTGTGTGTGTGGTATATTACAAGGTGAGGTTAGACCTGTTGTTCTATATTTTTGTTTCAAAAAGAAGAGTTTCAGAATTTATTGTATCTCTCCCCTGTGTTTTTTCCTTCCTTTTAAATGGTAGGTACAAAATAGTAAGTCAAAAATTAATAACCTGGGTGGAGTTATTTGAGAAGCATTTGCTTTGCTTGCTTCTATGGAGTTTTATCATGACAGAGGTTTATAAAAAAAAAAAATGAAGCTAATTTCAGATAGTTTCTTTTTTGGGGTAAATATAATTTATAAGTTGACATAGCACTGTTTGCTTAGTTGTGTCATAGTAGGTGAGATTGACTCCACCCTGTTTCATCAGTGCATGAAGTCCTTCCTGTGTGACAGTATCACTGGTGATTCTTAGTGGGTTTACATTGATTCTGCCTCAGTCTTGTCTGGCTCAAGTAATAACTTTTATGAAATATTTGGGTAGGTTATGGTATCATTTTGTGTATATAATGAAATATATTCTCTTTGGCCTATATCACTTTTTTGTGGATAACTTTGCCATCCAGAGGGCATTTGCCATTATGTCTGGATACATTTTTGGTTGTCACAGTTTTGTGGAGGAAGTTAATGCCACTGGCTTCTAGTTTATAGAGGCCAGACATGCTGTTCAATATCCTACAATGTGTAGGAGTAGGACAGCCATGCACAGCTAAGAATTATCTGATTCATAAAATGTCAGTAGTGCTGAGTTGAGAAACCTAAGCGTATATGAATAAAAAATTTTGTGAAAAGAATTAGTTGGTCTAGAATTAGGTCAGTTGGTCTGATTACACAACCTTGACTTAAACTCAATGATCCATATTCCCTGATATGCCTTTTGCTTATTTTTTTTAAATCCTGTATTAATTGCTTGTGGTGACTCTTTATACAGAGTTGAGGTTCTCAAATGGAGGTAATTGCTTGGTATAAGAGCTGAGAGTGTTGTTGGCTTATGTAGGCTCTTGTTATGACTATGAATAGTATTAAACCATTTGGTTACTGTAACTTTTGAAAAGGATTGTTTTGGGAAGTAAGACGCTTCAGTTATTAAAGTAGTGATATTTTGTAAAATTTCATAGGAAATGATTTTTTTCCCTTCTTTCTGTAGACATTAATGTTTTTGATTCGAGATTGGAGTTATCCTTATGAACATTCATATGGTTTGGAAGGTGGAAAACAATTCCTTGAAAAGAGATTGCAGGTAAGACTCTATTTCTTAGAGAGGAGAGCATAAGCACTAAGCCAGGTGAAGGAGGGGGCTGCCTGGACTACTGCGTAGATTTCCAGTCTCTAAATATCATTGTAACAAATTGAGTGTCCCAAGTTAGCCCAGGTAACTCCATAGGTAACTGATGAGAAGTAAATTGGTAGCACTCCTGCTAAAGGGGATAATAGAAATGCCCTTGAAAAGAAATTAAGGAACAAATATTTCTCTTCAGAGCCAGCTGCCTCTTCAATAAATTAATATTCAAAGGATAAAAGTTTGAAGCAGACTAACTTATTGATCTATTCAGATTGCATG
Source organism: Catagonus wagneri (assembly GCA_004024745.2). NCBI lineage: Eukaryota > Metazoa > Chordata > Mammalia > Artiodactyla > Tayassuidae > Catagonus > Catagonus wagneri. The sequence goes on along the minus strand of PVHT021183518.1, from coordinate 22,280,624 downwards.
CATGTTTCTTTCTGGCCCAGCTGAACTTTTGAACATTTGGGACAAGCTGGATAATCTAATGTGCATTCACTGAACGCAAATAATGTGAGACTCTTTCCAAAGAATACTGTCTCATAGAGTCGCAGCATGTTAAACATTCATCTGCAAAACTGGGACCCAGAAAAGTGACTTGCCTTTGGTCACTTAACTAATTATTGGTAACTGGGAGTAGGACCCAAATATCCAGACTCCTAGCCTGGCCAATGCAAAATGCCACGCAGTGCATTCGTGGAAAGTAACCTCATCAAAGGTACTCTCCCATGGAAGTATTTTGGGAAACCCTCAAGTCAAATACTACCCACTACTGACATCCACAAAAGGTACATAAAAATCCCTTTCTTCATAAGTATGAGGTTTCTCTCTTTCAGATAATAAAATTTTGTTTCTTTCCTATGAAAAGATGCATTTATTAGCTTCTCAAGCACATTCAAAGACCTAAGATACAGTGTAATTTTTTTAATCTTAAAATGGGATTAAAACCAACTCCTCATTCTTAGATTATTTGAAAGGCATTTCCAGAATGTCAGATAATTTTACTCATCACATTTTCTCTGGTTTGTTCAGAAAAAATTAACACAAAACACATCAGGCATACTAACTAAATTCAGAATTATGTACTTTGAAGACAGTAAGGTTTTGAGGGGTTTTGTTTTTTAATTTTATGGACGTAACCACAGCAATATGGAAATACCTCAGCTATAACCTATGCTGCAGCTGTGGGCAACACCAGATTCTTTAACCCACTGTGCTGCAAGGGATCAAACTTACACCTGCATAGCAATCTGAGACTCGTCGGTTGGATTCTTAACCCACTTGCCACAGTGGGAACTCCAGAGACAAGAATGTTTTTAAACGTCTTAACTGAAGCAATACAGAAAAGTTTCATAAGTGTGCAGCTTAATGGATTTGTACAAATTGAACATAGCCATGTAATCACAGAAGCACCTACCTCTATCCACAAACCCCCTCACTTCACAAACCCTTCACTACTATTTTGACCTCAAACAGGCTTTATTTTTGGATTTTTTTTTTTAATGAACGGAATCACATACAGTATGTATTCTTTTGTATACAGCTTCTTTTGCCCAATATTTTAGAGATTAATTCATATTGTTGCATGTAGTTTGGTTCACTCACGCTCATTAACATGCAATATTCCATTATATGAATAGGCAACAGTTTTTCCATTCTACTCTTGATAGAGATTTAGGTAGTTTCCAGGTTTTGTTGATTATGAATGGAGCTTTTTTTTTTTGGAATGGTTTTTGAGAAAATTTTGGGAGAATATATGAGTTATATTGGAATAAGTAGTTACTAAATATCTAAGTGTAGGATTTTTTTTTACAGAAAATAACAGCTTCTGTTTTGCAAAACACCAGTAAATCATAAATCACAAGTAATCATTTAGAGTGAGAGCTGAAATCCCAACAAATTTTTAAGGTTCTTTGAACTACAAACCTTATCTGTTACTTTGCTCAGGGGCCAACCTTTTTATTTGTAGGCAAATTAGTACTTTGTTTTTCTCTTTGCCATTATAAGTACTTTAAAGGCAAGGTACCTGGCTTATAAATCACAACCACATTTTGTTGTTCTGGTGTTAGATATTATGATTAATTATTATTTGTATTTATTCATATCCTTGGCAGCTAACATGGGAAAACACATCTTTTCTGGTTTAGGACAGAGTGGAGGTCTTACCAAATGATTAGAAATGGGTCTTTAGTAATAAATTTTATATTGTCCAAAAACACCCATCTGGAGTAGCATCTGAGTGTACATGCAAGTACGTGTGTGTGTTTTCTTTAAATTTTTTTTTCCTCTTCTTTGCCCTTCACCCTGTCTCCTTCTGCCCCTAGGTAAAACAAAATCAACACGAAGAGCTGCAGAATGTAAGGAAGCACATTCACAATTGTTTCTCAAATCTTGGTTGCTTCCTTTTGCCACATCCTGGTCTTAAAGTTGCAACTAATCCTAGTTTTGATGGGAGATTGAAAGGTGGGAATTCCCATTCTTGATAAAATCAGAACTTACGTGTTAAAGGCTGAAAGTTTAAAAAAAAAAATACATGGTTTCTTAAACTTTCACTCTTATACTGGAGGATATTTTGATGCGTTGTTAATGGTGTGATTGTAATTTTGTGTTGTCTTACTAGCTGGCATATTTATTGATTGACATTTTATAATGTGGTCTTTTGCTCAGCACTGATGTCCTAAAAATACTGAAGGCTGAGAAAAACATCTCAATATTTCATCTGATTGTAGTCTGCTAAAAAGCTTTACCAATATATTATATTGATATAATTAGATTTGTCTGTTTCAAGGTGATAGTATAATTTTTTTGTGTATGTTTTAGGATTATTTTAAGCATGTTGGCAGAAAGCTTGAGGGTTGACAGAACTTTAACAGCATGACTGAAAAAAAATCTAACATTAAAATGTAATACAATTTCATGAATTGCTTGTCATTTTTAAAGAATAGGTAATACTTAATGTGGAATTTGTGTTGGTAGTACACTTTTATTATTTGAGCTGAAAGATTTATTGGGAGATGAGGGAAATGGGGTGGTAAGTAGAGTGGGGGGATTATATTTTTTCCTAGGAGTTGTGACAGTGAGATAGATGTGTTCAGATGAGTTTTTTAAAATGAATCTACGCTTAAATATTGTCCTTGTATTTCATGAAATAGAATTTTATTAACTCTTATCAATGGGGCCTTCTTTACTTCTCCTTTTTGATTAATATGTTGACTGATTTCATCTCCACTAGATATTGATGAAGACTTTAAACGAGAACTTCGGAATCTGGTTCCATTGCTACTTGCCCCAGAAAATTTAGTAGAAAAAGAGATAAGTGGATCTAAAGTCACTTGTAGAGATCTTGTGGAATACTTTAAGGTAGGAAAACTCATATTAAATGACTTCATCTAAGTTTGAAATATAGCTGACTTAAAATTCATCTGTATGTGTAAGAAATTTATTATGTTAAAATAAAAAAGTAAAATTTATAATTTTTTTGCCTTGAATTGGGTGTATCAATGTTTAAGGATATTTAAGATTCTAACAGACAACTTGTATCTTCTAGACAGTGATTTTATTTAGTTACTCTTTTTCTCAAGTTCTGATATGGAGAGAAGAACATTCACCATAGTATTATAATACTACTCTTATCATTTGAGAATGATAATAGGTATTGGAAGCATAATTCTGTGTCTTGAGTTCTTACAAAAGCCTTCTCTCAGAGTTCTGAGGATTTGATGAGAACAGCTAGAAGTATCAAAACTGGTTTCTGAGCTCAAATTATTCATAGACTTTTTTTTTTCCCCTCTGCTCTTCTTTAGTCATTATAGGTTGCTTGCCAGAGCAAAACCATTGTAGAGTGTTTCATTGATTGGTAGGAGTTTTGAATAGGTGGAAGGGAAAATACCGTAAACTAAATGTATTTTTGTGTTATTTGTGTTATTTAATGGACACTTGATCTCTCTCTCTTTTTTTTTGCTTTTCTGGGCTGCACCCGTGGCATGTGGAGGTTCCCGGGCTAGGGGTCTAATCGGAGCTGTAGCCCCCGGCCTATGCCACAGCCACAGCAACGCAAGATCCAAGCCGCGTCTGTGGCCTACACCACAGCTCAAGGCAACACTGGATCCTTAACCCGCTGAGTGAGGCCAGGGATTGAACCCGCAACCTCATGATTCCTAGTCCGATTTATTTCCATTGTGCCACGAAGGGAATTCCTCTTGATCTCTTTCATATTGTCTTTGTTTAGTTATGAATTAATTTAGAGCCAGGAAGTTGAGATGAAAGATTCCTATATGTGACTTTAATTTTTTAAACTCCCATCTTTCGTTTTTACTCTTAAACCACAAGTTAGGTAGTTGTTTTTTGGGTTTTTTTTTTTTTTCCTTAAACTGAGGTGTAGTTTAAGCTGGTCAAAGTAAATTGCTGAGTTAAAATGTTTCCTTACATATTTACTTGAAACATTGGCAGCAGGGGAGAATTATGGACTTCTTTTCATAAAGTAGATGGCATTTTATATATAACTTTTATGAGACATAACTTTTATGCCAAGTTGGAATTATATTTAGAGAGACATTTCTCTAGGATATTATTTAGCAACATATACATAATAATGTTGAGAATAAGGTTAACTTTGGAATGAGAGTGTATGATTTTTAAAGCCTATACTTTCCTTTTAATAGTGTGAATCATTTTTCTTATTTTGGGGGTGTGGAACCAAATTACAATAACCTACTAATATAGCAAGTCTTCTGTATTTTTAGGCTTACATTAAAATTTATCAAGGAGAGGAACTTCCACATCCAAAGTCCATGCTTCAGGTAGTGTATGTGTTGTACATACATTTATTTGTGAAAGAGAAAAAAAGTCTTTGCTTTAGAGATAAATGCTGGAAATGGGGTAGTGCCTTTTTGCATGCAAATACATTTTATTTTATTTTATTTTATTTTATTTTATTTTATTTTTTTCAAGGATGACTTTATTTGTTTGTTTATTTTTTGTCTTTGTAGGACTTCACCTGCAGCATACGGAGGTTCCCAGGCTAGGGGTCTAATCGGAGTTGTAGCCACCGGCCTTCGCCACAGCCACAGCAACGCGGGATCTGAGCTGTGTCTGCAACCTACACCACAGCTCACGGCAACGCCGGATCCTTAACCTACTGAGCAAGGCCAGGGGTCGAACCCGCAACCTCATGGTTCCTAGTCGGATTTGTTAACCACTGAGCCACGAAGGGAACTCCCATGCAAATACATTTTAGATGCTTAAGGTGTGGGTCCCGAAGTGTTTATGAGTTTTTGTAACCACAGATTGCAGACCTTGCACACACACACAGGACATCAGAAATGAGGGTCCTCAGTACCTTCTCTTCAGTTGCTCAAAAAGTATAGGAAAATTTCTGTTTCAGGACATAGCTTCATATGGGCCTTGCTGAACCAGCCTGCTTCTGTTCTCTGGGTCTGACAATGAAAGTTGTTTGAAATCTTGATATTAGTACTGGAGAGTTGCTTCTAGTGAATATAGATTTTTTTTTTGCTTTTTTTTTTTTTTTAGGGCTGCATCCATGGCATGTGGAGGTTCCAAGGCTAGGGGTCTAATCGGAGCTACAGCTGTTGGCATACACCACAGACACAGCAACGCCAGATCCGAGCCGTGTCTGCAAACTACACTACAGCTCACCGCAACTCCGGATCCTTAACCCGCTGAGCAAGGCCAGGGATTGAACCCTCGACCTCAGCATTCCTAGTTGGATTCGTTTCTGCTCTGTCACGTCAGGAACTCCCCTCTTTTTTTTTCTTTCTTTTTAAAGTTTTTTGGGGACAGCGTTATTTTAACATAATTTTTCATCTAATTTTTTTTAATTTGCTACATTGGGCAATTTCTGTTTTATAGTAGATTAAACTGTTTTTATTTTTTCATAAAACTCATACAGTAAGCAGTTTTGTGGATTTAAAAATGTCTCTTTTGTAATACTGATAATGAGAGAACCATGTAATAAGTAATTCTTGATTCTTTGCATCTGGAGACTTGGTACAATTTACTGTTATATCTTTTTAATTCTCTATAATTTCCTGGGTGTATGTGGTTTTTCTACAAACTCATTTTAACAAACAAACAAAACAAAATTGTTAGGAGCAATTCTTATGTCATTTATACAGGTGTTTTCTCCTATTAGAAAGGAAAAGTGGAAGTTGATTATTTTTCTCTGATTCATTTTTAGATTTGGTCATTGTACATAATGTTTTGGTTTAATCAGAATGTATAGTCATCAGTGTTATTTTGCATGAAATTGGCACACTTTATTTTATTTCTTAGGCAACAGCTGAAGCTAATAATCTTGCTGCAGTAGCAGGAGCAAGAGAGATCTATTGCAAAAGCATGGAGCAGGTTTGTGACTAAAATTTAAATTTGACACTAAAATGACAGAATATTTTTATATTTAAAATAATTGAGCCAATTTATGCTCCTTATACATTGTCATGTTACATCATTCCCAAATTTCCCTTTATCATCTCTGCTGGAAATAAACTAATAAAATATTCCTGTGGTTAAAGTGCATGCTATGGGTAGTAAACTATTACATAGGTCACACTGAAATTCTTTCTGACACATGATTCAGAGTGCTGTTATTAGTAGTTTCTGATGTAACATTAGCTTAAGGCCAATAGCAGTTTTTGTGCTGAGCTTACTAAGTACTCAAACATTAAAGTACCTTTTTATGTGTTATCTTTTACTCACTGTCTTGCCAGCAGTCTTTTGTACTCTTCTGGTGTATTGCAGGGTCAAGTGGAGTCAGATGCAGGTGGCAGTGTAATTTTTTTGTCTTTATTGGTATATAATTAATACCAATATCAATTAATGTGATATATTATGAACAAATTTAAAACTGAGCCGTGCAGGTGGTTTGACTTTTTGAGACTTAAAAGCTATGATCAGGGAATTATCTCCAGCATGTAATCTGTCCTGCTGCAATCCTGTCTGTGCAGGTATGTGGTGGGGACAAGCCTTACATTGCACCTTCGGATCTGGAGCGAAAACACCTGGATCTCAAGGAAGTGGCGATTAAACAGTTTCGTTCAGTAAAAAAAATGGGTGGAGATGAATTCTGCCGTCGTTATCAGGACCAGCTTGAGGCTGAAATTGAAGAAACCTATGCAAATTTTATTAAGCACAATGATGGCAAAAATATCTTCTATGCTGCTCGTACCCCTGCCACACTGTTTGCGGTCATGTTTGCTATGTACATAATCTCAGGACTGACTGGCTTCGTTGGCCTAAACTCTATAGCTGTCTTGTGTAACCTTGTCATGGGGTTAGCACTGACATCTCTTTGTACTTGGGCATATGTTAAATACTCTGGGGAGTTCAGAGAAATTGGAACAATGATTGATCAGATTGCTGAAACACTATGGGAACAGGTTGGTATCTATCTTTTGGCTTTTCAGTGACTAATCTCATCCCTGTGACTCCTTACCCCTCTTCCAGTCCCCCATTCCCACCCTATCTCCCCACCCCCCTCCATATTTGCACGTTTACTTTTCCTTTAAATGGGGAGTGGCAAAAAAGATGCTTGCTGTTGTGTTTAGCTGTATAATCTGAATATAAAGTATGAACTGTAGGATTTTTTTTTTCCTTTAAAGTTGTAATTATAGCGTTTAGTCTTTAGCCTGATTGTACCAGCCAAGTGGGTAGGGCCGTAGTCTTTAAGGATTTTTTTTTTTTAAAGAAAATATAATCGGTGCAAGAGTTAAGAAGGTAAGGAAAGAAGTTTGGAAATGCAATTCTTTTGCTCTAGGAAAGCAAAAGAAATTTTTTACTAATACTGGCAAGAAGCAATACATGTTTATATTCCAGGAAAAATAATGGATGATATTCATGTTTTCATTGCCTTCCACGAAGATAGTAGTGCTTTACTGATGTACCGCAAGGAACAATCTTATAGAGAATTCTTACATCAAAGAAACTTTTTTGACCTCTGTACTCTGGAAATACTAACGAACAAAGCAAAGCACCACAAACAGAGAACCAGCTTTTCTAAATCATAATCTGTTATCTCAACCAGAATTCAAATCATGATTTTTTACCTCAAGCCAGAATTCAAAGTTGGGCCTGACAAGTATGTACTAAGGAGAGCCTTGTTGTATATCAGCCACTGTTGTCTGGAATTGCCTGTGTTCAGAAAATCTCATTTAAGGATGTTGTCATTAAAATGATGATCATAATGAAATACTTGAGCATCATGTCAAGGACCAGAATGAAAGCTACAGTTATTACTGATGGACAGTATAGAAGGTGTTTTCAGATACCATTGCTGAGCCAATGAAGTATTGGGCTTATTTGAAGATCTAGGAGATGCCAGGTCCATGTTGGTTTTGGCTTTAAATTCAGAGACTGAAGAAGTAAACCATTTTTTGAAGAAAGTTGATTGGATGCTGACTTTTATATTAATAATGTCATTATTTTATTTAGTGATCCACTATATTAGTTTGGATTTTATATTTATTCTTTAGAGAAATGTTCTACTTATTCAGATCTGACTTGGAAACTTATATTTGATGTTTGTTAAATTTAAATTTTTATAACTTAAAAGATCTCATTTTTATTCCTTTGATATCCTCTCATGGAAGATGGATTAAAAGCTATCACAACCTCAAAGAAAAAGCTATCACTATTTCACTTAAAAATATTATCTACTTTAAAAATTTTGCACCATAATTTTCTGCAACATGCATTTCAGTAATTGTACAGTGTCGTCTTCTGAAAACCTGTCATCTCCCGTACAGCTTTGATTCTAGGATTTTAGAGGGACCATTATTATAAAACAAGTAAATTGAAGATCTAAAGTATGTAAAATTATTTTCAGTATAGCTTAGGTAAGATGCTCACTAGTCAGAAGATCTGTGCTGTGTCAACAAACCTTGTCTAAATTTTTTTGCATTTCTCTTTTCTTTTGCTTCAGAGGAGTCCCAGGAAGGTGAGAAACATACAAAGTCTCAAATTCTTGTAGTCTTAAACTCTTTAACTTCAGGGCACTCTGAGTCATTCTCCTAACGAATCACTCCATGTTTTAGGTGTTTTCCAAACTGTTTGAAGTTACTAGACGTCGAATGGTTCATCGTGCTCTTTCTTCAGCACAGCAACAGAGACTGTCATCCAACAATAACAAGAAGAAAAATTAGACAGTATTTTTAACTTTTTTCTCTATCTGAAGTGTTCACACTTATACATGTAGGACAATAAGCAGGACCGTCTGGGCCGGTCTGCATAAATGCTGTATACATACCAGATTTGATGCTGCATATAGGGTATGGAATTGCACATCCATCTCATAGGAATTGTAAATGGTTTGAATAGGAGGAAAGTAATTTTTGTTGCATTATAAAATGTCTAACTGCATTATTTGTACATCATAACTTTTTTTGGGAGAAGCATCTTTTTATTTCCCACATTCCTGGTTATTTTCTTCATTGCTTTGAATTGAATTTTTATATCTATTTTTATATGTAACTCTTTTTTTACCTCATGTTTTTATTTGTTTTGCACATTTCTCATACCACAGGTATTGAAGCCCCTGGGTGATAATTTGATGGAGGAAAACATAAGGCAGTCTGTAACAAACTCTATCAAAGCAGGCCTGACTGACCAGGTGTCTCATCATGCCAGATTAAAGACAGACTGACAGTTCATCTCCTCATGGACTCCACTCTCCCTTTTTTTCATGCTTGCTGTACAATGAGAACTCAAATAAAAATAAACCAAAGTTTACAATCAACTGTAGAAGTAGTTTAGTATAACTGGCTTCACAGATGGCTGCCACAGAGTGTGAAATTGTTTGTTGGTTTTAAGCATTCTGTTCATGGCTCCTAAGACTTGATGATTGCCTGAGGAGCATTAGTTTATCATGCACACTAGTGCCATGTTTAATTCTTTTTTTTTTCTTTTTACTTACTCTGATGTTAGTGAAATTTGTCTTACGTAAAAGGATGTTTCAGGGAAATATTTTAAGAAATCTATTTAGAGTCTCTTTAACACAGTGTCCCATTGAAATTTTAATTTTTAGAGAAGTTATGAATCACTGTATCAAGAATCAGATTGGAATGACAATGAAGCCTTTATTGAGCCACGACTTTAAAAGTATATATTGCTTTACTGCCTTCAATACCAGTATTACATAAATGCATGTATCAGAAGCTTCACAGAAATTACATGACCTTGTAGCTAAGAAAGTGATTCTGAGGTGTACATTTGTCTTGCCTTTTTAAATTTATAAACCTGCCCTAAAAGGAGATGCATATCTGGGAAACTGAACTGTCTTTATGCAGTTTAGCCTTCATGTACATAAAATAATGCCATTAATTTTATTGGGGGAGAAATTCCATCCAAAAATGTTGCCTACAGCTATGAGTTAAGAGTGTCTGTACAGTGTGTAGCTTTTATTTTCTAAAATCACAGATAGGGCATGTATATGAATTATAAATATATAAATACGATTTTGTATTAAAAGTTTTGTAGTTTATGGCAAAATCTGGTTCTGTGGTAGGCTAATTGAATACAGTCCCTGTGAAGGAATGTTTGTGGCTCATGTCAGTGTGTGAATGCATAGACAATTTGAAGTTTTTGATATATTTGTGATATTTATCTTCCTTGAGCACTTAAATCTCACTACCGCCCCTCCCCACCCACCCACCCAAGGGAATTCAATGGGAATGTTTATCGTGACTTTGTCCTCTGTTGCATTTTAAAGTTATTTCCTGTAATTTATTTTCAGTACATAATTAAAAATTTGTTGTATATATAAAATGGAACTTGTGATTCTTTTTTAAGGAATTCTTTAACATGTATTCCATTGCATAAATCTTATTTGTTGATACTGAAAAGAGCATGAGGGGGAAACGCCCAAGTGAGAGCTCTAAGGTATCGTACCTCAAAACTGAGCTTGTAAAGTTATTTTTCTGTGTCTGTCTCTGTAAGGGGAAACTTTCTGTGATTAGCCTAGGGGATTTCTTAATTCCTTCTTTCTCTTTTTTTTATGGTGTATGTAAGGCTAACATTTTGCAACACTTTTGTAGCCTTCTCTGTGAACACCTATTAAAGCACCTAGTTTGGTTTCTAAGTGAAGAGAATTCAGATGTTAAGTTGCATGGCCAAAAGCTCTAAATTTACTTTGGTAAATATATCCCCCCTACAAATCCTGTTTTTATATGGATTGTATTTGTTTCCATCTGTATTAAACTGTTGCCAACTCATCTGTTCTTAAACAGAATCCACCTGAAAAATGTCTCTTTTACCAACTAGTTTTATGAATGCTGTGGACTGTTTTTATGAATGGAAAAAAATAAAAAGTTTGTTGTATAATAGCAGTTCTTCTGAAATTAAAGACACATAGCTTTTTTTTTTTAAAAAAACAAGAGTTGTGAAATCTAGACCATTGGATTTCTTACTATTTATTGTTGGAAAGAGTGTGTTTCCCCCAAAGACGGTACCATTCTATAAAGGATTCCAAGAATGTACTTTGGTTTTAGCTGGAAGACTGAATATTGTTAAGCGAGAAGCAATACAAGGGATTAAAGACAAAACTGTTGACTGAAATAACTTTGGTATTAGTATATTTTCTGTGGTGTAACCTTTTAGTGATCTGTATTATAGGGTAGGTTTTTTAAAAAGAAACTGATAAACACTGTCTTCCTAATTAATAAATAATTTACTTTTGTGTAAGGGACAATCACTTGTGACCCTACTGTTGAGTATGCCATATATATTTCTCAAGCTAGTCGTCCTTGCTTCACTGGACACATTCTACTTGAAAAATTGAGTGGCAGTAAATAAGTTTTTGTTTTGTTTTTCTTTCAGCTGCACCCATGTCATATGGAAGTTCCTGGGCCAGGGACTGAACCCGACCTGCCACTGTGGCCTATGCCACAGCTGTGGCAACACTGGATCCTTAACCCCCTGTGCCAGGCCAGGGATCGAATCTGTGCCACTGCAGAGACAACACTGAAACCTTAACATGATGTGCCACAGCAGGAACCCTTAAGTTTTGAGGGTCTATATTTTTGGTGAACTCTGGGACTTTCTGTTGTTACTTTACTTCTAGAATTGGGCAGGCTAGGGACTTTACCCTTTCTGTAGGTTTGAGTGCTGCTGGCATTAGTTACATTGTTTCGTTATTGGCTTAAAAAAATAGGTCTTGGGGAGTTCCGCTTGTGGTTCAGTGGTAACAACCCAGCTGGTATCCATGAGGCCAAGGGTTCTATTCCCTGGCCTTGCTCAGTGGGTTAAGGATCCGGTGTTACCACGAGCTGCAGTGTAGGTCACAGACTCACCATGGATCTGGCATCGCTGTGGTGTAAGCCAGCAACTGCAACTCCAATTCGACCCCTAGCCTGGGAACCTCCATATGCCATGGGTGCAACCCTAGAAAGACCAAAAAAAAAAAAAAAATGGCCTTAATTTGGTTAAGGACATATTAAAAACAAAAAATTTCAGAAAACTGATTTTGCTCGTAGTGGTCCACTATGTAAAGTCTTTTTAAGCAGGTGCTTATTAGCTTTTTAGCTTTCTGGCTAGCTGCTTCTCTGTTCATGTGGGTTGTTTGGGTCTGTTACACACTTAGATTTCAGCAGTTTTATTTCTGGCTTGAATTTTCTCGTACATTAACCAGAATTGATCTATGCACCTGAATATTTTCCCATTTGTGTCTTAGATGTGAGGTGATGGTGAAAATCAACTTGGAGAGCTGGCAGCTGTTTTTGGCAGCCATTGTCCTCCTTGGCTAGGGTTTACTAGTCAAATGACTGCCTTACTTGGATTCAGTCTGGTGCTTCTGTCAGAGACGGAACCTAACTTTTTGGAATTGTCCACTTGGCTTCTGGGCAAAAAAGCTATACTGGGTCTTTCCCAAGCAAGACAGAGAAATGCCACCTTCTCTACGTGTCAGATGCTAGGAATTTCTCCTCTGCAGACTTGCAACTTACTGGAATTTAGGCTGATGTGTTGATCTACCATTGACATACTTCAGTGTGATACAGCCTGTATTATATTCTTTTAAATTTGTGACTTTTTCAGTTCTGTGGTATCAAAGCTAACAGCTGATCAGGTCAAAAGTGCCTAACAATGAGTGTAAAAAAGCTTAGAAGAGGGGGCCACAACTTTTATATAGCTCACTTGCACATACATTAGCACTTTTTGTGCCACAGTGTTGTGGTAGGATCAGGATTCTCTTATTCCGCACCTCCAGGCATTTGAGTCAGTGGAAAGTTTCAGACGACTAACATTCCTAACTCAAGGCTCCGTCGTGGCTGCAGTCTTGAGTACTGAAAGGTAGAGAAAAGATGGTGTTAATAATGAAACAAGGTGAAAATTACCCTTAATACTACATTTGAAAAACAAGTCATGTGAGGCAAGACGTGAAACCTTCCTGTCCTTTTGATTGTACACCAGAGGTAACCATGACATTTGGTGTATATGCTATCGTAATCATTCTCTGTATGCATCAACACATCCATATATATGCATAAAACATACTTTTATTTTACACAAAAGTAGAACTATTGAGTTCCTGTCGTGGCTCAGCGGTAACAAACCCGACCAGTATCCATGAGGACACGGGTTCAATCCCTGGCCTCACTCAGTGGGTTAAGATCCTGTGTTGCCATGAGCTGTGGTGTAGGTCACAGACATGGCTTGGACTGGCACTGCTGTAGCTGTGGCGTAGGCCGGCGGCTACAGCTCCGATTAGACCCCTAGCCTGGGAACCTCCATATGCCGCGTGTGCAGTCCTAGAAATGGCAAAAAAGACCAAAAAAACAAAAAAAAACTTAGGAGTGGGGGCTTTAACCTGTTTTGAGCCATCTGAGGCTCATAGAGGTTGCCCACTTTTAAGAAAGGGTTCTGAGGTTGGAAACCAGATCTACTGGCTTTAGAATCCAGATAGCCAGGAACTGCCTATGCTATCACACGGCTGAGAAAAATACGGAGACCGCCACAGGAGAGGGCAGAGGGCAACAGTAAGGAGGAATGCAGCCCTGGTCTAGGTGGGCCTGCCACCAGGGCTTTTAGGACCAACCCCATCATGCCCCTTCCATTAATTTGCCATCAGAAAGTGAGGCCAGGGAGTTCCCGTCGTGGCTCAGCAGAAACGAATCTGAGTAGGAACCATGAGAAAACCAACCTTGAAAGGGCTGCAGAGGAGACGTTCAGGGGAGTGGAAGGAAACTGGGTTGCAGTTAAAGCAAGAAGTAAGAGGCACTTAAGAGGAGTTCCCGTCGTGGCTCAGCGGGAACGAATCCGACTAGGAACCGTGAGGTTGCAGGTTCGATTCCCTGGCCTTGCTCAGTGGCGTTGCCATGACCTGTGGGGGCAGGTCAGCGAGCTACAGCTCCCATTCCCCCCTTGCCTGGGAACCTCCGTATATGGCTTGGGCCATATGCCCGCGCCATGCCTCGAGAGGCCCTAAAAATATGGTTAGCTTCGGGAATCTGGATCAGCTGAGATTAGACACCCCACGATTACCTCCTTCGGAGATTAGAAGCGCGCCCCCCTCCCCAGTATTAAACGAGACAAGATGAGCCTCAGTGGCTCTCAAGATCTCGATCACCTAGGTGTCCAGAGTCTAGGACAGAGCAGAGTATGAGAGACTGTGTGCCAGGTGTACAGAGCATGTGTTCCTGAAAAACACTACCCAACCCCATCATCACCCCCCAACCCCATCATCACTCCCCTGTGTTTTCTTTTAGAAATGTGTCTTAGAAATGGTATGGTAGGGAGGATGCCAGGGATCGAGCCCCGGCAACCATGGCCTGCAACTGCACGCCATGACAGAACTGTGAAACATTTTAATTTTTTTTATTTTTAGGGCCTCTCTTGAGGCGCGGTGCGGGCATATGGCCCAAGCCACATACGGAGGTTCCCGGGCAAAGGGGGGAATGGGAGCTGTAGCTCGCTGACCTGCCCCCACAGGTCATGGCAACGCCACTGAGCAAGGCCAGGGAATCGAACCTGCAACCTCACGGTTCCTAGTCGGATTCGTTCCCGCTGAGCCACGACGGGAACTCCTCTGAAGTGCCTCTTACTTCTTGCTTTAACTGCAACCCAGTTTCCTTCCACTCCCCTGAACGTCTCCTCTGCAGCCCTTTCAAGGCTGGTTTTCTCCTACACCCTATGCTCTTCAGGTTCTGGGCTCCATTGCTGATTCTTTTTTCTATTAAATAACTATTCTTTTGTTTCTTTTGGGCTTTTTTTGGGGGGGGGGGTCTTTTTGCCCTTTCTAGGGCCGCACCCGTGGCATATGGAGGTTCCCAGGCTAGGAGTCTAATCGCAGCTGTAGCTTCTTTTGAGTTGTCCGACTTTTCCAGTCCTCATCCCAACTTAAAGGAGATTGGCATCTGCTGGTCTCCCTGCCACTCCCCGCTCCTTCATTAATAACCACACTTGACTTGCAGTCTTTTCTCTTGTCTCCTCCTGTGGTCATTCTTGGCAACCGTAACTCTATGTAAATGACCCATCCCCTATCTTGATTTTTTAATTTTTTTTTTGTCTTTTTGCCTTTTCTAGGGCTGCCCCCACAGCATGCAGGGGTTCCCAGGCTAGGGGTCTAATCGGAGCTGTAGCCACTGGCCCACGCCACAGCCACAGCAATGCGGGATCTGAGCCGTGTCTGCAACCTACACCACAGCTCACGGCAACGCCGGATCCTTAACCCACTGAGCGAGGCCAGGGATCGAACCTGCAACCTCATGGTTCCTAGTCGAATTCGTTAACCGCAGAGCCATGACGGGAACTCCTCAATTTTTTTATTTCAGCTCCCATAATATCTTTTTTTACCGTGTCTCCACCCCACTCATAAATCATACTCACCAGCTGTTATCCATACTGCCTCCCCAATCTGGTTACAGCTCCTTCCTTTCAAAGTATTTATTCCAGCATTCCCTTTCAAGCAATTCTCTCTCTTCTTTTCTTTTGTCTTTTTAGGGCCGCACCCGCAACATATAGAGGTTCCTAGGCTGGAGGTGAAATTGGAGTTATAGCTACCGGCCTCAAGCAATTCTCTAGTTTCATCAAAACTTTATTTCTTTGCCTTTCATACATGTCACCCTCATCTCACTTCCTTTCTTACTCAGCTTAGTGGTCCATCATGACAACCACTCCTTTATACATATCCTTGGTCCTTTTGTAGTACCCGCCTGGCAAAGCTTTAACTGTTGATCAACTCGATTCTGATTTCCTGCACCTCTCTTTGTAGGTAAGTCATACGACAATAAATGTAATAAAGTAAATTGGACTTGTTTTAGAATGTAAGTGCTATTAAAAACATCAGGATAAGGGGTGCTGGGGGTGGGGAGGTTTACTATTTTGAGTGGGATGGGCGGTGGGCTTCCTTGAGAAGATGACATTTAAGCAAAGACTTGGAGGAGGTGAGGGGAGGAGAAAAGGAAGTGCTGAGACCCGAGGGATGAGTGTGAGTATCTTGTGAATGGGATGGGAAGAGGCAAGAATGCCTGAGGTCAAGGAAGTTGTTAGGGGTCAGAAGTCAGTGAAGTTGTTAGGGGTCAGCTAGTTCTTGTAGGTCTTGCAGTTCTTGTAGGCTGTTAAATGTTTAACCAGGAAAACTGTGGACTATTAGGGCATTTTGAGCAGAAGAGTGATAAGAGCTAATTACATTTTGACAGGATAATTTTGGCTGTTGTGTTAGGTTCTAGGAAGGTGGGCAGTGCAGGAAAAAAAAATAGATCAATTACGAAGTGATTAAAATAATCCAGGTAAGAGATGATGGTGACTGAGGATCGGATGGTAAGAAATAGATTTTGGATATATTTTGACAAACTAATATGCTATAATATGACTTCTTGTAGATATAAGACATTTTGTATTATTTCTAGTCTTTGCAACAGTGCTTGAAATTTTTCAAAGGTGACAAAACTTTATTCTTTGGCTCTACTACATTTTCAAACACGTCACCCTCATCTCACTTTCTTTCTTACTCAGCTTAGTGGTCCAGCATGACAACCATTCCTTTAAGGCTGAGAAAGGCAAGGCGAATTGCCTGTAAGCACAGAGCTACTGAATTTTTCTACACTAACCAGACAGCTTAGTTCTCACAGTAGAATCCTCTCTAGCTAGTTTCGGTAGGAAGGGATACACAAAGGCTATTAAAATTTGCAGAGTTGGAGTGCCCATTATGACTCAGGGGAAATGAATCTGACTAGTAACCATGAGGACACAGATTTAATCCCGGGCCTCGCTCGGTGGGCTAAGGATCCAGTGTTGCCGTGAGATGTCGTGTAGGTCACAGACATGGCTCAGAACTATTGTTGCTGTGGCTGTGGCGTAGGCCGGCCGCTATAGTTCCAATTAGACCCCTGGCCTGGGAATGTCCATATGCTGCAGGTGCAGCCCTAAAAAAAAAGGAATGAAAAGAAGGAAGAAGGGAAAGAAAAGAAAGAAAGAAAAATAAATTTGCAGAGTTTTTAGAGGAGCTAGGCTGACCTAGGAACAACTCCCATGTCCACACCTCATATCTGACTGTATCATAGTGCTGTAGCAATAACACATGGACTTGACTTTGGATGGTGGAAACAGCCCCATCCCAACAGACTTCATAACTGGGTTGCCTTTGCTGGCCTGGACCTTCTCTGTTTTCTCTGAAAATTCACTTTCAAAACAAAATCTCGTGGAATTGGATTAAGATGGCGGAATAGAAGGACTGGAGCTCAATGTCTCTCCCAAAAAACAACAAAACTACAAGCAAATGCTGAGCAACCTTCAACCAAATGAACTGTAAACTTTCAAAAAAGATATTCTACTCCAGAAGACAAAGAGGAGACCACATCAAGAGGTAGGAGGGGCAATTACGTGATAGAACCAACCCCATACCTCCCGGGTGGGAAGCCCCACAGACTGGAAAGTAACTGCATCACAGAGACTCAGCTACAGGACTGAGAGTTCTGAGCCCCACATCAAATCCCCATGCCTGGGGATCTGGCACAGGGAGAAAGAGCCCCCGGAGCATCTGGCATTGAAGGCCATCAGGGCTTGTGTGCAGGAGCTCCACAGGACTGGGGGAAACAGAGACCCCATTCTTGAAAAGCACACACAGACTTTCATGTGCACTGGGTCCCAGGGCAAAGCAGTCTCCATAGGAATCTGGGTGGAACCTGACTGCAATTCATGGAGGATCTCCTGGGAAAACAGGGGTGACTGTGCCTTGTTGTGGGGGAAGGGCATTGGAGGTGAAGCTCTTGGGAACATTCATCAGCCTGCATTTCTCTGGAGGTGGCCATTTTTTGGGAAAATCTGGTCCCTCCCATCAGTGCTGAAAAACCCCAGGCCAAACAATAATCCAGGTGGACCCACAGCCCCACCCATCAGTAAACAGGCTGCCTAAAGACCCCCTCAGGCACACAGTCAGCCTCTAATCTCACCCAGAGACAAAGCCCCACCCATCAGAGGGATAGGAATCAACCCCACCTACCACTGGGCAGGCACCGGTCCCCCCATCCGGAATCCTACAGCAAGCCCCCCCCCCAGTACCAACTTAAGCCACAGGGGAGGCAAACACCAGAACTAAAAGAGGCTACAACTCTACTGTCTGCTAAAATGTCACCACACCAAACACCTATAAAAATGAAAAGGCAGAAAACTGTAACTCAGATAAGGGAGAAAGAAAAAAGCCCAGAAAAACAGCTCAGCGATGAGATTATCAACCTCCCAGAAAGAGACTTTAGACTGTTGATGCTGAAGATATGCAAGACATTGGAAACAGACTAGAGACAAAGATTAATAATTTACAGGAAACACTGAGCAAAGAAATACAAGATGCAAAAATTAAACAAGAAGAGATGCAAAATACAATAACTGAAATAAAAAATTATTAGAAGCAGCCAACAGTAGAATACAGGAGGCAGAAGAACGAATCAGCGAGGTGGAGGACAGATTAGTTGAAATCACTAATGCAGTAGAGAAAAGAGATAAAAGATTGAAAGGAAATGAGCTGAGTCTCAGAGAACTCTGGGATAATGTTAAACGCACCAACATCTGTATTATAGGGGTGCCAGAGAGAGAAGAGAGAGAAGGGGACAGAAAAAATATTTGAAGACATAATAGCCGAAAACTTCCCTAATATGGGAAAGGAACCACTCAGTCAAATTCAGGAAGCGCAACGAGTACCATATAAAGTAAGCCCAAGGAGGAACACCCCAAGACACATATTAATCAAAATGACCAAAATTAAAGACAAAGAGAAAATTTTGAAAGCAGCTAGGGAAAAGAAACAAATGACATACAAGGGAACCCCAATAAGGTTATCAGCAGATTTTTCAGCTGAAACTCTGCAGGCTAGAAGGGAGTGGCATGATATACTTAATGTGATGAATGGAAAAAACTTCCATCAAGATTACTTTATCCAGCAAGGCTCTCATTCAGATTTGAAGGAGAGATCAAAACCTTTACAGATAAACAAAAGCCAAGAGATTTCTGCAACACTAAACCAGCTTTACAACAAATCCTAAAGGAACTTCTCTAGGCAGAAAAGAAAAGGCCACAACCAGAAACAAAAACACCACAAATGACAAGGCTCACTAGTAAAGGCATACATACAGTAAAGATACTAAATCCATGCACAATTATGCTATCAAGATCAGAAATTGTGAGAAGAGAGCACAAATGCAGGACACTGGAGATGCACGTGCAATTAAGAAACCAACAACTTAAAACAATCTCATATATATATAGACTCCTATATCAAAACTTCAGGGTAACCGCAAACCAAAAATCTACAACTGATACACAAACAAATGAGAAAAATCAACTCAAATACAACATTAAGGATAGTCATCTTGTGAGAGGAGACAACAAGAGAATAAGGGAAGAAAAAAGAGCAACAAAAAACCCAAACGGTTAATAAAATGGAAATAAGAACATACATATCAATAATTACCTTAAATGTTAATGGACTGAATGCCCCAGCGAAAAGACATAGACTAGCCGAATGGATACAAAAACAAGACCCATATATATGCTGTCTTCAAGGGACCCACTTCACTTCTAGGGACATATACAAATTGAAAGTGAGAGGATGGAAGAAAACATTCCATGCCAAACGGGAATCAAAAGAAAGTCGGAGTAGCAATACTCCTATCAGACAAAATAGACTTTAAAATGAAGAACATTTTAAGAGACAAGGAAGGGCACTACATAATGATCAAAGGATCAATCCAAGGAGAATATATAACAATTTTAAATATCTATGCACCCATCATAGGATCACCACAATATATAAGGCAACTGCTAACAACCTTAAAAGGAGAAATCAACAATAACACAGTCATAGTGGGGGACTTTAACACCCCACTTACAGCAATGGATAGATCATCCAGACAGAAAATCAATAAGGAAATACAGGCCCTGAATGAAACATTAGATCACATGGACTTAATAGATATCTATAGGACATTCCATCCAAAAGCTTCAGAATACACATTCTTTTCAAGTGCGCACAGAACATTCTCTAAGATTGATCACATCCTGGACTACAAATCAAGCCTCAGTAACTTTAAGAAAATTGAAATCATATCAAGCATCTTTTCTGACCACAATGCTATATGACTGGAAATCAACAAGAAAAAAATGGCAAAAAATACAAACACATGGAGACTACACAACATGCTACTAAACAACCAATGGGTCACTGAAGAAATCAAAGAGGAAATTAAAAAATACCTAGAAGCAAATGACAACAAAGATACGACACTCCAAAACCTCTGGGATGCAGCAAAAGCAGTTCTAAGAGAAAAGTTTATAGCAATACAAGCCTACCTCAGGAAACACGAAAAAGCTCAAATAAACAACCTAACTATACATCTAAAGCAGCTAGAGAGGGAAGAACAGACAAGACCTAAAGTGAGTAGAAGAAAAGAAATCATAAAGATCAGAGCAGAAATCAATGAAATAGAAACAAAGAAAATCATAGAAAAGATCAATGAAACTAAAAGCTGGTTCTTTGAAAAGATCAACAAAATTGATAAACCCGTAGCCAGACTTATCAAGAAAAAAAGAAAGAGGACATAAATCAATAAAATTAGAAATGAAAAAGGAGAAGTCACAACAGACATCATGGAAATACAAAGGATCATAAGAGACTACTATATGCAACTCTATGGCAATAAAATGGAAAACCTAGAAGAAATGGACAAATTCTTAGAAAAGTACAATCTCCCAAGACTAAACCGAGATGAAATAGAAAATCTGAATAGACCAATCACAAG
>PVHT021183518.1:22247060-22258817 GCA_004024745.2 Catagonus wagneri | reverse complement strand
ATTCTCAACAAAATACTAGCCAACCGAATCCAACAATACATTCAAAGGATTGTACACCACGATCAAGTGGGATTTATCCCAGGGATGCAAGGATTCTTCAATATCCGCAAATCAATCAGTGTGATACACCACGTTAACAAACTGAAGAATAAAAACCATATGATCCTCTCCATAGATGCAGAAAAAGCCTTTGACAAAAACCAACACCCATTTCTGATAAAAACCCTTCAGAAAGTGGGCATAGGGGGAACCTACCTCAACATAATCAAGGCCATCTATGACAAACCCAGAGCTCACATCATTCTCAATGGTGAAAAGCTGAAAGAATTCCTGCTGAGATCAGGAACAAGACAGGGATGTCCACTCTTGCCACTACTATTCAACATAGTTTTGGAAGTCCTCGTCACAGAAATCAGAGAAGTCAAAGAAATAAAAGGAATCCAAATTGGAAAGGAAGAAGTAAAACTATCACTATTTGCAGATGATATGATACTATACCAAGAGAATCCTAAAGATTCTACCAGAAAACTGTTAGAGCTCATCAATGAATTTGGCAAAGTCGCAGGATACAAAATTAATATACAGGAATCAACTGCATTTCTATATACTAACAATGAGAGATCAGAAAGAGAAATTAGGGAAGCAATCCCATTTACCATCACATCGAAAAGAATCAAATACTTAGGAATAAACCTACCTAAAGAAACAAAAGACCTGTACTCTGAAAACTATAAGACGCTAATGAAAGAAATCAAGGATGACATGAACAGGTGGAAAGACATACCATGCTCTTGGATTGAAAGAGTCAATATTATCAAAGTGACTATACTACCCAAGGCAATCTACAGATTTAGTGCAATCCCTATCAAATTACCAAGGACATTTTTCACAGAACTAGAACAAAATATTTTGAAGTTTGTTTGGAAGCACAAAAAAACAAGAAGAGCCAAAGACATCCTGAAAAAGAAAAATGGAGTTGGAGGAATCAGGTTCCCTGACCTCAGACTATACTACAAAGCTACGGTCATCAAAAATGTATGGTACTGGCACAAAGAGAAATATAGATCAGTGGAACAGGATAGAAACCCCAGAATTAAACCCACGCATCTATAGTCAACTAATCTATGACAAAGGAGGCAAGTATATACATTGGAGAAAAGACAGCCTCTTCAATAAGTGGTGCTGGGAAAACTGGACAGCCACATGTAAAAAAATGAAACTAGAACACTTCCTAACACCATGCACAAAAATAAACTCAAAATGGATTAAAGATCTAGATATAAGACCAGATATTATAAAACTCTTAGAGGAAAACATAGGCCAAACACTCTCTTACATAAATGATAGCAACATCTTCTCAGATCCATCTGTCAGAGTAATGACAATAAAAATAAACAAATGAGAGTTAATTAAACTTAAAAGTTTCTGCACAGCAAAGGAAACCCTAAACAAAATGAAAAGGCAACCCACAGAATGGGAAAAAATCTTTGCAAATGAATCGACTGACAAGGGATTAATCTCCAAAATTTATGAACACCTCCTACAGCTCAATACCAAAAAAACAAACAACCCCATCAAAAAATGGGCAGAGGATCTAGGCAGACAATTCTCCAAAGAAGATATGCAGCTGGCAAATAAACACATGAAAAGATGTTCAGCATCGTTCCTTATTAGAGAAATGCAAATCAAAACCACTATGAGGTACCACCTTACACCAGCCAGAATGGCCATCATCCAAAAGTCTACAAACAATAAGTGCTGGAGAGGGTGTGGAGAAAAAGGAACCCTATTACACTGTTGGTGGGAATGCAAATTGGTGCAGCCACTGTGGAAAACAGTACAGAGATTCCTCAGAAAACTCAAAATAGAATTACCATTTGATCCAGCAATCCCACTCCTGGGCAGCTATCCAGAGGAAACCATGACTCGAAAAGACACATGTACTCCAGTGTTCATTGCAGCACTCTATGCAACAGCCAGGTCATGGAAACAACCTAAATGCCCATCAACAGAGGAGTGGATAGGGAAGATATGGTACATACACACAATGGAATATTACTCAGCCATTAAAAGGAACGAATTACCAACATTTATAGCAACATGGATGGACCTAGAAATTATCATGCGAAGTGAAATCAGTCAGACAATTAGACAGCAACACCCAATGCTACCGCTTACATGTGGAAACTAAGAGGACACAATGAACTTTCTTTGCATTACAGATAATGACTCACAGACTTTGGAAAACCTATGATTTAAAATAAGACAATCTGGGGGGTGGGGGGATGCACTGAGGGTTTGGGAAGCATATGCTATCAAATTGAGTTGTGATGATTTTTTTTTTGTCTTTTTGCCTTTTTATGTAGAGCCGCACCCGCGGCATATGGAGGTTCCCAGGCTAGGGGTCTAACAGGAGCTGTAGCCACTGGCCTTCGCCACAGCCACAGCAACGCGGGATCCAAGCGGCGTCTGCAACCTACACCACAGCTCACAGCAATGCCGGATCCTTAACCCACTAAGCAATGCCAGGGATCGAACCCGCCACCTCATGGTTCTTAGTCGGATTCGTTAACTACTGAGCCACAAAGGGAACTCCGAGTTGTGATGATTTTTATACACCTATAATTATAATAAAATTCATTAAGCAATGGAAAAAAACAGAATGGTACATAACTTCATACAGCTATCCATGAAAAAAAAAATCTTGCACAGGTATATCTGATTTACCAATCAGACTCAAATGTACCTGTTGTATTAATTTTAAAACTTCAATGTACTTAAGGAAATTTATTCTTTGTGAGGTGGGTAGGATTTACACTTGGGCAATTATCCAAGTGAGAAGAAGCAGTTTGAAAGATTTGGGGTAGGGAGAAACGTTTACCACATCACCTCTGGATGCCCAACGTCAACATATCCTTTCCTCCATCCTCAGATCTCCAGCCCTCAAAACACAATGCAACATCCCTTATACAAAATATATGCTACTCTCTCCTCAGAAGGGGAAGTCCCAAATTTTTTTGTTGCATCCAGCTCTATCTTCAGGATTTTGGTTTGCTGTTCATTCCTCTAATTTAAATACATTCCCTTTTTCATGCCCTGAAACCACGGATAAACTGAAAAATATATCAACAGAGGCTGTATACACTAGTTGGGGAAAGAAGAGGGGGAAGTTTGCGTGTATACTTTTTTTTTCTTTTTAGGGCTGTACCCGTGGCATATGGAGGTTCCCAGACTAAGGGTCAAATCAGAGCTGTAGCTGCTGGCCTCCACCACAGCCACAGCAACACCAGATCTGAGCCGTGCCTGCGACCGACACCACAACTCATGGCAATGCCGGATCCTTAACCCACTGAGTGAGGCCAGGGATTGAACCTGAAACTTCATGGTTACTAGTCGAATTCATTTCTGCTGCGCCACAGTAGGAACTCCTAGCATATAAACTTAAATAACATAACTTATCAGCAAGGAGAAATATAAGGTTATAGCTGATATTTACCCAACATGGGTTGCCTTTGCCCTCAGCCACAACTTGGTCTGGCTTTACCTGCTGGAGTGACCTTGACCTTTATTCTCGAGGGATCTGAGCCCTAGATGGCCCTCTGCTTCTCTAGAATTGCTAGAGTCCTGTTAACTCTCACCATTGGCGGGAAGTACAAGGAGATTCCTTACTTTCTGGACATTCCTCCAGCCTGTCTTAGGGGGCATCAACTTCTACTTTCCCTAATACCCAGGATCAAAGAGCTCAGCTGAAATGGTGAGCACTCCTTCCTGCACCCCATTCTATTTGCTTGTTTATGGAATGGTGTACAGAAACTGCAATGGCTAAATGCCAGCCTCAGCTGGTGGAAAGCTTCTTCTGGTGGAAACACTTCTCTTTTGGACATTTTTGACATCACATCCATTGGCACTTATGTAGTCCTTTTAGAAATGTTCTCAAAACACTGATTTTTTGATTCCTCAGAGAAACCAAAGCTTCAGGGCAGGTATGACGGAGGTATATCAAATGTCAAAATCTTTGCCCTAATGTGTGTTTTTCATATTCCATAAATCCACCCCCAACTAAAAATGATGTCTATCATTTCCATCCTTGCCTTCACTGGTGCCCGAGAGAGGAAGGATAATGACTGGATGGCTGATAGTAGCAGGGGTCTCTGGAGAAATGGATGATGATAACACGGAGAACTTTATGATGTCTCAACCAGTTCTGCAAGCTTGGCAACAATCGTATGTCTTTTTTTAATCTTGCGGTTTTAATTCGATAATTAATTAATTAAGTCTTTTTAGGGCCACACCCGAGGCATATGGAGGTTCTCAGGCTAGGGGTCGAATCGGAGCTGTAGTTACTGGCCTACACCACATCCACAGCATCGCCAGATCTGAGTTGCATCTGTGACCTACACCATGGCTTTCAACAAATCCCCTTGTGGCTTTTAGATCCTAAGCTCCCAAAAGTTTATTTCTTGGCAGTAAGCAACATTTGGAAAATCTAGATTTATGGCTAAGTCTGAGTATTTCAATTTATTATTCTGTTTAGCCCAATGGAATTATTAGAGGACATCAGGCATGCCCAATTGCCATTAATTTATTTAAATACTTATGAATGGAGAACTGCAAAACACTTTTTTTCTTGGCCTATATGCACTTGATATTATGTCTATGCAGATAGTGTAGGTAAGCACACCTTCCTTCCTGTTCATCACTCACCACATGTTAATTGAGTACCTGCTATGTTCCAACTATGCTTCTTGCAAGGGACACAGTGATGAATGACAGGCACAGTCTTTTTTGCCATAGCCTTTCTTTTCCAGCAAGAGATGCTAGTAATACATCAAATTTGACTCAATCTTCTGCTGCTAAATTAGGATGTCATGTCATTTTTCTAGAATACAGCAGGGGGCAGATAAAGTCCATTTTTCAAAATCATTTGTGGCAGCCTAGCATTTTAGATGGGAGCAGATTCAGTTTCTGAAGGAAACGAGAATCTGGTTTTGCATTTTGCTCGTGGCTTATCTGACTTTAGGTACCTCTGGCATCAAATCTGGGAAAAAGCCAAACGGCAGGTACATTTTCAGGGTAAGTATTTTTTAGGGAATCCTTATGAGGGAAGCTTGCTAAGGAAAGGAATTCTTATTTGAATGCTTTTGAAAGTAAAGACTATTCAATAGATTTAATATTAATTTAATACTTTCTATATAAATCTGAATTTCCATTGAAGTATTTGTTTAAATTGAATTTTTGTTTGTTTGTTTGTTTGTTTGTCTTTTTGCCTCTTCCTAGGGCCGCACTCGCAGCATATGGAGGTTCCCAGGCTAGGGGTCTGATTGGAGCTGTAGCCTTCCAGCCTACGCCAGAGCCAGAACAACGCGGGATCCGAACCACGTCTGCAACCTACACCACAGCTCACAGCAACCCTGGATCCTTAACCCACTGAGCAAGGCCAGGGATCGAACCCACAACCTCATGGTTCCTAGTCGGATTCTTAACCACTGAGCCACGACGGGAACTCCTGTAGCTGTGTTTTGATTTTTGCTGAGAGGATGGGTAAAGAGACCATCATTCTCATTAGCTAATCTTATTCCTGTTTCAGACGTAGTAGCCCACCCTACATCCTTTCAGAGTGAATAAGAGGAAATTTTAAAAATGTAGAGAAAGCAAGTGTGTGTGTGTGTGTGTGTGTGTGTGTGTGTGATACAAGAATAGCATCGGAGAGGAGGCAGGGGAGAGGAAAGGAACAGAGACATGAGGTGTTGGCTTTTGGGCAAAGACCTCAAGAGAATTCTTTAATTTTGGCCTTTTTAGTGGTCCGTTAGGTTTGCTGGGTACTTTAAAGCAATAAGTACTCATCTGAGATATAAAGCTAGACATTGGAATTTCCTATGAAAAGGAAAATCTGAGCTAGAGAGAGGAGAGTTACCAGAGAAGATACCTTCCATCCACCAGCGCCTTCCTGGATCTTTCATTAACCCATGGCTTCTCCAGCCCTCCTGTGCTATTACTCTCCACGGGACAAACAGAGGAAAACTGCACCAAGTTCCCCTGGCAAGGGCCCCCTAGAGAGCAAGTGGGTGATGGAGGTGGAAGGGGAGAGGGGACATCAATCTCTAGTGAACCTGAGAGCCATCACATCTTATCATTCTGTTGAATTACTTATCTTCCCCACTAGATAGTAAGTTCCATGGGACAAGGTCATGTTTATCTTATTCACTACTGACTTTCCTGTGTCCATGATATTTTTCATACACCAGTGCTTTAGCAGCATAAATAATAGTCCACCCACTGACCTCATTAAGAAAAGACTAAAGAGATTAGGAAATGTGGATAATCCCAGACATGAGTTGTTTGGAAACGTGTGTGATTTCCAATCATCTGTCTCTGGCTCCACTATGAATATAGTGACATGCAGAGGTAATGAGTAGGAATAGCTAGGAGCTCGAAAAGTTGACCATCCAATATTGTAGATTCTTTGAATTAGAACAGCCTTGCCCGGCACCACCCGTCTAATACAAAAATTCTACAATGTTCCCAAACCCAAAGGGAAGTCACCATAGTCTGCTGGAACACTCACCAAAATCTTGAGGCAGCTCTTCTGTTACTAGACAGATCTTCCCCTTTCTTCCTTCCTTCCTTTTATTTACTTATTTTAATTAAAAAAAATTTTTAGGGCTGCATATGGGAATTCCTGGGCTAAGGGTCTAATGGGAACTGCAGCTGTTGGCCTACACAAAAGCCACAGGAACACAGGATCCAAGGTGCATCTGCAAACTACACCACTGCTTGTGGCAATGCCAGATCCTTAATCCACTGAGTGAGGCCAGGGATTGAACCTGCATCCTCACAGACACCATGTTGGGTTCTTAACCTGCTGAACCACAACAGGAACTCTCCTTTCTTTCTTTCTCCCCTTTCCTTCTCACTTCCTTCTTTCCCTCATTTCCTCCTTCCCTTCTTCACTCCCTTCCTTCCTTTCTTGGCAAGGAGATGTTTAAAAGAAAATACAGAGAAAAATAGGAAATAATGTAATGACATTCATATGCCCACTGCCTAAGAATGAACAAGTGCTAATGCTTTGTCCTTTTGGCCTCAGCCATCTGATGTTGGGAAATAATTCTCCATGGGTCTCTCACATTTTCGTACATCTTTGAATTCTGGGCCATCACTTCAAGGATGTTTGGGATGATAAATGACTGTGGAAGGTAGAGATAGTGTGCCCTTCAGAACAAAGGGCAGGTTTCTTACAACCTTGGAAGAAAGAGTGTGCCAAGCACTGGAGCAAATAGCAGGTATGCTTAGTGCCCGTTATAAAATCCTCAGGTTCCTTAAACACAAGGTCCTTGCCTGTAATCCAACCACTGCAAGTGCAGGGTCATCTGGTCCTTTTCACATTGCCCTTAGGAAATCGGCACAAGAATGCTGATGTGTCACTTACTGCTATTGCTGTGAGTAATAAACTTCCTTTGTCTCTGATCTGGGAGTTTTGTGCCAGCATCCATGAAACTGGTAGGTTACTATTTAAACTTTCCTAGGCCAGGGAAACAGTTGGAAATAGCTCCCAAGTAATCTTGATATTAAAACTTCATAAAGATGGAAAAGGAATAAAACTAGACAGTTTCACTTACGAATGTAGAAGCTAAAATATTTGACAAAAATTAGAAAGAACAATCCATTAGAGAGTTATGAAAAGAATGAAAGGAAATTATGCCATTTATTTCAGCTTTGTAAAGATAGTTTAAGATTTGGAAGTTTATCATAAAAATGTACTGCATTAGATTAAAAGAGAAGAAATTCTGTTATTATAGAGATAGAAAAGTAAAGGCATTTGATAAAATCTAGCAACAATTACTAATAAAAATTCCATGTAAAATAGGGATAGAAGAAACCTTTTTAAATATGATGATAACTCTGTCCAGGCTGTGAAATAGTGAAGCCATTTTAAAATCAGGAACAAATAGCATTGGCTGCTATTACTGTTATTTAGTTTTGTTTTGGGAGTTTCAAATAATGCAATAGGACAATAAAATAGGCAAAATGTTGGAGAAAAACCAGTCACAGAAGGGGCAGTATGTGTTATAGAAAGGTTAGGAACTTGAGACAGGCAGACATGAATCAGAATCTCAGTTTGGCTCCCTTTTATCTGTGGAATTTGGGGCAAACCATTTAAATTTTTACATTTCAGTTTTCTTTTCAGTGAAATTGGTATAATAATAAATTTTAGAGATCCTGCACAGATTAAATTCCCTGCTGTCTTGTCAAAGGGCCCAGCTCAATGTCTGATATATGCCTGGTATTCTACAAATGCTCATTCCTTCCAACATTTTCAACCTCTGAGAATTTGAAAGAGAATAAGGTTTGGAATGTTCATGAAGACTGTCACACTTGCATTCTCTGTGATTAAGAACAAAACCAACGTAGAGAAGCCTAATTCTTTTCATCCAAGCTTCTTCCAGGAACCTGAGAACTTTCAACACTGGCGACCCAAATTGATGATCCTGCCTCTTACAGAGGAAAATCAATAAACATGAGCTCCTCTGAGGCGGACACAGTACAGGAAGCACAGGTTCCGCAGTGTTTCATAATCTTAGGACAAACACCATCCAAGGTCCCGGATGAGGAGTCTCTTCTCACCAGGGTCCCACCGGCCAGGCCCGAGTTCGGCATTGTCCCCTTCTCTTGGTTGTGTCACTTTGCTCACACCTTTTCTTGGCCCTTTTGCCTGCTGTGAGCTTGCCCATCTCCTGGTTTGCTAGATTCCCAGCCCTTCCCTGTTGATTGGCTTCCCTCTTGACCCACACCCCTGCTTTGTGCTGCCGAATGAGTGAGCGGTAAGGACTGTGTCATGTGGACACAGTCGTGGAGAATCACGATCCCTTTCCAGAGTTCATTCACGCCCTTTCCTGCGATTAGGAAAAAATGCAGTGTCCTTGAGATTCACCTCACCACATTGCCGGCTCTTGCTTTCTTTTTCTTAAAGCCTGGGGCCGTCTGGGTTCATTTCTATTGTAACTGAAACAATAAGCCACCTCTTTACTGTAGGAAAATCAGCACCACAGACATGATGAGCTCTGGGGCTCAGAGCTCGGGGCTGGGACTGGCGTGGCCTGAAGGGGACACATCCCACCGAGGGGCGTCACCCCCAGCACCCACCTCTGATCATCGTGGAAGCCTGTATCACCAGCTCTTTCCTTTTTTTTTTCTGTCTTTTTAGCTATGGCATATGGAGCTTCCTAGGCCAGGGGTCGAATTGGAGCTGTAGCCACTGGCCTACACCACAGACATAGCAATACCAGATCCGAGCCGACAGACACAGCAATACCAGATCCGAGCCGTGTCTGCAATCTATCCCGCAGCTCATGGCAACGCCCGATCCTTAACCCACTGAGTGAGGCCAGGAATCGAACCTGTGTCCTCAGGGATGCTAGTCAGATTCATTTCTTCTGAGCCACAACGGGAACGCCACCAGCTCTTTCCATTTTTTAAGAGAAGCTAAAGGTATAAATTGAAAAACTTCAGCACAAAATTGGCACAAAACCCCTTAAAAATACGCATAGAATGAACAAAATGTGAAGACAGGCTCATTTGTAACTTCTGAGGTCCCTGTTCTTTAGAGAAATCCCTCCCAGGCACTTCACCTCTGGGTCCTCTTCCTCAAAAGCCAAGTCTATTTTGAGACACCATCAGACAACTCGAAACAAGGGAACTTGCATGAGATACCTGAGCGGTAATCTTCACAATGGCCAAGGTCACGATAAACAAGGACAGAAAGTCGGAGATTGAGGAGACATGATAAGTAAGTAGAATGTGGGACCCAGGAATGCTAGCGGAGAAAGGGGTGAAATCTGAGTAGCAAGGAGTGTAGCTGATGGCGCAGTACCAGTGTTAATTCCTTAACTTTAACAAATACAGCACAGTCATGAAAGGTGTTACCATTAGTGGGTGAAGGGTATATGGGAACTCACTGCACTATATTGGCAACTTTTCTGTAAATCTAAATTTATTCCAAAATCAAAAGTTTATGAAAAAGAAAAAGTCCCTTCCAAGCCTGAGATAACCTCTGGCTGTTATGGTTCGGAAAACGAAGCAAGGTTTCCAAGGTCAAAACAAATGCTGTCCTACTGGTATTCGCTCTTCCACCCTTCAAAGTGCACTTAGGACAGTGTCAGGTTCTCCTGTCCTTTTCTTCCAGTCAAACGAGACCAAGGACTCCTACAGATGGGCCTGCAGTTTAGCCCAGAAGCACCCAGGTGGTCAGGCAACTTTACAAAGTGGTGTCTCTCCTACTACCAGAAAGAGAAGGTCTGGCGGCCCCATGCACCGCTGTGCCCCCACTCTGCCCTACAGTGACTGGAGTCAGAGTCTGAAACTCACAGGGCTTTAGGTGCTCCCCCAGGACTGGCATCTGCCTAAGGATATGGTGGCTTGACCAGCCAGCCAGGCTGTGAGGCTGGATCATTTTCTTTTTCCTTTTTTTCTTTTTTAGGGTCACACCTGTGGCATATGGACGTTCCCGGATTAGGGGCTGAAGCAGAGCCTAAAATCCACAGCAACACTGGATTCAAGCCACATCTGTGACTTGTCCTGCAGTTTGCAACGCCAGATCCTTAACCCACTGAATGAGGCCAGGGATCAAACCTGCGTCCTCATGGACACTGTGTCAGGTTCTTAACCCCCTGAGCCACAAGGGGAACTCCCAGGTCATTTTCTAAATGGTTTCTGGCTTTTGGTAGTAGCATCCCAGAAGAAACCCCTCTTTTCTAAGAAAATAGTCCCAGCATAAGGAACACTGCAGGGGCAGAGAGGGCTGGAGTGAACTGTCGGAGTGAGGAAGGGACCAGCATGGGAGTGAGAAATCCTGACAAATATTTTCATCTCTCCCGAGGAGTCAAGTTTCTCCTCCAACTCCACAGGAACTGTATGACTCTGCAGTGTTCCCAGGCAATTATTCCTCCTCGAAAAGCTGAGCCTCCCCTTTCAGGACCCAATCAAGCGACCACAAATCAAAGATAGCTTGGACTCATTCCACTAATAGCATGGAAAGCCATTAGCTGAAGTTGTTTGAAAAGGGAAGTGGCTCAGATATCTCTTGTCTCACAAGAAAAGCTTCTGTAATGTCAGATTATGGTTCCCAAATGGCTCAGGGACTGAGGCATCATGTTTCCCATAACGAGAGGTTATTTATTGCACCACTGAACCAACACACTCTTCCTTGCTCACTTGCACAAGATAAGATGAAGAGTCCTTTCAAGTTGAATTAAATTTAAAAGGAAAAGCAACACACATGGTCCCCGCTAACGCTGGGGCTGAGCTCCGGGTGTGTAGGGAGGGCGTGTAGGTGGCTCCCTCTGTGGGTGGTCGGTGGGAGTGGGCTCTGCAAGGTTCTTGCTCCCCGTCTCTCATGCTCAAAGTTGAACCCGGCTATCATTCCTTTTGGTTAAGGTACGGCTTCCAAGACAGTCTCTGTCAAAATATCAAGCATCTGGGCTGTTCACCGTCGCTAACCGAGGCCCCTGTTTCTTTGGGGAACTATTTCTCCCAGTTCTCCTTCCAAGAGGTCGTGAGAGTCTGCAAACCCAGAACCCTGAGCTCTGGGCCATGGCTTGGGCACGTAGCCATCCTTCCCGCCGCAGTGATTGGCTCAGGGTTGGCCACGTGACAGAACCCGGGCCAATCAGAGGCCTTTCCTCAGACTTTTCTAAGAAGAACTCAGGGAGGGTGGAGGCGTGGAGGGGAATCTAGGTTCCAGAGGTTATGTTTTTAGTCACA
>PVHT021183518.1:22155440-22246060 GCA_004024745.2 Catagonus wagneri | reverse complement strand
TTTTTTTTTTTTTTTTGGCTGCACCTCTGGCATACAGAAGTTCCCTGGCCAAGGACTGAACTTATGCCACAGCGACCCCAGCCGCTGCGGTGACAATGCTGGGTCCTTAACCCTCTAAGTCACAGGGGAACTCCAAAGCCCAGTCTTAATTAAGCTTATTTGTATTGGGCTCTACTACTCTAAAGAGAGAATATTTTGATTAATGTTCTCGTCAGTCTGCCCATCTTCTAGGGCTTTTCATAAGCACTATACCTGGAGGGGCAAGAGAAAGCTGCGGGCTGGTCAGGCTTTGCTGGCATTAGAGTCCCTGAGCATACACCATAGCTGAGCTCCCAGCGTCAGGAGCCTCTGCTGGTCAGGGTGGAAGGGAGGTAAAACGAAAACACCTTGGCCCAGGTAGATGCAAAAACGGAGATCGGAAGTGTGGGCTGTTCTTCCTGGGGTTCTGTCCGTTCTGCTCATTGAGTTTTCTGGGAAGCTCTTTACGGAAGGGCTCTGCAGCAAGAATAGTTTGACGTTCACCAGTTTAGAAGATCTTTGTCTGCCTCTCCAGGGCTAGTATCCTTTATGGTTTCATTTTCTTGGTCACCTGGCCAGGGCGTGATTCGCCTTAGAGGCCTAAGAGCTTGCTGTGCTCCGGGGAGGGGTGGGCTCAGGCCCAGTGTGTGGTGGGGGTGGGGGTGTCACATGTGTGGAGACAGGACTGAGCTCCCCACCCCATTCCCCCGCACAGCAGCCCCCATTCCCTGCCCAGGCTCTGCAGGCCCCCCACTGGGATAAGCCTGGAGTCTGTCAGTCTTGTGGCAGTTTCCGCCTCAGCTGGCCATTCTCATCCTTTGATGCTCCATCCCGGTCAGAGGGGTGGTGAGGGCGCGCAGGGTGGGCTGCTCTTCCTGACTCCTGCCCGACCTGGCAAGAAGGCGGCCGCTGGCCCAGCACGGGTACTCTGGGGTCCGGGAAAGCTGGAGAGCCTGCTGCGAGCATGGCATGATGTCAGGCCAGACGGGGAGGCCAGAAGAGTAAGGGAAAAAGCACGTGGGGTGGAGAATAATAAACTCCTTCATGGTTCTGAAGGCTCTCGGAGTCTGATTTTCAATTATACATAATCCTAGGATTTGTTCAAAGCTCAGCAGCGGTGCCGGGTGCCCTACAGCTGGACAAATCAGCCTACTTGATTTTTCCGATCTCACCGGGTGTGACAACCTCCCCGATGGCCTTTGCGGTGATGGAGGAGGGGTTCTGAGAACACAGCTGAAAGACAGTTATTGGACATTTATCAAAGTTCCCACCAGTCTGTTTACTGAGTTTTTGTGCAGGTATGTCAACAGAGAATGCTGTGTTTGCCATGGAGAGGTTCTAGTTTGTACAGCTAATCTTTACTGAATACCTAATGTGTGCCTGTGAACCTATCCTGCACTAGGCATTGAGGCGGAAGGGGAGGCATAGAAAAATGAGTCATTGTTCCTGAGTGGGGGAGGCAAAGACACAGGGAAGATAATGTGCTAGAATAATTGCCTTGCTCAGATGCTCTAGGAGAGGCTTCAGAGCAACCAGGAAGCTCTCGAGGGGCGATTGCATTTGAACTGGTTCTTGCAAGAGCATGGGGAGAACTGGGCAGGAGGACTGAATTTGGAGTCCTGGCAAGAAAGCTCAGGAAGGGAGTTCCCATCGTGATGCAGCGGAAACAAATCAGACTAGGAACCATGAGATTTCAGGTTCGATCTCTGGCCTTGCTCAGTGGGTTCATGATCCGGTGTTGCCATGAGTTGTGGTGTAGGTTGCAGATGCAGCTTGGATCTGGCGTTGAGTGGCTCTGGCATAGACTGGCGGCTATAGCTCCGATTTGACCCCTAGCCTGGGAACCTCCATATGCCGCGGGTATGGCCCTAACAGCAAACAAAACAAAACAAACAAACAAACAAAAAAACAAACTCAGGAAAAAAATGAGAACCCTAAGTCCAGCACAAGGAGCCAGTGGACAGAAAGAGCCCAACCAAAGTGAAGGGCCTGGTGAGAGGGGTGCGAGCCAGGGAGGGCCTGAGGGGCGGGGATGGAGGCCAAAACTAGAAGCTATGGGCCTTTTTTTTTTTAAACCCTGTGGCTGGAAAGGACTTTCCCCAAGAAAGCCTGAGCAGCCTGAAACCTGGGAGAGGGTGTGGTGGTCCCTAGGGTGGGAGAACATTGTTCCTTCTATGCAACCCCAGGCCCAGTCAGCTTTGCCATCGCACACTAGTAATGGCCTGGGCCCAAACCACTTCTGATTCAAAAGAACTACTTTTCAGGCAGCACCAAGAAATCTCAGAAAACATTATCATTTGAAGAAAATGTCCTTCTAGGGTTTTAATGAAGGTGGAGGGAAGGCTGGGTGGAGTTCAAAATCGTGTTTCTACCCAAAGGAATGAAATGGTACATGGTGTCCTTTCATACATCACTGTGCTTTGGCAATGGCTTGTAGGGGAGGGTAAAATTATTTCACCGTAATCTGAGAAAAAGAGTCCCCTTTTTTTTTTTTCCTTATTCCCTGTAGAAGTAAAAGCAAAATGTGTGTGTGTGTGTGTGTGTGTGTGTGTGTGTGTGTGTGTGTGTTGCTGGCTGGAATATCAGCTGACATGACATCTGATAAAAGACTTATTATATGTGTTAGTCAATCAGTTGCCTTGGGAAGAAATTGTTAAATCTTTCAAAATCAACATTTCTAAACCTCACAGCAAGGATTTTACCAGAACAACAGGAAAAGACATTACATCTTTCCCCAGTCAGTCCTTCTAGCTCTCTCTTCTTCCCTTCATAGAAAAGAAGAATTTTTCCAAGGGAAGAAGATTCAGAACATTGTTCCCCCCTCAACCCCACCCTGAACATTCATTTCCCAAACTTTTAAAGGCTTTGTGGGCATATTAGAAGCTGAACGTAATAATATGCACTTAAGTTTCCTCTAAACCTTTTCATAGCTTAATTTCTTTTGAACACTAAATAATATTCCATCATCAGGGTGTACCACAGTTTATCCATTCAGGGAAGTAACAAGAGTAAGAAAGCAAAAAGCCGATACAGGAAAAGATCACTTGCTTCTATAAAAAGTAAAAAAAAAGGAACCATGAAAAGATCTTGTATTAGACAAAGGTCTTATAAGAAGAAAGAAAAGGAAGGGGAAAACAAATCTAATGAAGTATAAGCTTCAGAAAAACTTTGGAGTCTAGCTGATAAAAGTTGTGACATTAAAACATTACGCACTTATGACAATCGCCAAAATTCAAAACACTGACAGCAAAGAATGCTGACCAGGATACGGAGCAACAGGAACTCCCATTCATTGCTGATGGGAATGCAAAATGGAACAACCACTTTGGAAAACAGTTTGACAGTTTCATATGATTCAGCAGTTGCACCCCTTGGCTTTTACCCAAATGAGCTGAAAATTTATGTCCACATAAAAACCTGCACTCTGATGTTTAGAGAAGATATTTTTCGTAATTGCCAAAAACTTGGAAGCAACCAAAATATCTTTCAGTAGGTGAATGGATAAACTGTGGTACACCCTGACAATGGAATATTGTTCAGTGTTCAAAAGAAATTAAGCTATGAAAAGGTTTGGAGGAAGCTTATATGCATATTATTACTAAGTGAAGGAAGCCAATCTGAAGAGACTATGTACCATATGATTTCAACTAAATGACATTCTGAAAGAGGCAAAACTATGGCGACAGTAAAAAGATCAGTGGTTGACAGGGGCTAGTAAGGATGGAAGGATGAGTGGGTGGGGCACAGAGGATTTCTAGGGTGGTGGAACTATTTTGCATGACACTATTATGGCAGATTCATGCCATCACTCATTTGTTAAAACTCAGAGAATGTACAACACCAGCAGTGAACCCTAATGTGAACCAGGGGCTCTCACTGATAATGATGTGTAAGTGTAGGTTCACCCCTTGTACTAAATGTGCCTTTCTGGTGGGAGATGTTGATAGTGGGGGAGGTTAGGGATGTGTGGGGACAGGGGTATTGAGAACTCTGTATTTTACACTTGACTTTGTTATGGACCCAAAACCTCTCTAAAAATGAAGTTTATTTAAAAAAATTATGACAAAACGTTTTGGAATTAATGTCACAAGTAATCAGAGCCCACGGAAGAGATACAAAAGATCAGGGGAGATATCACAATGACAGAAGGTGCTGAAGTGGAAATGGGTATGATATAAACCAACAAATAAGATTCACAGGGAGACAGAGCCTTGAAAAGCCTTGGCTGAGTTAGAGCAGGAGGCTGGCTGCCAACTCCCCACAAATGGCGACACTGGCTCAGCCCTTCAGATGACAGGGAAGGTCTGGAAAGCCAGGGGAGGAAGAATCGTGATGCTGAATTGGACTGATTTGCACTGGATTCTTGCATCCACAGTGAGAAGAAGGCCCAGTCAGTCATGGAGGAAAGCTGAGGGACTCGGTCACCTACCAGTCAACCATGAGGTTTCTCGCCTGACCGGCCCAGAGCTGACCACCAGTGTAGCCAAGACCGCAAAACTATCCTGAATTGTTGATGCACAGACTTTTAAGCTTAACGTGTTGTTGTTCCTTTTATGCTCTATGTTTCAGGGTGGTTTATTCTACAACAGCAATAACGGATTCAACTCTGCAACTGTGGACTTATCAAATCTCCCATGGCTTCAGTCTTTTCATCTATAATAATTTGTGGATAAAATCCACTTTTGGTTGTAATCATAGTAACAAATTTAAAACACAGAGAACGCAGTAGGGTCCTTCAAGTGTTTTAGTTGAATGAATGAATGGTTAATATTTAATAAACCTTTCCCCCCAAACAAGTAGTAATGATGATACCTGAGGGGGCTTTCACCACACAGAATTAGGGACTGGGGAAACCCAAGGTTCAGGGAAGCCATCAGTGAAGTAAGATGGAAACCACTTGCCTTGCCAAGAACTTACTCACACGATGTGAGATCAGCCAGGCTGTTATGCAGTTAGAATGGAAGGGAAAGTGCTTCCACTGCTCATTCCACAGCCAAACCACAGATCCTGGCAACTCCTTGCCTCAGAGGCAACAAAGACACATTCATAGGACTTGGCTCCTTTCTTCTGAATTCTACACCTCAAGCTAAAGAAGCCAGTCACGCAAGGCTGGCCTGCTGTGACCAGCTGGGAAATCCATCCATGGCTACCACTGAGACCTGGCCTCCTTTCTCTCAGATACCCCCTCCTGTGTGCTCACACATATGAGTTCTGGGAATGCCCATTAATGACATGACTGATACTTCCGTTTTGCTTCCAGGAACCACCTCTTCTTTATCTCCTTCTCCTTCTTCTTTCCTTCTCCCTTTTTGTTTGTTTGAAGCTCTCGAACCAGGAGAGAGACTTACTTTTACCACTCTGGAGACACCTTATAGACAATCCATCAAAAATTCTGTAATATCCAGATAATGGATATTTTGAGAGCCAACAATTGTCAGGCCTGTGCCAGGGCTTGGAGAGGCAAAGATAAGACTGGAGTTTTCTTTTCTTATCCACCAGACCAAAGGGCATGGTGAGGGGACTTACTATAAGACAAGAAGTGTCCCAAGACCTAGGTTTGGCTTCTGGCTCTGCCAGGGGGTCACAGGACCCTTGCCTGTACTCTCTGAGCCTCAGTTTCCTCATTTGAAAAGTTGGTGATGGGCCTCAATGACCTCACTGCCCCGTCCACCTCTGAGTTTAGATGTTGGCGAGTCTCTGAGTACTGGCAAAAATCATAAGTAACTGGAAGGATCTTGTTTCCATGTTCTAGAAAAGCCTGACCACTTGGTATTTCCTTTTATCATTGTTATGTCATATTTGATATTGGCAAAAGAATGTGACAATCACTCAGGTAAAGATGGGCCCAAATAACAATAGCAACATCTGTGAGCTTTAAAGATGATGGCCAATACCACTGCTTAGCTGGGGGGCTCCTTTCCTGTACCTCACCCTGCCTAGCCCCAAGAAGTGACTACCATTCTGAATTTTATTTCTAAAAACCCCTGGTTCTAAAAAGTAAGTTAGCACACATGTATGCAACATCAAATAATATACTAATTTTGCTTGCTTTATAAAAATGATATTATATTGTACTATACCCAGTCTTCTTTTCACTTAGTTTTTTCTCTCAATATTATATTTCTAGGATTTGTCCGTGTGGAAAGGAGCTTAGCTTTTTTGCTAAGGTTTGTGTAACATTGTATTTCACTAGAATGAATAAATAGTTGTTTTTTCATTCTGCAGCTGCTCTGGACAAAGGTTGGCAGTTGCTATTACAATGTTGCTGTGAATGTTCCTGCAACATAAATGCTCCGCAAAGGCTTCTCTAGGGTTTATACCTAAAATGAATCTTA
Source organism: Catagonus wagneri (assembly GCA_004024745.2). NCBI lineage: Eukaryota > Metazoa > Chordata > Mammalia > Artiodactyla > Tayassuidae > Catagonus > Catagonus wagneri. The sequence continues at coordinate 22,239,707 of PVHT021183518.1, read as the reverse complement.
GGTATATGTGCAAGTGTTCCTCTAGGTTGGAATTACAAGGATATAAAGCATGTGAACATTCAACTTATTTTTTCCAAAGGAGTTGTACCAATTTAAACTTCTGCCAACAGTGTATAATAATTCCAGTTGACTCACACCCTCTCCATGACTTTGACAGCGTCCAAATTCTTAATTTTTGCCAATCCAGTGGATGAAAAGTGGTATCGCACTGGTGTCTTAATTAGCCTCTCTGATTACTAGTGAGGTTGAGTATTCTTTGATGTGTTTATGGACAACTCATGTTTATTGCTCTGTGAAGTGCCTGTTCCTATTTTTTGCCCACCTCCCCCGCCCCCAGGGGGCTGTTGGCTTTGTATCTATTCATCTAATGATTGGACTTTGAAGAGATAAAAAAAATCCTCTTTATATAAGTTTTATTGCTTATACATATTGCAAACATCTTCTGTTTTTTTGGTTTTTCTGATCACTTTCATTGTGGGATCTATTTTTTTGTTTGTTTGTTTGTTGTACAAAGTAGGTTATACTTTGTATAACAAAGTAGGTTATACTTTGTATATGTTTTATGTTATATGTTTTGATTAAGAAACCTTTGCCACCCTGAGGTCCTAAAGATATTCTCCTTCATTGCCTTGAATTTTTTCTGGGTTTTGCCTTTCAAATCTAAATCTTCAATACACCAGGATTTGATTTTTCAGTAACGTGTGAAGCAAGATCTGATTATAGGGTTGCTTCCCTCACCCCATAGGTAAACAACTGACACCATTCATTAAATAATTCATTACTTCCTTAATGATCTGCAACAATTTCTCTGTCATAGCTCAAGGATCCATATCATCCTCCTTCTCTTTCTGTCTCTGTTTCTGGGTTCTCTAGTCTATTCCATTGAGTGGTTTGTCAATATCTGTGCCAGTAAACACAGTCTTCATCACTTCAGCTTTGTGGTACGTCTTGATATTCCTCTTCAGGAGTGCCTTGTTTATTCTTAGATCTTCGCTTCTCCATATAAATTTGAACATTACTGGTCAAGTTCCTCAACAATTCTGCTTGACATTTTATGGGAATTTTATCCAATCTTTAGATAGTCTGGGGAGAAACGCATGTGTGTGATGTTTCCAAAAGATTATATTATGGTGCTGGAGTAGCTGATGGTCTAGTGGGGAAGACAGACACAGACACATTGGTATAATACCATGTGGTAAATATTATCTAAACATGAATCACAGAGAAGGAGTGAGGGAAAATGTTACAGAGAACATAACATGTATGAAGACTCTCAGTGAACAAAGATTCTGTATTCTGGCTTCAAATATAAAAAGTCTGTCTATTCCATTTTTGTCAGATCTCCCCTTAGGAATTAACCACCAAGATTACCCTCATTGAAACCCAAGAATGGTTGTGGTGGTTGCAACAGCCATCATGTGAGTGGGATCAGTTTGCCTTGGACCTAAACCCACACCTGTGTGCTCCATCCATTCTTCTCTCTGTCTCCAAACTGGGACGTCAGCACGTGGTATCTCTTTCAGTATTATGTTCACCCCACACATTTCTGTTACCTTTGCAGGTCTGACTTGTCTTCCCAGAGAGAGTTCCTTAGGGTTTTGTCAGTCTTTTTAGGAAGACAACTTTTTTTTTTTTTGCACCATTCAGTTTTACAAGTTCAACCTTCTATAGCTTTGCCTCCAGGGTTTTGTTCAATTCTGGGGCAAGTTTTCTGGGTTATCCTTCAATAATCAATTTGTAGCAACCACTGACTTTTAGGGGGCGTCAGACACTTTTAGGGGATGCCAAGTCAAGGGATATGGAGTCAGGCAGACCTGGATGGAGTCTTGGCTCTGCCTAATTAGCTGGGTGACACTGGATCAACTATTTAATTTTTTCTGATTATATGGTTCTTCATTTTCAACAAAAGATGATAATTTGGGTTCAGATGATCTATGTCAAGGATCTTATAATACAGTATTTTAACCAAAGGAAGAACAGAGAATGGTAGTTTCAAAAACCAGAAGAGGAGTTCCCGTCATGGCACAGTGGTTAAGGAATCCGACTAGGAATCATGAGGTTGTGGCCTTGCTCAGTGGGTTAATGATCCGGCATTGCCATGAGCTGTGGTGTAGGTCACAGATGCGGTTTGGAACTGGCGTTGCTGTGGCTGTGGCGTAGGCCAGAGGCTACAGCTCTGATTCCATCCCTAACCCGGGAACCTCCATATGCCGTGGGTGCGGCCCTAAAAAGCGCAAAAAAAAAAAAAAATGTCAGAAGAGAAGACAGTAACTTGCTTCTGAGATAATTTTTTTCCCCAGAGGAGCGCATGAAGTAGTGGGAGGTAAGACACTCAGGACATGTACTAAGGAGAAAAACAGGATAATAAAGTCTAAAAAAATCACGTTGATCCTCCACTTTAAGAAAAGATATCACATAAAATAGACACACTAGACCAAAGTTACAACTTAGAAGTGATGGAAAAGCAAAGCAAAATCAATGGTGAGACCTACAGTAAAGGTGGGAAAGAAGAAGTATAGAGAACACATACCAGGGAGTCAGTTTTAACACTTGCTTTAAGGGGGACATACTTGATGCTAAGCTTTCCAGGGGTCCCACCAGTAATTACAGTAACAACCTATAGGTAACCACAAGAAATGCCAAACATAGGAAAATGATCTGCACAGAGAGGGTTTGGATGGGGAGGTTCTTTGAAAACAATGAGGTTTGAGGAGTTCCCATCGTGGCTCAGTGGTTAACGAATCCAACTAAGAATCATGAGGTTGTGGGTTCGATCCCTGGCCTTGCTCAGTGGGTTAAGGATCCGGCGTTGCCCTGAGCTGTGGTGTAGGTTGCAGCCGCGGCTCGGATCCCGCATTGCTGTGGCTGTGGCCAAGGCCGGCAGCTACGGCTCCTGTTAGACCCCCTAGCCTGGGAACCTCCATATGCGGGTGGGGCTCTAGATAAGGGAAAAACACACACACACACAAAAAGAAAACAATGAGGTTTGAGCCAGGTTTTGAGGAATGTTCGAGGCATGGGTTCCACAGGGAGCCACCCAAATAAAACATATCGGAGGAGAGAGGTCGTCCTGGGGTGTAGGGATCCTTTTGGCTCATTTCAAGGTAGAGCAGGCAGACGGCTGAGGTCGTTTATACCGGTCTTTAGATTTCATACAAAAGAGAGCCCTGGCTCCCCGTGATGAGAAAATGACCCAATGGCAGTGGTATTTAGAGGAAATTACTCTGGCACCACACAGCTGCAATTTTCCCCTTTGCAAATTATAATTCATCATGGGCATTTAGGAAAAGGCTGTCACGCATGTCTCTCCTGATGTGGTTCACATCTGGCTCTGCCATTGGCAATACAGAATACTCAGAAAATCTGTCCAGCATTAGTGTCTAATAACTTTTGCTTTAAACACAGTGAAGCAGACCACAAACTTAGAAATGGCACACACCCCTCTGGAGTAATTTAGCCCAGGTTCTCTGTCTGACTTAGAAAATCCCTCGCTGCAGCTGCATCTAGTAGTCTGGACAATGGCATGAGTGTTGAAAACCAGGGAGGTCGAAACTAATCCTAGAAATAAAGAGTAAACTTAGTGACTTTCACTTTCGTTTTGCTTTCCTTGCACGTATAAAGTTTGGAGAGTTTGAAACGGCTCTAGACTGAACAGCCTTCAGCATAAAATAGTACAATAACTGGGACTTTTTCTTTGAAAAGAAAGTTGTATTTTTGTAGCACGTGGACGTTGTGATCCATTCAAATATTTAGATTTTCTGTTTGGGCTTGAATTTTGGCTGAACAGATTTTTCCTTGGTTGTCTTTTGAAAGACTAACGAGCTCCTTCAGCTCTTAGAAGAAATGAAGCTAACGCCTCTTTAGTTGTTCAAGGGCAGAAGCCCGTAGAAGGCAGAAGCAGCAAGTACTATAGGGGCTAAGCACTGCGGCAGGGAAATATCTGAGGGAACATGCACTTTCTCAGCCCAAGAAGAGCTCTTGGCAAGACTGTAGGCAGTCTCTTCTTGACCCCAATTAGTTGTAATCCCTGAGCAATCCATCCTCTGGGGCAGCTGTTATCAGGCTATGTGGGGAAAGCATGTTCTTGCTAAACTTTTGAAGGCAAAGGGGAAAGGGCAAGGCTTTATTGCTCTGACAGTCACGCATTCACTTCATGTAATCCAACCGGTTGTTTTCTTTGGAGGCCATTCCCAACTGATTCTCGTGAAGCAAGTTTTATTCTTTGAAGGGGGAGAGGTGAGAGATGAACCATAGACCCATCTTTCTTGATTTGTCCCTAACTCTCAGCCAGAAAGAGAATTTCATTTGCAAATGGCAGAACCCCCTGGTGACAGGCTCTAGATTTTGAATTCTTTTATGCCTACGTGGGTTGAGTTGCGATGTTCTCTGCAGGGAAGAGATACAGAAAGTGTAGAGTTTTGTTAAGCCAATTTTTCTTTTTCTTTCTCTCTTCTTTTTTCTTTTTTGTCTTTTTAGGGTGGCACCCACGGCATATGGTTCCAGGCTAGGAGTCGAATCAGAGCTGCAGCTGCCCGCCTACACCACAGCAACGCAAGATCTAAGCCTCATCTGCGACCTACACCATAGCTCATAGCAATGCAGGATCCTTAACCCACTGAGCGGGGGCAGGGATTGAGCCTGTGTCCTCATGGATACTAGTCAGTTTTGTTTCTGCTGAGCCACTACGGGAACTCCAAGCCAGTTTTTCTTAATGAATTCCATTCATTCGCTCACTTAAATATTTGAGAGCCTTCTGTGTTCTGGTTGCTATGCTTGGTGCTGAAGATACTAGGGGATATAGCGACAAACAAGATAATTCATGACCCATGACTCATGGGTGTGACATGTGGCAGAATAACAGTTCTCACAGTGTGTACCAAATGATGACACTGATTCCATAAAATTCTCTTCTTCCACCAAAACAAACGAGGTGGAGAGGGTGATTTTTTTCTCGAATAAATTTGGGAAACACTGCAGACTATGTTTTGGAGTCACACATTGGATCGTAGAATAATAAAGGCTTGGATTTATTCTGCTATCAATAATTGTGCTCTTCTTCGTCTAATCTAGCATTTATCCACCTATTAATTTCTGGTGGTCAAGTTGTCTGTGAAACATCTTTCGGAAAACAGGGTGGAAGAAACTCAGTGGAAATTAACAAATGTTAAAAACTCTCAGGGTTACAAAAGCCAGCTATGTTTAGTGATGGCCCAGGGTTGCTGCCACAGAGGGAAATCCACCAAGGAAGCCACTGGGGCTGTCCTCTGGGGCCACCAGAGACACTTCTGCATGGAACCCATGGCTCTGGCTATGCACTTTTCCTGCAAGAAATGACCTTTTCCTAGCCACCCACCCACTCACCCCATTCCAATTCATGTGTTTGCACAGTCCTGGCTCTGTGGTTTCCTGTGCTTAGGAGTATTCTCTGAGACGGCACCTTTAGACTCATAAAAAAAACAAAAACCCAATACTCATACTATTTCATTTTCTTCTCACAACAGCAAAGCATGGGTACCATAGAAACACCACAAAGTGATATGAACCAGCAAAAGGAAATACAAGCCCATCTTGAAATGACTACCGTTACCATCTTAGCGACTATCCTCTCCAAGTTCTCCTCCATCCCCCCCATATATACACACACTTAGGAAAATCAGGATCCTTTGATCTTGTTCATTTAGTACTATAAGGTAATGGGACTGTCTTGTTTTCATTGTACTTGCCTGGCCTCACACAGGCAGTGACACTCTGTAAGAACTCAATGAATATTTGGTGAACAAATGACCGACCCTAAGGTTTCTTCTAGTTCTAAACCCATTTGATCTTTATCATTCTTTTACTCTGTGAATCTTCCAAGTGTTCTAAATTTACCCTGCTTGGATTTTTATTATTTATTTATTTAATAACGGTTTTTATTTTTTCCATTATAGCTGGTTTACAGCGTTCTGTCAATTTTCTGCTGTACAGCAAGGTGACCCAGTTACAAAAAGAACAAAATAATGGCATTTGCAGCAACATGGATGGAACTAGAGACTCTCATAGTAAGTGTATTGATTTTTAAAAAATTAAGAGACTTTATTTTTAGAACAGTTTTAGATTTACACAAAAAATGAGTGGATAGAACAGAGTCTCCACATATACTCCCTCCCCACGAACACAATCTTCCTATTATTAATAACTTACATTCGAGTGAGACATTTGGTACCGTCAGTTTGGTACAGTTTGGTACTGTTTTGTTTTGTTTGTGCGGTAGTATCTCACTGCTATTTTAATTTGCAATTCCCTAATGATATACAATGTCATCTTTTCACATACTTATTTAAAAACTGGATTTCTTATTTAGTGAGGGGGCTGTTCAGATCTTTTGCCTACTTTTTAATTGAGCTATTCATTTCTTATTTTTGAGTTTTAGGAGTTCTTTGTATATCCAATGATAATTTCGCTGGATACGGAATTCTAGTTTGATGGCTTTTCCTTCAATACTTAAATATTTCACTCCACTCTCTTTTTGCTCGCATGAATTCTGAAATGAAATCCAAAGTAATTTTAATCTTTTTTCCTCTATAGGTCAGTTTTCCTTTTTTCTTTTAAATTTTTTTCTTTGTCTTTGTCTTTCTGTAGTATGACATGTCTACATATACATTTTTGAGTATTTATCTTGTTTGGTGTTCTGTGAGCTTCTCTCAACCTGTAGTCTACCATTAATTTTGAGAATTTTTCAGGCATTATTACTTCAAATATATCTTCTGTTTCTTTTTCTCTTTCTTCTTCTAGTATTTCCATTCTACATTTGTCTACATTTGTTCTGCCTTTGGTAATTTTTCATATTCTTTGACATTTTTTTTTGCCTTTTTGTTGTTTTAGGGCCACACCCGCGGCATGTGGGGTCTAATCGGAGCTGCAGCGGTGGGCCTACACCACAGCCACAGCAATGCAGGATCCGAGCCGCGTCTGCAACCTACACCACAGTTCATGGCAACGCTGGATCGTTAACCCACTGAGCAAGGCCAGGGATCGAACCCGCAACCTCATGGTTCCTAGTCAGATTCGTTAACTGCTGTGCTACAACGGGAACTCCAGTTCTTTAATATTCTATTCTGTTTTTTTTTTTTCCCTCCCACACCTGTGGCATTCAGAAGCTCCTGGGTGGGCCTGGGATCGAGTCATAACAGTGACCACACCAGATCCTTAACCAATAGACCACCAAGGAACTCTTATTCTGTTCCAGTTTTAAAAATCATCCTTTCTCTTTGCATTTCTGTTTGAGAATGACCTATCTTAAGCTCACTGGTTCTTTTAAGAGTTTCCATTGCTCCGGTTACATTACCCATCTGCTCTTGCATCTTGTCTCATTTTCCTTTAGAACCCTTTACATACTAATCGTAGTTATTTTAAATTCCTTATCTGATAATTCTAAAAGCTATGTAATGCCTGGGTCTGTTTCTTATGCTTTCTTTGTCTCTTCAGACTATTTTTTTTCCCTTGCTTTTTAACATGTCATTTACTTTCTTGTTGAAAGCTGGACATGATGTATTGGGTAAAGAAACTGAGATAATTAGGCTTTTATGGTGAGCTGTGCTGTGTTCAATGTCTTCTGCAGCTGTAGGTGCCAGACGTTTCATTTTCTTCTACTTTCTTTAGTTTTCATTCTCCTGCTGTTTTCATGTCTCCCTAAACTCTTCTTAAATAGAACCTGTGTCTCATAGCTCTCTCTCGGTTGTATGCCACTGTAATTGTAGTGGAGCCTTGTGGATGTGGTGCTTGGGTGCGGGCAGGGGAGGTGTTCTGTAATACTATGATTAAATCTCAGTTTTTTAGTGTGTCCCTGGGCTGTGACCTTCCGAAACATTCCCTAGACTTTTCCCTCCCCTTATTTAATTCCAGAAGACTTGGGGCGGGGTGGGGGGGTAGTTCCCATTGTGGCTCAGCGGTAACGAACCCGATTAGTATCCATAAGGACGCGGGTTTGATCCCTGGCCTTGCTCAGTGGGTTAAGGATCTGATGTTGCTGTGGCTGTGGAGGAGAGCAGCAGATGCAGCTCTGATTCTACCCCTAACCTGGGAACTACCATATTCGGCACTTGCGCACCGTGCCCCCCCACAAAAAAAAAATAAAGAAAGAAAAGAAAAATACTAGAGATTTGAGCTGGCTAATTTCTCTTCTCCTAAGTCAGATAAGGGTCTGGGAAAAATGACTTCCCTCAGAGTACAGTCCTTTCTTATGGAGAGCGCTCTGGGCATTGGTCAAAATGGTTACTTTCTCCTGGTACATTTAAAACTGGTCACTTCCCTCCTCCCCCTGCTGGAAACAGGAGGAACTTATCCTCCCATCCTCACTGTGAGAAACTGGTAGCGATCCTTGAGGTCAAAACCATGAAAATGAAGCCTACCATTTCTCCTCCCCAGATTTGCTCCCTTTCCCCAACCCACACTACGTTTTTGAATCTCAAGTCATCCACACTCAGCCTCCAGTAATTCTTCAAAATTCCCATGAAAGTGAGTTACTGGCTCTAGTGGCTTCTGCTTCAGGAGAAGCTGATCTCAGCTCTGATTTTTCCATAAGCACCTGTCTCTCCAGGTTTCAAGATGATACTTTGCCCTGTGATTTAAATTCTCTGATGTTTCTAAGAAAAGTTGTTGGTTTTCAATTTGTTCAGCTTTTTTTCTTGTGATGAGTAGAGAGGTGATGACTTTCAAGCTCTTTCAGTGTCAGAGTTTGAACCACAAGGTCCTCTATTGATTTTTACTTGATTTATTTAATGGTCATTTACTGAGCACTCTCAGTTGCTAGGATACTGTACTAAATCTAATGTGGGATGCAGGCAAAGCCCGTCCAAGCCTCTATCCTCAGGGCCCTTCTGAGGTCATTTTCATGGTGTGTACTTTGTCTCTCAAACTGTGCCAAGGTTCCCCATTCCTGGTCTGTGTGTTTATATTCTGGCTTCCTCAGGCAAGTTTTTCTCAAACAAGTTCATAGATTCACGTTCTCAAGAGTTCAAGAGTTCTCCAAGAACACTTTACAATTTTATGTTTGTATTTTATTTATAACATAAAATTTAGGAGAGTTTAGGGCTATTCTAGAATGGGGTAAATTATGGCCCAGGGACTAAATCCAGCTCACCACCTATTTATTTGTATAACAAGTTTTATTGAAACACAGTTCTGCTCATGTGTTCATGTAATGTTTATGGCTGTTTTCATGCTACGGTGGTGGAGCTGAAAATGTTGGAGAAAAGTGTCTGGCTCGTGACGCCCCAAATTTTAACCACCTGACACTTTACAGAAAGGGCTCACTACCTTTGTTCTAGAAGATCTTCAGACGACTGTGATCACACAGTTTCAGTGTTGAGGTTTGTATTTGTGATTATGAGGTCAAATGAAGATTTCAAATAGAGGTTTCTCAGGAATTTGAAAGTAGAACAGTGGAGAGTGAATTGAGGCATTACATGAGAAATTTGAGAACGAAACATGCAACCTACAGAAGAACCCACCTTGAGGCAGACAGAACCAGACTCATGTTGGGGGCCCACACAGTGTGGGTATCCTCTCTGTGTACGTGTTGACTTGGCACAGCTCAGTAACGACCGGAGTGGTCACGGCAATGACTACGCACACACACCCTTTAATTTCTGTCCCAGAAATAATGAAGTTCGACACCCATTTCATGCTGCTCCCAGTACTATCACAATGCTAATCTGTCTTCAGCAGAAGGTAATCGTCTTTACATAATTAGCTGGCAACACCTTATTGAAATCAGCATCAGAGAGTGGCCTGCTGGCAGAGTTTTCCTTAAGTAGGAGAGCTCAGTATCCTAAACCCACAAACAAAGCTGTGCCTTAGTCATATCCTTCCGTACAGTGTACTTACGTCTTCTGTGTTCTGGCAGGAATTCCATACCCTCAGGAGTCCCTCTGCCTGATGAGCTCTTGACCTTGGCTGCTCTTCATTCTGCCTGCTCCTGTCTTGCGGTCATGAGGGACACCTGGATGGGCTCTTCAAGCACCCCTACCCCGACTCAACCAAGAGCATGCGCTTGAGGCAGTCTCTGTTCTAGCCTCTCCCTTTCTTCCTGTTGAGATTCTTTCTGGTATCATTTCTTGCCTGAGAGCCTCTGTTAAAATGCATTCCATGACTTAGAATCTAATAATGCTGATCTTCTTGGCGGAAAGGTGTTAAGTCTTGGCCATTTCTTCTTTAGAGTATCTTGAGCCCTATTAACATTTCCCATCTCCTTCCCCCAGAATTCTGTACCAAGCAGTGGGTGTTGGGAACAGCAGTATTTGTTATGCTACAAAAACGTCCTGTTGCATTCTTCACTTGGGACACTCCTGGGAGTCCACTGAGTATGATGGATAAACCCCGCGTAGGACTCTGGGTATTGAAGTCACAGACAGTGCAAACATTCTGCCCACACCTCCTCTAGGTACAGAACCCAGGAGACATTAGCTGTGCACTTCTGTCCTTCTGTGGGGTCTAAGAGTGCCTAATGTACAATTAGATGTAGTTTGAAGCCATTTTTTAAAAAAGAGCATAAAGTGTTCTAAGGCAGTGTTCATTTCTGGATTTTTTGTTATAGCTTTATCGAGATAGAATTCAGAGACTCAAAGTGTGCACTTCAGTGGTTTCAGTATATCCACAGAGTTGTGCAACCATTACCACAATCAATTTTAGAACATTTCATAAACTCAAAAAGAAATTCCATCCCTGCTAGCTATCATCCTTCTATCTACCCACCCCCACTTGACCCTAAGCTTCTCTACTTTTGTCTCTATTTGCTTATTCTGGACAGCTCATGTCAAAGGAATAATATGTGTTTTTCCGTGGATGACTGCTCTCTTCCATTTACCATATGGTGCCCAAGTTTCATCTATGTTATGGTATATATCCATACTTTATTCCTTCATATGGCCAAATAAAATTCCATTGCATGGATATATCATACTTTGTTTATCCATTCATCATTTGGTGGACATTTGGGTTCTTACCACATTTTGACTTTGAATAATGCCACTGTTAACATTTGTGTACAAGTTTTTGTGTAGATACATGAGTTTAATTCTGGAGTCTCAATTCTATTTCATTGATCAATATATTTATCCTGTGCCATTAATACACTGTATTGATAACTGTTGATGGTGAATTTTAAAATCAGGATGTGTAAGCAAATCCTTCAAATGTCTTCTCTTTTAAGACTGTTTTGGCTATTCTGGTTTCCTTGAGTTTCCATGTGAATTTTACCGTTCAGCTGGGATTCTCATAGAGATTGCATTGAATCTGTAGATTATTTGGTGGGAGTACTGACGTCTTAACCATATTAAGTCTTCCAGTCCATAAACATGAATGTTTTCTCATTGACTTAGATCTTATAAATTCTTTCAACAATGTTTTGTAACTTTCAGAATATAAGTTCCCCTGCTGAGGGTCCAATATGCATGAGACAGCAATGGTATAATTCCTCAGACACATGGCTTTTCCCCCCACACTGTCAAGAGAACACAGGCCGTAACTCAATTCCAGTTTTCTTCTCAACTTTGCACAGAGGAGGTGCTCATTATGGGGCTGTTGAAAAAATAACTAAAGAGCAAATGAATTCCTCACTTTGCTTCCTGTGCTCTCGAAATAAGACCAGTGGGATCCTTCTCAATTCATTAACAATCATGTTGCACAAAGCAGATGCTGGCTTATAGCAGATGTGTTGCCAGTACATGTGCTGCTTCTGGAGTCTTTCATTTTCACAGAAAAAAAAAAAAAAAGAGTCCTAACTTACATCCACAGCCTTTCCGTGGGGGGAACCACCTCTACAAATCTTCAGGGAAGGAGGGGAGCTTGTCTGCAAACTTCAGGCTTTTCTAATTCCATGCGATTTTGCGTGCTTCATCCCACCTGCTGAGCGGGGCTGGGACTGGACGGAGAAGGCCCCAGGATGCTGAGGCAAGAGGACCCACAGACATGCAATCGTCTCAAACTGCAAAGCCGCTCAGAAAATGGGTGTGGGATTTGCCAGGTCAGACAGAGCTTTTCTCCTCCCACTCTTGCCAAACCCTCACCTTCCTCTGGCCAGGCCACCCCCTCTTTGGTCCCCCAGGCACCCATCCCCAACCACTAGACCTCAGCCCCCAGGGCCCTTTCCAACCCTACCTGAACCCTCCTCCCTGAGAAAGGGCCCCAGGGAGGATTTGTTCCATTTCCTCTAAGCATTCACAATCAGTTAAACAAATGGAAAAGGTTTTAGTAAATTATTGAATGTATTATGGAATAAAGGATAAGGGAGAAAGTGTTCATCTCTCAGCCAGCTCCAAACATGGCTCCTGGTTCCTCATCACCAAACGAAGCAGTAGCTGAGGGGAGCCCTGTGGATCTTTGGGATTTTTTTTAGGGCCACACTGTGGCATATGGTGGTTCCCAGGCTAGGAATCAAACCGAGCTGCAACTGCTGGCCTACGCCACAGCCACAGCAGTACTGGATCCGAGTCACATCTGTGACCTGTGCTGCAGCTTTCAGCAATGCCAGATCCTTAACCTACTGAGCAAGGCCAGGGATCGAACCCACACCCTCATGGATACTAGTCTTGTTCTTAACCTCCTGATTCACAAAGGGAACTTTGAACTAGATCTTGAAGAAGATAGGGAGAAACTTAGTGGGGATAGTGCAGAAAGCACCTGCTCTGGATGCCAGCCCCAGCCCGGTGTCCTTGGGACCTTCTGCAAGTTAAGCTGATTAACCTCCAGAGCCACCACTTCCTCATCATTAGAGCGAGGAATACCTGCCTCACCTAGTCTTCCATTAGGATTATATGAACTAATGTATGGACAGTACTGGCCCCTCGTGAACCCAATAAACATTTGTTTCCTCTCCTTGCATGTAGGTATTGAGGATGGCATATTTAGGTATTGAGGATGACTATGGTGATTGGCAGTTGTGAAACTGTGACTGTATTGAAACCATTGAGTTGTATTCTTTCAATGGGTGAATTATATGATATGTGAATTTTATCATAACATAGTTGTCTTAAGAAACAACCATTATGGGCAGCGGTGGGGTGCCATGGGCTTATGGGCAGATTTTCCTTCTATTCTGAATTGATTCCAGCCCCACTGGGCAGGTGGAATAAGGAATTCAGATTTACCAGATGAGAGAGCCAAACACAGTGAGACCATGGAGCTTCCCCAAGCTCACCTAGCTTTGTAGAAGTCTTATTAGTCATGAAGACACATTTGACAGACCTATGGTTTTCAAGCTATGCTCTACGGAGCCTCTTCTGGGATACCCATGGGTGGGGGCAGTGGGATGGGTCAGGCATGAGAAGTAGCATTGTTGATCAGGCACATTCTAGACTCCAACATGGTTTAAATCAAAGCACTGCAGGGTTTAAATGGACATATTGGGCTCACACATATGCCTTCTTTGAAAAAAAAAAAAAGGTTTTTCTGCTAAAATCCATTGCCCTCAAACCCAAGTTTTTCAGATTGTAAAGACAGTGAACAGAACAATTCCGTCGACCTCAGCACCCAAAGTGTTGATGTATCTTTAGAAAAATGTCCATGATTCTAACAAAAGTGATAACTCAGGCTGCAGAGCACTTATTGTTTTGGTGTTGATTCTTTGCTGAAGAATGTGTCCACAAGGTATTTGTTATAACACTAATTGCCAGTGAATGAGTGAGGAATAGCGCCCTTGGCCAAAATATATTTTGTGGCTAGAAAACAATACAGCTAGAGCATTTATGAAATTATCAAAAAACACTGTCACTTAACACTAATATTGTGCAAGATATCCTTGTCCCCAGAAATGTTCCCATCCTCATCCAAGACTGTCTTTAGAAGCAAATGTAATTTCCCAACAAAATCTAGGTTTGCTCTCTATTTCTCTTAACAAGGAATGACATAAGTTTACTGGACAAAAGAGTTCCATTTTTCGTTCCCCGTGTTTAATCTGCGCGGACAGAAAGCTGTAAATATCATAAGTGGTTGTTGCCGGCTGGCCTCGGAGGGGCCCTAGTTCGTTAAAGACCATGGTTCGCTGGTTTCTTGTATGTCTTCCGAGGGCCAAGAGGCTGCTCATCATCACGATGAGGTCTGGCAAACAAAAGCCGGAGGCCCAGGAGCCTGTGTGGAAGGATGGTGTGACCTTTGACCTCCACCAGCAAGGCCCGGAGGGAAAGAGGCAAAGTCAGGCTCCAGTAACGTTTAATGACAGATCTTGTTAGGGTTAAGAAAACAGCTCTGGCATCCTGCTGGGATTTCATCTGGGGAGGTGCTCCGAGGGCCTTCAGCCCCAACCATGGGGCCCCACGCACAGCTGCACCAGGCTCCCGCTAAGCAGCAGCCCTTCTGAGCTGCTCCTGATGAGGATGCCCCCCACCCCCGCCAAGTCAGTCTAAGTCAGCAGGAGGGGTCATTCATTTTTCCCTGTTGCCACTGGCAAGTCCCAACCCTCTGGATGCTGCGGTGAGGTTCTAGCAAGGCACTGATCCTAGTTTTTCTTTCATAAAAATCATCAAGAAAGCCTTGGAGATCAATGCTCTTAGAAAAGAGACCCCAGAGAGCTCTCTAGCCACTCCTACCACTGTGATGTTCGAGTGAGAAGACAGCCGTTTATGACCCAAGAAACGGGCTCTCATGGGAACCAAGCCATGCAGGCACCATAATCTTGGACTTCCAGTCTCTAGCACTATGAGAAATAAATTTCTCTTGTGGATAGCCACCCAGTCTGTGGTATTTTTGTTCTAGCAGCTGGAGCTAAGATAACACCTTACACAAATATAAGGTGCTTTCAGTGGGGTGTGATTGTGTTTAACTTACAGGTTGAATAGAGTGAGATGAAAGCTTAGGATGCAGCTCTACACCGAAATACTTACACTGTAGATTGAGAGAATCATGCCAGAAACACAAGGCCTTAATTACCTTCACTTTTGAATAATTTCTACCTGACCTCATATATGTTTTTGGCACATCTGAATAGATATCAATGACTCTCTTCCTCCTTTTTTTTTTTGGCTGTGCCTGAGGCATGTGAAACTTCCTGGGTAGCGGTTGAACCCATGTCACAGCAGTGACTCAAGCCACTGCAGTGACAACGTGGATCCTTAACTTCCAGGCCATAAGAGAACTCCTCAATGACCTTTTTTATTCATGGAAGAAAAAGAAAGAGAGAAAGGAAGGAAGGAAAGGAGGAAGGGAGGAAGGAAGAAAGAAAAGAAAAGTAACACAACATGCCCTAGACACCTCTGGTTTGGGCACCATGATTCTCACTAATGTTTGCAGCAATATGGCAAATTACTGCCAAGATTGAGCAGCCCATGACCTGGCATCTGCTGCTCCCTGAAGCTGCTCTGTGGCTCTTTATTTGTCCTTGGGTGCAGTGATTCTGGAGAAATAAGAATGGCTTTGTAGAGATGAGCATAAAGGGAGAGGTCAAACTCCAGCAAAAGTTGAAAATATAGTGGGGTGCACTGAGAATGTTCCACTGTGATTCTAGATAGAGTGATGTGGGAGAAAGCCTGTAGGAGCATGTCCTTTTTCTGATATTTGGGGATTCCTGAAGGTTTGTACATATTAATCTCAATATCAAGGATTTAGTATAAAAAAGAGTGTGATAGAAGAAACACTTATTTTTTAATCTTTTTTTTCATGTCTGCCCCCGTGGCATACGGAAGTTCCCAGAGTAGGGAATGAATTCGAGCCAGAGCTGCAACCCATGCTGCAGCCACAGTAATGCCAGATTCTTTAACTCCCTGTGGTGGGGCCATGGATTGAACCTGCACTTCCTCAGTGACCCAAGCCGCTGCAATCGGTTTCTTAACCCACTTTGCCACAGCAGGAAGTCTGAAACACTTTTAAGATAATTACTGATTCACACGCACTTGTAAGAAATAATACTGAGACAGTCCATGTGCCCTTTCTTCAGTTTCTCCCTAAGGTAACATCTGAAAATTATAATACAATCCTATTACTAGGACATTGACAGAGATACAGTCAAGATATAGAACATTTCTATCGCCACAAGGATCCCTCATGTTGCCCTTTTACAGCCACTCACTTCCCTCTCACTTTCACTGCCTCCTTAATCCAGGCAGCCACTAATTTGTTTACCATTCCTATGATTTTGTCATTTCAGAATGGTGTATAAATGGAATCACACAGTGTGTAGCTTTTGAGGATTGGCTTTTTCCGGTCAGCATAATTTTCTGGAGATTCATCCAGGTTGTTGTGGGTATCAACAATTTATTCTTTTTTAATTACTGAGTATTATTCTACCATATGGGTGTACCACAGTTTTTTAAAAATTGATAATGATTGGCTTTATTGTATTATTGCTTTTGTTCTTTTATTATTTTTTAATGTTTAAAAAATTTAAGGCTGTACACTAGAAACTAACATTACATTGTAAGCCAACTGTATTTCAATAAATTAAAGATTTTAAAAAATGGCAAGAAAAAATTTAAGAGCATGGTTGACTTACAACATTGTATTAGTTTCAGGTGTACAGCAAAGTGATTCACAAGTCTTTTTTTTTTTTTTAAGCAGTCATCCATTGAAGGATATCTGAGTTGTTCCAGTTTTGGACTGTTGTGAACGAAACTACTATAAACATTTGTATACAGGCCTTGGTGTGAACATATGTCTTCATTTCTTTGGGATAAATGCCCAAGAGTACAAATGCTGCATTTTTTGATAGAAAACAAAAGTGTTTAGTTTTTTTTTTTTTTTTGCGCTTTTTTAGGGCTACACTCATAGCATATGGAGGTTCCCAGGCTAGGGGTCGAATCAGAGCTGTAGCCATAATCAGAGCCTATGCCATAGCCACAGCAAGGCCAAATCCAAGCCGCACAGCTCACGGCAATAACAGATTGTTAACCCACTGTGCAAGGCCAGGGATTGAACCCACAATCTCATGGTTCCTAGTCAGATTCTTTAACCGCTGCACCACGACAGGAACTCCAAAAGCGTTTAGATTCTTAAAGGTTGTCAAATTGTTTTCCAGAGTGGTTGTACCATTTTATATTTCCACCACAATGGTCTAAGTGATTTGGTTTCTCCACATGCTTGCCAGCATCTGGCGTCACTGCAACTTTTAATTTTAGCCGTTCTGGAATCATGTTTATGTGTTTTGTGACTGTCTTTTTTTACCGTCAGCAACATGTTTATAATATCATTCCAAGTTGTTACAGGTAGAGAGAGTGTATTCATTCTCATTAATAAATAATATTACATTATGCAAATGCACCATATTTCTTACAATCCGTTCTGTTGTTAATAAACATTTGGGTAGCTTTTAGTTTCAGGCTGTTATGAATAATGTTTTAAACATTCTTCTAAGTTTTTTTGGTGGACATATGCTTTTCTCTTGTGTTCATGCTTAGGAATGGAATTGCTAGGGCTGTGGATATGTGCTCATTTTTAGTGGCTATTGCTGAACAGTTTCCCATAGTGGCCATATCGACTGACCTTCCTACCAGCAATGTATGAAAATCCAGTTGCTCCACATTTTTTTTCCAATATTTGGTACTGCTTTTTTTTTTTTAATTGTTATTTCTAGTGGATGTGCAGTGTTATCTCAGTATGGTTTTAATTTACATTTCCCCAGTGCTAATGAAGCTAAGTAACTTTTCATATGTTCATTGTCCATTTGCAAATCATCCTGTGAAGTACCTGCTCATGACTTTCTGTCCATTTTTCTCTTGGGTTGTTTGTGTTTTTCCTATTAATGTGCACTAGTTCTTTATATATATACTGGAGAGGATTCCTTTGTTAGATATTTTCAGCTACACTGTAGTTTGCTTTCTATTCTCATAATGGTGTTTTTTTTTTAACAGAACTGTTAATTTTAATGTAATTCAAATATTAATTTTTCTCCCTTTATTGTTAGCATTCCTTTTATTCTGCTCAAATATGTTTTTATTCTTGACTTCCACATTTTTATTTCTTTTTACCACACCTGTGGCATATGCAAGTTCCCAGGCTAGAGGTCCAATCAGAGCTGCAACTGCCAGATCCTTAACCCACTGAGTGAGGCCAGGAAGCAAACCTGGATCCCCAGGATTCTAGTCGGGTTCGTTACTGCTGAGCCATGATGGGAACTTCTTGACTTCTGTATTTCTAATAATGGTTTTCAGTCAAGCAAGTTTGACACTTTGGAGTCCCTTTGACTTATTTCTCTCCTCCAGAACAATTTAATTAGTCATTATACCCATTTGGTAATACCTTAGAATCAATTCTTACATACCTTTCATTTTTTCAGCCACCTTCCCTGTTCAGGCTCCACTTTGCTCATCACAAAAGCTTCAAATTTGCTCTTCCCACTTTTCATCTCTCCTTTGGCCATATCCTTGTTGTAGCAATCCTGCTAAAACACAACACGATATCACTCCTTGGCTCAAAACATCAAAAACTACTCCAGTGTGTTCAGAATGAAGCTCAAACTCCTTGTCTCCTATCCGAAATCTTCCAGGTTCCAACCCCCACTGCTCATACGTGCTTTCACACAAGCTGTGCTCCACGAAAGCTGCACAGTTTGCTGTTGTTCTCAGTGCTGCTGCTTTCCTTCTCCATGCTGTTATGTCTTAGAGTTTTTCTATCCCCAGCAGCTTTTCCTGGTGAGATGCCGCCATCCTACCAGGCTCAGCTTAAGCATTGTTTTCTCTATGAGATTTTTCCAGGACCCTCTCTCATAATAACATATTTGCTTCTCTCTAAGTCTATCTTGTGCTATAGTTATTCATGTTCTGTTTTGTTTCCAATTCTAGGTTGTAAGATTCTGGAGCATAGGGACTCCGTCTTACTCATCTTTGTATCTCTCTACAGGGTAATCCACTGGCCTTTTTTATAATTGGGTCTCAGTATATAGTGAGCCTTTTACTTGTTATAAGAAATTAATAAGAAAGGAATAATCATTTCCACAATTTATTGAGTATAACGGTAAGTGCTCAACATACATTATCTCAAATATAATGGAGTTTTGAGGATTAAATAGGATATTGAAAGTAAATACCTTGAAACATAGTAAGGACTAAGATGCAGGTGGAGTTGGGACTTGAGCCCAGGTGTCTGTTTTTGCCTAGTTTCTTCTGTTTTGCATAATGAATTTGAGATTCAGCCCTATTCTTGTATATATTGATAATTCATCCCTGTAATTGATAAGTAGTACTCCATTGTATGGATAGATTATAGTTTATTAATCCATTCCACCTGTTGATAGATATTTGGATTATTTCCATTTTTTTGGCTTTTCTAAATAAAGCTGCTAGGAACATGCATGCACAGTCTTTGTGAGAATACACTTTTTGTTTATTTTGGTTAAATACATAGGAGTGAAATAGCTATGTTGCATGTCAGAAACTTCTAAGAAACTGCCAAGTTGTTTTGACAGTGTTTGTACCATTTTATATACCAATCACCAGGGTATAAGAGTTTCAATCCCTGCACATATTCACAAACATTAAGTACGTTCAGTCTTTTTTTTGGGGGGGGTGTTGTGCCCAGGGCGTGTGGAAGTTCTGGAGCTAGAGATCAAACCCATGCCACAGCAATGACTCAAACCATAGTGGTTATCAACACCAGGTCCTTAAGCTGATGAGCCACCTGGGACTCCTTGTCAGTCTTTTTTTTTTGCGAGGGGGTGCCTTCTAGGGCTGCACCCGAGGCATACGGAGTTTCCCATCCTAGGGGTCAAATCAGAGCTGTAACTGCTAGCCTACACCAGAGCCACAGCAATGCAGGATCCGAGCTGCATCTGTGACCTACACCACAGCTCATGGCAATGCCAGATCCTTAACCTATGAGCAAGGCCAGGGATCAAACCCGTGTCCTCATGGATGCTAGTCGGGTTCGTTAACTGCTGAGCCATGACGGGAACTCCTATTCAGTTTTTTAATCTTAGTCAAACTAATGGGTGTGTAGTGGTATCTCATTGTGGTTTTAACTTACATTGTTATACATATGTCACGACTGATGACTAATGATGTTGAACATCTTTTCATGTATTTATTGGCCTTTTATAGCTACTCTTTGATGAGGCGTCTGTTCGTATTATTTTGAGTTTCTTAAGAGTTCTTTATATTTTGGATGCAAGTCTTTCATCAGATAAATGTGTTACAAATATTTTATACCAGTATTTTGTCTTTTTTTCTTATTGGCACCTTTCAAAGAGCAAAAGTTTTAAATTTTGATAAAGTTATTAATTATTAATATTAATATTAATATTATAAATTATTAATATCTTTTCTTTTATGGATAGTGCTTTTGGTGTCATATCTAATAAATCTTTGCCTGCCCTAAGGTCTCAGATATTTTTCCTTTCTTTTTCCTACAAGTTTCAGTTTCAGGTTTCATGTTAAGCTACAGGATACATTTTGAGTTGATTTTTGTGTATGATAGTAAGGATTGAAGATTATTTTTTTTAAATGGATAATTAGTGGAATGATTAAAGACTTTCCTTTCCCCATTGAATTGCCTTAGCTTCTTTGTCAAATATCAATTGGTCCATTTCTTGATTCTTCTGTTCCATTGATCTATATGTCCATCCCTAAACAATACCTAGCAGTCTGAATTACTACAGCTTTATAGTAAGTATGGAAATTGAGTAGAATAAGTCCTCCAACTACGTTCTTTGTTCTTTGCCCTGGCTATTCTAGGTTCTTTGAATTTCCATGTAAATCTTAGAATTGGCTTGTCAATTTCTGCAAACATTTCTGTAGGTACTTTGACAGGGATTGTGTTGAATCCCGGGGAGAATTTGGACAGCACTGCCATTTTAGCACTATCTGGTTTTCTAATCTATGAATATGCTATGTTTCTCCATTTATTTAAGTCAGAGAAATTGGAGTAAGAGGAAAAAACATTTTGTCATTAATGTTAAACCATCATGAGTCTCACAATTATTGTTTAATCTTGGTGTCAAAAGTTGGAAAAATTCTCTTCTTTCTCTTTCTCCTCCTCCTTCCTTTTCTTCTACATCTTTTTCACTGAAAGCAAAGTTATCACATGCTCAGGTTTTAATGCATTTGCTATCTTTGTCTTCTTCAGTTGTTAGAATTTTTTACTTTGTTTTAGTTTGAAAATATCTATTACCTTTAAAAGATGTGTTGACAAGTAAAACAGGATAACACAATATAAGAACATAAAACTGTAACTAGCATAGTGGACAACAGCCGTTTGGGGGGTTTTATATAACATCTTTTTCGTTGGCTTGCCATGAGAACCAAATGAGCTAAATAAAATATGTGAGAAGCCATTCTCAAACTTCAAAATGCGTTATGAATATTTTTGAGATGCTTTTGTTTAATTGCTACAAACCATTCTTTTAGGTGAAAAGCAAATGAAAAATCAAACAAACTGTGGCAGAGATATCCAGCTGTTAACAGTTCATGCTTCTTTTCCATAGAATACTGACAGGATGAGGGTGCCTAAGACAGGAATGACATTTATTGGTCCCCATGCATCCAGGTGAGGCTGTGCAACTAATTTTGGTCAATAGAATGTGGGCTTCCAGCTACAGTGGCTGAGTATCCCACATGCCTTCCCCATACTTGATTACCCTTCATAGTGACCTTGAAAGTCTCATGTTAAAGAGGTAGAAAGAGCTTGGATCTCCAAGTCACCACTTGGCAAAGAGGTGAGCTTCTATACCAGAGGAAATCACACTGAACTTTGTGTGAGGCAGAATTAAAGTTTAGTATGTAGATCACTGAGATTTTAGAGCTGTTATAGCAGGTAGTATATTTTCATAAATAACTATTTTTGTTTCCTAGGATAAGGCCTTAGAGCCAAAGAAACAGTACTAGCTTAGGGTTGTTTACCTCATAAGAGACGAGAGATTGACTAAAATTAAATGCTTGGCCTCTAACCCTGAAAGTGACTCAATCCAGTGAGCCATACAAACTTTCTTGGATTTTATTCCAAAGAGTGAAAAAAGGTACACTTTGGTATTTAAGAGACCTGGGCTTGGATTTTGGCTCTTCAGAATTCTCGCTGGGTCTTGGTATCTTTTTGCATTTACTGGTGACTTTATTTTAGTCCTTCTGTTATTCTCCCTCCAAGCATGTAATTAGTTCCATTCTCAGCCAATCAGCTGAGCTAGTCCTGGGTCCATACTGATACCTTCTTTTTTTTCATTTTTAAAAGTATCATTGAACTATAGTTGATGTATAAGGTTGTGATAATTTCTGCTGTACAACAAAATGATTCAGTTACACATATACACATATTCATTCTCTTTCAGATTCGTTTCCCACATAGATGATCACAGAATATTGGGTAGAGTTCCCTGTGCTATATGGCAGGTTCCCACTGGCCAATCATTCCCTATAACACAGTTGCATATGCCAATCCCAAACCTCCAGTCCATCCCTGCCTACCTCCCACCTGTCCCCTTTGGTAACCATAAGTTTTTCAAAGTCCGTAAGTCTGTTTCTGTTCCGCAAATAAGTTCATTTGTATCCTTTATTTTAGATTCCACATATAAGTGATACCATATGTTTTTCCCTCATATATTGACACCTTCTTATTGGATTTCTCCACCTTTTTACATACAAGTACCTTAAACCTAAATGACCAAACTAATCTTATTACCTTACCCAAACGTGCCTTTATTTTTTTTATTTTTTTTGTCTTTTTGTCATTTTTTAGGGCCGTACCTGTGGCACGTGGAGGTTCCCAGGCTAGGTGTCTAACAGGAGCTGTAGCTGCCGGCCTACGCCAGAGCCACAGCAACATGGGATCCGAGCCGTGTCTGCAACCTACACCACAGCTCACGGATCCTTAACGCCAGATCCTTAACCCACTGAGCAAGGCCAGGGATCGAACCCTCAACCTCATGGTTCCCAGTCGGATTTGTTTCCGCTGAGCCACGACAGGAACTCCAAATATGCCTTTTTCTTAACTTCCTGATTTCCATTCATTGTGCCGAGAACATTCTATTACTATTACAACTACGCAACTAGTTAGATAATCTTGACTTCAAATATTTTCAATGAAAGGAGAGACTACTATTTGTTAATGGTTGTTTGGACCCAGGTTTTAGTTCTGTATGATATTTGTGGATCAATTAAATGAACAATTTTAATAGTGCTTAAACTGTTACTCATATATAAGTAGCTCTTACTTTACTGCTTTTAATTAGAATATATACAATAGATCATAGACTCTTGCTATGTATGAATTTAACATTTGTGACTTTGATTCTTTGAATATGATCCTGAGGACACACAACATAAAGTAATCTTCCAGGAATTTGAGTTTGAGTCCTATAAAGTTATGGGTGAGTCCAGCTGACCACCTAGAATTCACCTATTAAATCTGCCTTAGGATTCTCTACTCATTAGTGTGTATTTAATAATTCTTATGAGATAATGAAAATTCTATTTTTTTGATGAAAAATAGCCTAGAAAAGAAAACCAACTTCTAGTTTTGATGACAGAAGTGAAATGAAACAAAAGTGGTCTGAGAAAATCATAGTTCTTTCTCAGAATATAGAAATTAAATATAAATGAAAGAATGGAACATCTAATTTTGTGATAATACCAAACTAGGCTAAGGAGTCTATCATATATTTTACAGACAATTAAGAAAAGTTGATTCATTAAACTGGCTCATCAAGTGTTTAAACAAGGATTTCTTTTATGAAATAAAATATCGATAAATTTTATAAGTGAGTTTAGTTCTCATATCTATAGAACATGTGTAAACTTTGGCCAATCCCAACCTTGGCCACATTCATACTTACGGGGACTCACCGTTCCTAAACAGATTTATCGAGTTCATTTCTCTAAAGAGGTGGTTCTCTCTGGAGTTCCTGTCATGGCACAGAGGAAACAAATCTGACTAGGAACCATAAGGTTGCAAGTTTGATCTCTGGCCTTGCTCAGTGGGTTAAGGATCAGGCATTGCCATGAGCTGTGGTGTAGGTCACAGATGTGGCTCAGATCTTGTGTTGCTGTGGCTGTGGCGTAGGCCAATGGCTATAGCTCTGATTAGACCCCTAGTCTGGGAACCTCCATATGCCACCAATGTGGCCCTAAAATGACAAAAAGACAAAACAAAAACAAAAAAACCCAGAGGTGGTTCTCTCCCTAAAATGAATTCTAGAATTAGCCAATTTAGATTTTCTCCACCTTGTTACTCTTGAATTCTCCATACCCAGCTCATTGGTGAGCGCTTATAGACTAATCCATAGGTGTGTATTGCAAAAGGACAACTCTGAAATATTCTAGATGCTCTAGGGCAGAAATACTGCTCTTAAGTCAAAAGATAATACGTTGTTTGACAAACCATCTTTAAAAAAAAAAAACTACTAAGATCAACTTGTCTTAAATAATCTTTTTCCTTTTCTTTCTTTTTTCCTTTTTTTTTCTTTTGGCTGCACCCATAGCATGTGGAAGATCAGAGATCAGAACCTGCACCACACCTGTGACCCAAACTACTGCAGTGATGATGCCAGAGCCTTAACCCACTTTGCAAGGAGAGAACTCCCTTGAACAACGTCTTAATTCAACTCTTCATTTTGGCCTTACAGGCAGAATATATAATAGTTAGTGTAAGAAGAGGAATTTTTAGTCAAGTGGAGTATGGTTTCTTCAGAAAATTTACTGTGGTGGTGTTCTCTGTTTTTGTCTCTTTTATAGAATTCTGGTTGACTAGATCAATGACCATATTCTTCATATCTTTTAAGCAGGCCGGTATACTTTGAATATTTTAAAAATCAAGGCAAGATGGTACCCAGAGATTCTTGCCTCTTGGTAGACCCACAAGTAGTCCCCTTCCACGTTGGACTGGACTGACCCGTGTAGCCACTAGGATATTGCGAATAGGATGGTGCATGACTTCTGAGGTTAAGTCATGAAAGAAGTTTGGCTTCCATCTTTCTCTTGGATTGTTGCTCTGGAGTAAGTTAGCTATAGTCTTAGGGACACTCAATCAGCTCTATGGAGAGTCCGAGTGGCAAGGAACCAAGGCCTCTGTAATATAGCTGGCACTAACTTGCCAGACATGTGAGTGAGCCAGGGTGGAAGTGAATCCTCCAGGCCTAGACAAGCTTTCACATGACATCACAGCTCTGGTCATCATCTTGACTGAAACTTTATGAGGCTGCCCAGAGAAACTATGTGAGATAAGGAAAGTTAATTGTTGTTTGAGCCACTATGTTCTGTGATAATTTGTTATGAAGCAATTGATAACTAGTGCAGCTAGTTAGGAAAGCTTTAGAATATTTGCCCTAAATCGTATTATAAAGACCCTTCTAAAATCTTATTTAATACAGTGATAAACTCTTTTTATGAGGCGATGTGACTAGTTTTACAAGACATAAGTATTTCTTATAATTTTAAATGAAGTGGCAAATGGGCAGATATTACTTCCAGTTTTGCTGGAGAAGGAGTTGAGAGGAACAGTATGAGATGTGTTCTCATCCTCATCTCTAATATGAGAGAGGGGCAGGACCTGCATATAGGTGATCTCTTTTCTAAGCCCCAGGCATTAAATGAAGGTCCAGAGAGTTTCAGGGTTCCTTTTGTGAAATGTCTCTGTCTCAGAAAATGCTGGATAAAGCAAACAAAAATCTGGTTCCATTTCTCCATTGTTTCATGGCTGCGTTTTGATGTTGCAAAAATCCGTCCTTTGTGCCACATATCGGCATTGAGAATGATTAAGGTGTAGACTCTTGTGAGACTTTCATTTAATTACACATGAGGCTCCATAGAATTTCACCCACAGAACAGGGGGGTTGTTTTGTCGAGTGTTCAAGACCTAAATTTGCCGTTGGCTCACCCCCAGCGCAGTCATGCGATTAGTCACGCAAGGAGTCACAAGCCCCCTTTGCCATAAAGAAATCATAGCTGACGGGTCCGACCAGTGCTCTTTTCCCAAAACATGTCTCTGGAAACTAAATTCAAACATGCATGTCAGTTTGGACTTATTTTTCATGTTTGTTTTGCCCAAAGCATGGACCATGTCAGAGAAGATGGAGACACCTTCACGGCCTGTTAGTCACATCTCACCAAAGCTTCTCAATGGGCTGTCAGACAAGAAAGGAGCCTCATGTAGCCACCTTAATCAGCATCCCCCATCTGTGAGGTCATTGGGATGTTTCAAACAATTTTCAGCTCTCATTAGTTGAGCGCGTTCCACAGGCAAGTCCTTATCTTTTGTAACTTTTGCTGCCACATCCTGAGAAAGCCTCTCTGCGGAATGACACTTTCCCTGTGGGTCAACCCCCAGTAATGAGTCACCAATTGATGTGCCCTTTGCACTCACTAGGAGTATATGTTGATATTAACCTTTCGTGTTGTGAGATGTCGCTTTTACCCTTGGCTTCTGCCATGTAAGTCTCATTATTTCTAATAGGCAGAGGCAATTAGGGTCTTGGGGCTGTTGATCGCAGCCATTCGGAGCGGGGAAGGGGCACTCGGGGAGAACAGTCGCTTTTTCTTTACATGAACAATGCGATCGTAGCTCAGCCCGAATTTGCAAACGGCGAGGCAGTGGTGGACCTCCAGCCATGGATGGGAAACTCCTCCTAGAGTCCTTTCACATGTTCTCCCCTTGAACTAGCTCCTGGCTATTTTCAAACCCCTTTTGTGCAGAATGACATGCTTGGCAGATATTTCAGCGCATTGGATTTGGCCTAATAGGGAATTCATTAAACAAGAGTTATTTGGGGGAAAAAATGAGTATGTTCCGAGAGTGTTTTTTTTTTTTTTTTCTTTCAAACATAGATGGCTGGAAAAGGAAAAGGGTGACACTGATAACCAGCCACCTTGGTGGTTCATGGGACCTTTGAGGAGGCAGCATTGAGCCCCAAGGACCCAGGAAGACCCCTGAGACTGGTGACTGGGAAATCCTGACTGTTGATGGAACTCCACAGTTGTGAGAGTCTGGCAAGCCTCTCATTGCTGGAGGTAAGTTAAGAAGCTGTTCCTTCAAGATTAGAACAATCACCTGGGGATAAAGGGGATGGATCGGGAAAAAGTCCACAGTAGAGTAAGAATGGAAACAAATAAAAAATAACTAAAAGCATAATATAGAGTCAGCCTTCCCATTCTCTCTAGCTCTTTGACATGAAGTGCTTTCTGTATTTCAAGGAAAACAGAACAAAATGAAGGCTGCTTTTTGTGTTTCAGACAAGATGAGATTGAAGTCTCAGGGACAATGACTCAGAAGAAAGATTTTAGCTTATTTGTAGGCAGTGGAGCTTGACTATTCCACATCAGGACAAGATTTTTCCAAATGAATGCAAGAAAAAGTCCCTATATTAATCTGACTGTTTATGAACATAACACTTGGGAAAGCCCCTCCGATAAATTAAGGACACGCAGTGTCAGAGACCCTAGAGTCTGCTGCTGAGGTAATCATTCATGGCCATGTAGCAGCATGATCTGTTTCTGAGAGCCCCTTGCTGATTCATTCTTTGCTCTGAAAAGTGACACATTTAAAATGTAAGTTCATTTCAAGTGGATTGGTCCACAGTATAATATGTATGGCAGTTGTGAGATGAAGAGTTCAAAATGTATAACCAGCAATCACTGAAACTGAATTCTTCCTTGAATCAGTGACGTCTCCAAAAGAAAGCCAGCCTAAGGCAACACGAAAAGAATGATACAAAGAATGGACGATTAAAGTCCAGAAGAGAGGGAAGAGAATGAATCGTTGCCAGGTTATGAGGTCCTGTATCTTTTAAAAAAAATTATTATTAAAGTATAGTTGATTTACAGTGTTTCGTCAAGTTCTGTTGTACGTCAAACTGACCCCACACATTTCCCTGTGCTGTACAATAGGATCCCATTGCCCATCCTACATCTTACTATCAAGCTCCTTACCAGAGCTAGAATGTAAGCTCCAACAGAAGGAGCACATAGAACAGTGTTGGGAAGAGAGGCTCCCAATATTTGTTAATAAAAAAGCATTGACATCTTGGTACTGAAGCCGATGATTTGTTCGGGTGCTTTTTCCAGGCTACTGCCTTTGTTCCCCACCCCCACCCCCACCCCCACTCCATTGTTGGGAAAGTGGACTGTGACCCACATCCAGGGAGAGGATACTCTGAGGAAGGCTTGGAGGGAGGTTAAAGGTGGGTACATATTTATGGTATTGATGCTTTGGTTTTCCTATCTTGGATGGATTTCCTCCCATTTGGACTCCTACTCTCCAGGCCTCTGGAGCAGTGCAAAGGGCATGGGGCTGCCTCACATGGGGAACGTCTGATTCTGGGAAGGCCAGGCAGGAACACATCAGGGCACAGGACCTGATGACTTAGAGCAGCTGTTATCAGCCTCAGGGAGAAGAGCTCTCATTCCTCTGGTTTCCTGAGTTCATCCTTCCCTCCTTTTTCCAAGGTGTTAAGACCTTGCCCGCTGCCCTCAGGTGAGAGTGTGGGTCATACTGAAGAGGCCAAGCTGGCTTCTCTGTTGCTATTGGTCTGGGCTGTTTAAGCCTTCTGGGCAACAGAAGTCCTCCCTGTTTATAGGGCTAGACCACATCAGCAGGCCTAGGGCTCAGGCTCAAGGTCCAGGTGGCAATAAGGAATTTACATAAATTAGGAGCTTCTTGTTTTCAAAATTCCCTCCTGAACCTTTGGAAACAGTGGATGGCTTGAAAAAATGGGATTGGGAATTTTCACTGGACTGTCTAGCTCTTTACATTTTGAAAATGCAACCCAAATCTTCGTAATGTATAGCATAGTCTCTCAGAGACTCTAAACTCTGCCAGGACAGCATTACAAAAAGGTACATAGTATTCCTTCCTGTTTGTTTTGTTTTCTGTTTTTTGGCCATACCTGCAGCATTGCCAGGCCAGGGATTGAACCTGTGCCACAGCGGTGACAATGCTGGATCCTTTGAGCCACGAGGGAACTCCACATTACAAAAATGAATGCTCCCTCCTTGGGTTTGCCCACTTTGAACATTGGAATCTGGATGGAAATAATAGATAGACAGGTATCTATCTATCATCTATCTACCTATCTATCTATCACCTCCATCATCATCAATCTATCATCTACCCTAGTTAGCTAGAGCTGCCATAGCAAATTACCACACACTGAGTGGCTTAGACAACAGAAATTTATTTTCTCACAGTCCTGGAGGCCAGAAGTCCGTGATAAATGTTGACTTCTTCTTAGGACTCTTTCCTTGGCTTGGAAATGGCCACCTTCTCTCTGTGTGTATCTTTGTCCCAGTGAGGACATTAGTCTTATTCTTATGAGGACACTAGTCAGTTTAGATTAAGGCCCAGTCAAGTGAACTCACTGAAGCCTAATAACCTCTTTAAAGACCCTGTCTCCAAATTCAGTCACATTCTAAGGCACTGGGGGTTAAGACTTCAATACATGAATTTCTGAGGGGACACAATTCAGCATCTAATGCTTTCTATCCTTCTATCTACCTGCCCATCTCTATCTATCTATCTATCTATCTATCTATCTATCTATCTATCATCTATCTATCCATCCATCTATCCATCTCTCTATCACAGTACCTAAAGGAGACTTTAGAAGATAATAAAAATTATTGTAGATGACTGAACCCACTGAACAATTTACAGATGAGAAGACTGGAGCTCAAAGAAGGCAGGCAACTTTCCCGGGGAGACACACCCTGTCTCTTGTGGAAGCTGTACTCAATCCTAAATTTTCAATCTTTAAATCCAGCATTTGTTTCTTACAATGTTGTCAGTCTTGGAATAGCTATTAAATTGTTTCCCGCTTACGTCTCCAATTAGGATCCCATAAGTGACACTTATTAAGAAAAGTTTTCTAAGCTCAAGAAGAGAGGATGCGTGTGGGAGAAGGTGAATTATGGAGCTGAGGCTGGAAAGAATTCAGTGGCGTGACTGTGCTGTTCATGCTGTTGTCAGCTATAATTCAACAAGAGCTCTTATAGAGAGATTCGTTAATTTTTGAGAAAGAGAATTTAAAGTTTCCCCCCAAGTACTGCACCCATAAATGGCCAGATTATAAACGGCTTTTTTCTTTGGTATGTTCCTAGTTAGCTTCTGTCAATATACAGGGTTGAAGCACTTCTTTCAGAAAATGAAATTACATATGTGATGATAAACTACTGTTTGGAGGTAACCTTGGTGGTGAATGAGCATTTCCCAGCCACAAGGGGACCATGGAGGGCTGCAAAGAGGTGATGGTCCTCTGCCCTTGGAATAACTCTAAGGAAGAACACTGGCCCCTTCCAGGAGGATGACCTTTTCCCTGTAGCTCTTCCCACAGTTAACACTGTTCCTTAGAGACCACGGGACATTTTTCAGTTTTACTTCAAAGTACTTCTGACAACTGAGAGAATTTCATAGATTTATAAGCTGATCAGTGGTCTGGGCTTCCAATTCTTTGATGAATAGAGTGATGTGTGAAGGAGCATTTCAATTTTTTATTTTTGTCTTTTTATGGCTGCACCAAGGCATATCAAAGTTCCCAAGCTAGGGGTCTAATTAGAGCTACAGCTGCCAGCCAGTGCCACAGCCACAGCAATGCCAGATCCAAGCTGCGTCTTCAACCTTCAACACTGCCTACATCACAGCAATGCCAGATCCTTAACCCAATGAGCGAGGCCAGGGATTGAACTCGTGTCCTTGTGGATACTAGTCAGATTCATCACCATTGAGACACTATGGGAGCTCTATGAAGAAGTATTCTTAGATAGAAGGTTCATATCCACTTGTATTTCAACAGGATGTTGTACAGCAAAATTCAGTGGTGCAACATTCCACAGTGAACGGGTCATTGTGATGGTGGGTAAAATTTTACTCCCTGGGTATCAGGTCTTGAAGTTTCAAAATGAAAAACAAGCCTTGTGTTGAAATCACTGATTATGGAATTTAAAGGAACTGTGAGTATGCAAAAGTGAGAGAAACAAGGGTGGTTGGGGCAAGGAGGGAGGGTATTTGGGGGTAAAGAAGCTAACTTCTTAGGGCCGGCAGAGGAATGCAGGGCACTAAGGGAATGCAGGACACTCTGGGCCACATTTCATCCTGGGTTGGCCCTTGTTGACTTCATCTGAGTTCTAGGGATAGAGGTGCAGTTCATAGACCCGAAATCATGGTTCTGCAAAATCTCCGAGCCTTTGGGAAACTTTGCCTGATGTGTTTGCTAAAGTCAAACCCGAGCTGTTGATTAACAAGAATTCAGCTGAAATTATTTGAATATTATTGGAGCCCCATGGAATTATCCCAGTGATTTCACAATTCTCTTCCTTCATAAAATGTGCTCTTCAGAAATTAGGAGTCCAGGAGAGTAGCTGACTCTCAGTATGCAAACGCTCTTTGGTTTCTTCTGGAATTCTCTGACGGAGACACGCATTTGGAGCAGCAGGAGGACAAGGGGATTTATTTAGTGGAAAGAGCCAGGAAATCTGGGTTCTAAATTTCAGTATTAACAGTGTCCAGCTATGTCTTTTGGGTACCTCTCTAGACTTTAGTTTACTCATCTGTTAGGGGAGGTTGGATCAGATTATCCCAGGGGAGGGAGAGAGTGGGCCTCTTCCAACTCATGCTCCCGGTGCTTCAGGCAGGGCCCCAGGATCTGCTGAGTTAATTAACACACTCAGGCCAAGGCCAAGGTTCTTAGGGCAGAGTTGTTAGTAAAACCAATATTAACGAGGGTACGATGAATACATCTTCACTTACCCCTGATGTGGACCCCTGATGTGGGGCCCAGTTTCAGACAGTGGACTTAGTAGGTCTTTACTCTCTTTATCCCCCACCCCTAGGTAGGAATCTGCTCTGTCCCATTGGTTTTTCACACCTACCTTCTATAAGGCCCTCTGAGATAGGGAAGGAAAACCAGGCTTTGCAGTCAGAAGACCAGGGCTTTGTGAATGAGAAAATTGTTCACAGCTGTGTGTTTACTAGCTTAGCTCAGCTTCTTCCAGCTTTGCATGTAATTATCTTGGCTGTATGTGCTGGAGAATTTGTACTGCAGTCTAACTTAAACTCACATGAATATTGCCTTACATGTAAATTCTAAACATATTTTGATTTCATCTTTTAAGATTCTACTGGGCAGAGTTCAAAGCATCTCCTTCTCGCTCTGTGCAGAAGTGATGAGATCCTTTGTCCACTTGTGATGAAAAGACCATCTCATCCTGCGTGGCCCTAGACTGTCCTGGTTTGAAAACTGAAAGTACTGCATCCTGGAAGCCCTTTCAGTCCTGAGCAGACTGGGCAGTTGGCACCCAACAGTGGTGCACCAGGGCTGCTTGGAGTAAAAGAAGAACTTGGAGGAATAAGGAGGCAAATTGAAGATGAAGCATGAATCCTGATAGACAGAAATGCAGCTCTGGGAAGAAACCAGTGGTCAGGTGGTGCCATCAAGGCAGCTGTGAGCCCTGTGGCTTTCTCTCCTGGGACAAAGATGTATAACCCTGTCCTGAGGGGCGAGTATCTCCCGGGTCCTCTGCCTTAGTGCTCAGCTAGAAAACTACCTACCTTTAGACTTTCTAGGAATATTCCCTCTATTTTTCTAGAACAAGGAATAGCAACATAATACATTATATAAGGAAAATCAGTAGGAATTCCTACCCTAAAAACATCTCTTTTGGCTGTCACAAAATAAGCCCCAAGTGGCAGTGGCCAAAGGCCTAGCCCTTCTCTTTGCAACGCACATGCAAGAAGTTTAGATTGTTATTTCTAACACTATCCTTTTCTCAAAGCAATCAGAGTTTCCTGGAAGTTAGTTGATTCCTGGAAGTTAGTTGAAAGGAAAAATAGTCAGGCTGGCTTCAAACATCTCTCTGCTGTGGCTGAAAAACAAGGATCTTTGAAGACTATCAAAGCAATGCTTGAAGGAGTTTCTATTAGCCCAGATGTGAAAGTGTGAACATCAAATAATAAAAACAGTTATGGTGATGGAGTTCCCATCATGGCCCAGCAGTTATTGAGCCCGACTAGCATCCATGAGGATGCAGGTTAGATCCCTGGCCTTGCTCAGTGGGTTAAGGATCCAGCATTGCTGTGAGCTGTGGTGTAGGTTGCAGATGCTGCTCAGATCCACTGTTGCTGTGGCTATGGCATAGGCCGGTGGCTACAGTTCCCACTGGACCCCTAACCTGGGAACCTCCATATGCTGCGGGTACGGCCCTAAAAGACAAAAAGACCAAAAAAACAGAAAAAAAACAAACAAAAAAACAAACCAGTTATGGCGAGTTGGTGCAAGGTGAGTCTGTGAAAGGCTATGAGTTTGTAATAATATTCTAAAGCAATAACTGGATAAAAATATTGTTATAAAAGACAGGTGAATATGAGTATATTTGAATCTGTAGGTGTTTTTTTTGCCTTTTTTTATGTAGAGCTGCACCCGCTGCATATGGAGGTTCCCAGGCTAGGGGTCTAACAGGAGCTGTAGCCGCCAGCCTTCGCCACAGCCACAGCAACGCGGGATCAGAGCCGCGTCTGCAACCTACACCACAGCTCATGGCAACGCTGGATCCTTAACCCACTGAGCAAGGCCAGGGTTCGAACCCGCAACCTCATGGTTCCTAGTCGGATTCGTGAACCACTGAGCCACGAAGGGAACTCCTGTAGGTATTATTTTTAAAATGTTAAATATATGTCTGTTTTAATGTATTGCCTTGTATTTATTACTCTCTGCCCAAGCAGGAGAGAATAAACACAGGGACTTGGGGGTCAGCAATGTGTCCCTGAAAAAGTAGAACCTCTCCCAAGAACAGAATGGATTCATTGGCCTATGTGATCACGTTTAATGATGAGGTAGGAAGGTGTTAGTGAACAGAAGGAAGGCTCTAGGATGAATGTGTTCCACACTGATGAATTATCCAATATCCTAGAGAGGGGAGGTAATCTTTCATTTCTTCAGAGATGGAATCTCAAGATGGCCCCACCAATGAGACTAAACTACTAACAAAGAAGAAATTCATCTTTAAATAAAGCTAACAGACCAGGCTGGTATATCAGAGTCATAGAGCAACGCACTAATGCATCCAGTCACGCACATTTAATGAACACCTTAGTCCCGGGAAACAAATCACACAAAAGTGAAAATCTACCTGAAAGTCAGTGATGTAATAGTACCTCTTTGTGATAAGGAGTGTATTGGTTATCTATAGGTACCCCTTGTCTTAATTGCACTTTGCAGACAGTGCTTTTTTTTTTTTTTGAAAATTGAAGATTTGTGGCAACCTGGTGTTGAGCAAGTCTATGAGTGCCATTTTCCCAACAGCATTTCCTCACTTTGTGTCTCTGTGTCACATTCTAGTAATTCTCACACTATTCACATCCTTCACCAGCCAAAAGATTATGACTCATTGAAGACTCAGATGGCAGTTAGCATTTTTTAGCAATAAATTAAGGCAGGCACATTGCTGTTTTAGCTATAACACTGTTGCACACGTAATAGACTACAATATAGTGTGAACATAACTTTTATACACTGGGAAACCAAAATCCTTGTGAGACTCATTTTACGTAATTGTCTGGAACCGACCCTGCAATATCTCTAAGGTATGCTTCTATTGCTGTGTAACAAATTTTCCCAAAACTTAGCGGAAAAAGAAGAATGAGAGGAGCCAGAGGAAGAAAGCCAGATGTCTGGTCTGGAGGCAGGGGCTGATGCTGGGAATATGACCCGAGATCAAAACAAGAAATAAGGAGGTCGAACACTTGGGATATTTAAAGGTGGGAGCAGATAGTGGCTCCCAGACACAGCACTTTTTTTTTTTTTCTTTTCACGACTGCACCTGTGACATACAGAAATTACTTAGCCAGGGGTCAAATCCTAGGCGCATCTGTGACCTACGTCTCAGCAACACCAGATCCTTAACCCACTGAGCGAGGTCTGGGATCAAACCAGCATCCAGCCCACACGCTGGGCTGCAGAGAGCAGGGTGTGTGAAGGGGTTCAGCCTGGGCCAGCAAGGTTGCTGTGAAGTAGGGGAAGAAGAACAACGTGGTTTCTGAGGCTGAAGATGTAAATATGGAGCCCTTCCCCCTCCTTGGCCCCATGCTGGCATGGCACACCCGGGGACCCAGGCCACAAAGGCTGCGGCAAGGTGGGAGCTGTGGGAACATGGTGGGAACAGTTCCTCCTGGGCCCTGAGTAGCTTTACGTGACAGGAGCAGAGAGGCTGGGAAGCCAGGCTAGGGAGGACAGGTGTGATCCTATGTAATGCCTCAGCTGCTGCTCCAAAAGGGGAAACAGGCCCTTTCCGGGAGAGGTGGGGGGAGAAAATGGGGGACTTGGTTCTTGAGGTTGCTTCTGTCACCAGTTACTAGGAAATACTTTAATTTAATATTAATAATTTATTTTAATTTAAAATAATTTGATATTGATAATTTAAATATTTACTATTTTAAAATATTTTAAAGCAAGTAACAAACTTATGGTTACCAAAGTGGGGGGAGGGATAAATTAGGACTTTGTGATTAGCAAATACAAACTACTACATATCAAATAGATAAACAACAAGGTCCTACTATATAGCACAGGGAACTATATTCAATATCCTATAATAAACCATAATGGAAAAGAATAAGAACATATATATATACACACACACATATATATATAATATATGTGTGTATATATGTATAACTGAATGACTTTGTGTGTGTGTGTGTGTGTGTATCTGAATCACTTTGCTTGTATACCAGCTCCTAAGACATTAGAAGTCAACTACTGTTTAATAAAAAAATAAAGCAAATATGCCCATGCCCACACATCCATGCACATATGTTCAATCCTAATTACATATTGAACCTTTTTCCTGCAAAGGCAATATACCTACAGAAGGGTCTCTGGACTTTTATTCACTTTGAGAGTAACATGTTAAGATTTCCTTCCTGCAGGAACTACAGGATTACCTTGGAATACAAGGCAGTTAATCATGCTAGACCCACACTAGCTTTCCCTTTTCTGAACCTATGGCCTTTTTCAAGCTTCCCTTGCAGGGAATCATGTGGCTGTGTCTCTCCTCATGTGGCTTCAAAACCAAGACCTTTGGGGCCATTTCTTTGCTGCTAATTCACAAGGCAGTTTGAACCAACAAATGACATGAGAAAGACTTCAGAAACCACCTGTGCCCAAAGAACGGTTAGACTCAGGAGCCAAGACGAACTTGGAATGATGGCCATGGTGCCAGGTACCAGATCAAAATAAAGGAAAGCAAATCAACCACAATATCAATCTCCCATTCCTGACTGGTGCCTCAGAGGTCAAGGGATAGTGGCTCTAACCTCCTGAAACAGAAACCCATCACCAAGCAAGAACTGCGTGTGTCAGAGTCTGCACAATGCTCTTCCCAACCACAAAACAAGAGGCTGTTGGGTCATTATTAGAAATTTGAGCCTGGGGCCAGAGCACTTCCTGTCTCTATGATACTGGGCTTGGAACCAAAAGTGCCCCAAGCCCTGAAGAGCTCTGCTTGATAGACCTGGTGCCCTCCTACCACTGAAGCTCTTCCCAAGCACCATATGCCCTTTGGGGAAATTAGTGGAGGTTAGAGAGGAACCTAGCTCTGCAGTCAAGCTGGGGACATCCTAGGAGCCAAAGGTGAGGAAACAGGGGAGGGTGTGAATTAAAGAGACAGAAGATTTGTTTGGTTTCTGGTGTCTGGGGTGGTATTTGGCCCCAGATCTAAACTCTGTGGAACTATATTACCTGTACTGAATGGAGAATTCTTACCCAATCTCAAGGCTTTAACAATTAGTACTAAATGTAGCTCTGAATCAGCCCTCTGGTGCTTCTTTCCTGTGTACGTTGTTATAGTACCAATTTGGGAGAGAGAGCCCAAAGGAATGCCATACATGTCGGTCTCTCCTTATTTGCAGGAGGGTTTACCTTATACCAGGAGTCAACAGACCATGACCCAGGGACCAAATCCGGCCCACCACCTGCTTTTGTAAAGATCTACTAGAACACTGCCGCGTCTTTTTGTTTACTATCTAGGACTGCTTTCATGCTCCCAAAGTCGAGTAGTTGAACAAAGTCTCTACCATCCACAGAGCTGACATATTTACTATCAGGTCCTTTACAGAAAAGTTTGCTGAGCCTTGCGTCACATGGTGCATCACCCAACGATCCCTCACCAACACCGCCATTTTTCTTGCTGCAGTCTAATCTTGCTTTGCCTGACCTTTCCTTACTTCTCTTTTTCTTCCTCTACTTGTCTGAATTCCAAAGTCTCTCCTTTTTTCAGTCTCCTTCTCTCTTCTTGCTCGTTCCTGCTCTGCTATTACATGTCCTCACTCCCCTCTATTCTCCTCTGTTCGTTTTTCTTTCCTCTCTTCACCTGCATCTTCTCTTCCATCCTCACCCATCTGCTCCAACCTCTCACTTGTTCTTCTTCCCTGTCTCTCCTTTCTTCTTGTCTTCTGTGCCTCCTCCTCGGGACTGGTTGTCTTCGTTGACTTGGGATGGGTCTGCTGACTTACCTTCTCACCATTCACAGCAGGCTTTCTCTGGCTCCAACACTGTCTTAAGCTTATGCTGATTTCCCTCCTTAGATCACAGTCCATGTGGCAGGGCTGATATTTCACTGGTAAGGAAAGGTAGCACAAGGATCACTGTATACTTGGGTTGGCTGGCCATCTTCCCTGATTGGTTAGTGTCCAATATTTTGAAAATCTTTCCTACCATGAGATCATCTGCCTCATCATCCAGACAGTTCAAAATTTAGAAATGCTCTCCAGACACCTCTCTGGTAGGAACTCCATTAGTCCCTATTTGTGGGCTTAGGCTCGAGAGTTTTAACAAGGCTCTTACTATTTTAAAAAACATTATGAGACACTGTCTAGAATTCAGAAATTAAGTCCATTCAAAATAAGGATTGTTATGTGTGCTGGGTGGTGTCTTTCTTCCCACATAGTAATATGTTTTGAATCTAAGGC
This sequence comes from Catagonus wagneri, assembly GCA_004024745.2. NCBI lineage: Eukaryota > Metazoa > Chordata > Mammalia > Artiodactyla > Tayassuidae > Catagonus > Catagonus wagneri. The sequence continues at coordinate 22,201,871 of PVHT021183518.1, read as the reverse complement.
ACTTGTGGTCAAATGTTTCTCAGAAGCATGTACCCGTGGTTGCTAAAGACTTCCTTAGGCAATGATGTAGAGAAAAAAAGAAAAAAAACCTGGATATTTTAAAGTCATTTTAAAGTAATTATGAAAAACATACCAAAAAAAAAAAAAAACCCTCATCATTTATGTCAGAGTGACAAGAGGTTACACAGTGTAGGGTCACCCATCACCAATACAGTCCACAACCGAAGTAAGGGGAAAAGACCCTGCATACACCAGCCTCAGACTTTACTTGGCTTTAGAGAATGCTGCCTAAAATCTATTTCAGGGGAAAAAGCTTGTTTGCATTTGCCTAGAATTTGAAACTATTCATTCTAATTACATTTCTTTCCCTTTAAAACATTTTTGTTAAACCCCTGTTCCCCTTTCTCAATGCTATGGTCAATGTGGACATTCTGATTTCCGTACAATATATTTTTGAAACTTTTGGACAAACAATCATTGTATCTAACATAAAAACTATAAACTTGATATGTAAAAAAAGAGAGAAAGGAATTTAGCCAAACAATGTGTATTAGACATTTTTGGTTGGTCCTATAGCTTCTATTGCTTTCTTCCTAAATCCTCATTTCAATCTGGGATTCATTTGACTCTATGAAATCTGATTGCAGGGGTGAAGCAGGTGACCCAGATCAGCATATTTGACTCTCTGGTCATTGTGATTCGTTCTGAGTGGACCTGGGAGTAGGCAGATTCAATCAGAGTAAATCTCAAGACTTTTGTTTGGAATTCTAGGACGAATACCCTCTCTCCCTCTTGCTAGATATTCATAAGTAAGCACACAGCCCTGGGACCTGCTAGCACCCATCTTGGAACAACCAAGGATGTTGAGCAGATACTAGACAAAAAGAAACTGGGTACTTAGTGACATTTTTGAGCTGATGCACCAAGCCTCACCTGAAGCCTTTGGACTTTAAAGCTATATGACCCAATGGATTTCTTTATTTGTTCAAGTCAAATTGAGCTGAGTTTTCTGTCACTCGCTACCAAAAAATTTTTAGCTTTTGCACAGGGCAATTGAACAACAATCACAGGACAAAAAGAACCAAGAGACCAAAGAGTGGGTGGCTGGGTGGGTGCTAGTGTGTGCTTCATGTTATCTAGATGTGAGACCTTCAACGAGTATATATGCCCTATTCTCTGGGCCTCATTTTTGTCTCTGAAATACATAGAGGAAGTACAGAGTTGAGCTTGGTGTCTTCTTTAAGATCTGTTCCAGCTTTAAGATGCCTTGAGTTAAACCCTCTGATTCATTGCAAATTGGCTCCTAGCCCTGGTTTGCTATTTCTGTCAATGGCCCCATCACAATCCCAGCTCTCTGCATAGAAATCTTGATGTCATTGCCGTATCCCATCCACCTCTGTTCCTTATCGTCTGTATCTGCTCTGTTATTAGGGCTTGCCAATTCTTCTTTCTAAGCATTCCTTCTCCCTTGATCTGCTCCTTACACCTCTCCAGGGTGCCTATTCCCTTGAATCCATCTTCCTACTATCGCTGGGTTAATATCCTCAAAGAGACTTTTAAAACTTTACTGGATGACCCATTAATGGAAAAGTATAGTCTATATCGTTCAGCATGGCTTTCTGTATGGTCCATTCACTGCAGCCATTCTGGCTTTTTAACTTGGATTACCTGCAGGTTCAATTGAAACACAGGAACAGCATGTCTTTTTGAGGGTGAAAACTTCATGCGTGAACTGTCTTGATATTCCCTTCCAAGGACTTTTTCAGTAAGCTTTGAAATTGGAGAGTAAATCTGTGGCTGGACCCTAAGCTGTGGGACATATATGCTGGTAAATATCAGACCTATCAGCCTTAGAGCTAACAACCCAGGGCCTTCATAAACTCACTCAGAACACCGTGTCCTAGGAAAATGTGAATCCCTTTCATATGTTAAATATGTTTATCAGAGCGATATGTATCTTGTATGTGATCAACGCTGAAATGGTGGCTGTTTTAAACACTTGTGACTTCAGCATAACCACTCTACTCTTTAAAACACACATTAATATACTAAGTATATACTTTATTGGGACGCTGTCATAGGACACCATGGGAAGACTGACTGCTGACTTATTGGAACCTTGGAATTCATGTGGGATGGAGAGGAGAGAGTCCCTACTTGCCCTTTTTTTTTTTTTTTAATAGCAGAAACCCTAGCCCACGAAGGCCTGTTACTCTGAGGGAATGTGCTGAGGCGGCCTTGTTTTTCTCTTGTTTCCCGTGACAGAGCACCCCTCCCCACAAGCCTTGCCAAGCCCTTATGCATGCTGAGTCAAAACATTTTGAATATGAGCTCATCACATGTGAAAAGGGTTTAAACAACAGCTCAACATGTAAATGTGCTATGGACTTTTTCAGTCCATTTCAGTTCAAATATCCTGAAACTTGGAAAATTGCATGTAGTTTGTACAATATCTCAGCCTCCGCCTCTGGACTGAAGTGAGACAGTTGGTTTTCTGCTATAGACTAAACAAATGAAGAAATATTCCTTTGAAGGAGTCATGTAGATAGTGTATCTATAGCTCTAAGCATTGTCTATTTAACTGACTGACTTGGCAGGGGGGCATAAATATACTGTGGCCCCTTGTGCTGATTTGAAGGTCAAAATAAGAATAACCTCCCAGGAGTTCTGGTGGTGGCTCAGTGGTTAACGAACCCGATTAGTATCCATGAGGATGCAGGTTTGATCCCTGGCCTTGCTCAGTGGGTTAAGGATCCGGCATTGCCACGAGCTGTGGTGCAGGTCACAGACACAGTTCGGATCCCATGTTACTGTGGCTGTTGCATAGGGCAGCAGCTGTAGCTCCTATTGGACCTCCAGCTGGGAAACTTCATATGCTGCGGGTGCGACCCTAAAAAGACAAAAGACAAAAAAAAAAAAAAAAAAGAGTAAACCTTTCATTAAAACCACCTCATCTGACAAATATTATTTTTTTTATTTTTTTGTCTTTTTGTCCTTTTAGGGCCGCACCCACGGCATATGGAGGTTCTCAGGCTAAGGGTTGAACCAATTTTAATCTCAGCTAGTAATCAGGTCCATGTGAACACCTAGAAGAAAAACTAGATACAGTTATTGTCTTTATTTTCATGGAGGAAAGGGGAATCTGGAAGGGAATTAGGCTTCTTTTAGGAAAATCAGGTGGGAATGTATGAAGAAGACAGGAATGGCTTGGGAGAAGGGGGACTGAATCCTGAGTGGGTGAAAATGGAACTCAACTGCTTTGCCATGTCATGGACTGGACATAGGCCCCTACTTGAACTTCTCTATGATTATCCTCTCTGAGAGGTGTCTGGCCCATAACATAATGACCACCCCAGTCAGAAGGTCATCTTATACTTATGTATTTGGTGCTCAAATAGCTGAATTTGATTTTTCTGAGCCCCCTTAACTGCAATCCCTGAGCTATTGATGGTGAGATTGTGGAGAAGTAACCCCTGGAGGTGATCTTTACTCCAAGAGTATCAGAAAGGAAAGGAAGAGGTTGGAGCAGGTGATTCAAGGACCAAGGACTATGAAACATATTAATTTTTTTCTAATAAATTCAATTTAATTTGATGACTATTTATGCAACACATATTCTGTGATAAAGCATCTTAATCACTTAGCACATTTACTGGCACATAGAACCTACACAGGAAATATTTATTATCATTAGCTTCCTAGCACAGAAAACTGAAAGAGAGAAAGGAAAGAGAGATTTAGAGAGAGAGAGAGAGAAAAAAAAAATTCAGGCCTTAGAAAAACTTTAAAAATATCGAGGGAAAGTGATAGCATATGTAACGAGATGAAGCTTACTAGATGATCTAGCATTAAAGGGGACATTATAGTCATTAGTGATACCAAGAAAGAGAAAACTGGGGAGAAACTTGTGTGCCTTAAACGAGAAACAGGGTGGAAATTCCAGGCCAAGAAATGAACATGAGAAAAGGAGCAGTGATAGGAAAGAGCATAAATTAGTGGAGTAAGTTCACTCTTGAATCCTCTCCACCTCCCAAGAGCCAAGAACAGGCTGACACAATCAACACAGCCTGGAGTCTATGGCATGTCTTATTCAACCACATGAATTTTTATAGTAAATAGTACACAGAGGAAAATGTCCTCCTCTGAACCATGCAGGCTTATCAGTTTTATGTAGATATTGATTGCCTTTGCTGTACCTAAAATGTTATGCTTTTATAGGATTTTTCTTAAAAGTGTCTCTTGGTCAAAACTGAACAAGTTACTGAGTTGAATGTGGGACAAAGGATGATAAACCTTTCAGAAGGCAGACATGACCTCAGTGGAATGTAGATTCACAGGTGAAGAGGCTCTGAAAAATGTGAGACTTTTGGAACACACTACATGCCTTTCTCTTCATCTTTGCCTTCTCTTTCAGCTGTCCAAGTTTCAAAGGGAAAAAAGAAGTGTTTTTTTGGGGGGGGGAATTGCTTTTTAGGGCATTTGGAAGTTCCCAGGCTAGAGGTCAAATCGGAGCTACAGCTGCCAGCCTATGCCAGAGCCACAACAACACCAGATCCGAGCCACGTCTGTGACCTACACCACAGCTCATGGCAAGGCCAGATCCTTGACCCACGGAGCAAAGTCAGGGATCGAACCCACATCCTCATGGATCTTGGTCGGGTTTGCAAACTGCTGAGCCACAAAGGCAACTCCTTAAAGTGTATCTTCTTTTGAAGACTCCAAAACAATGCTTACCACCAAAGGTAGAGGCGAGGTCTATCTTTCCTTGATAACTTGGGGTTCTCTCCCAAAGCCCCAAAGTGTAGGGCTCTTTGGGAACCTGATATGGCTGGTGCCTTTCCAAATGCATGCTGGTAGGTAGAATTTCCGCCCAGAGCATGAGGAATGCTTGGTCTGGAAGGGACTTTAAATTTGCTGATGATTATCCCCAGCTTGGTGTGATCGAATTGGATCCATGTTCTACTGTGACACTTTCTCCACTGAGCTGGGCTCTCTGACTTTTCGGATTGCTTCTCTTTTTCCAAATCACATTTGCAATCCTTACTGACATTAGAGACACTTGTCTTTTCATTCAGCCCTGGTCATCTTGCCGGACAGAATTTTGCTTTTTATTTTTCTCCTTTTCACTAAACAAGGTAAAAGAAACAACTAATATTAGATAAACACACTTATTCCTGTCTTGGTATGTAGTTTTGTAAATCCTAGTAAAAATCTCACTTAGACTTTTTTTTCATTTTTAAAAAATAAAGTTGATTTACAATATTGTGCCAATTTCTGCTATACAGAAATCTCACTTATTCAGATTTAAAATGATTGCAGGGCAGACTAGGTTAGCGAGTGACCTGAAATATTGAAAATTATGAATTGTTATAACTAATATGTATATGTAATGACATGAATTAGTGTCTAAGAAAGTGCCCTCAGTACTCCCAGGTTTAGGATTTGCTGATTTGCTTTAATGCATTGAGAAATGTCATTTGAATTTAGCGTGTTTCTTGTTGTTATCAAATATTTACTGCTAACCTATCTGAAAACAGCTTCCCTCCTAAGGAGTTTAGAATTCCTCTTATTTACATTATTGCTGACACTAAAGAACATGCTATAAAATCTTTTGCTGGAATAAACTCTAGACCCCTGTATATCTAACGATTAGCACATTATTGAGAACAGGATTAATTAGCATTCAGTATGGATTTTGTGTTGAGAAGTTGCTAAAACTCTGCTGAGGAATGTTTAATAGAAGGAGAAAGCAGAATCAAGGCATTCAACAAAAGTTTGTTGAGTCTCTTTCCTGCCCAAACAGGTCTTGATGTGGTAAATTGGAGTAATATGAGTATAGTAGCTAAAAACAAAAATAAACAACACCCACACGTTCTACAAACCACAATGTAGCCACAAGCACTTCCTCACCCCTCAAATCTCTTATCCAAAAGGCCAACAAAGGGTAAAATACAGTGATTTGAATTTCACTTCCTCTGCCTTATTCAGCCCAAATTCTGGGAATCAGGAGTACACAGTAGGAGGTAGAAAGAAGACAAACAAAATCCAAATAACCACAAAAGCAAGTGGCTTTGGGGTGAATTCTAAAGTAGACCACAGGAAAAGGAAATCATTAAAATATCGTGTGTGTGTGTGTGTGTGTGTGTGTGTGTGAGAGAGAGAGAGAGAGAGAGAGAGAGAGAGAGAGAGAGAGAGAGAGAGAGAGAGAGAGGGAGGGAGGGAGAGAGAGCCTTTGAATCTCACTTCTTTTTCAATACCATCTAGTTTCTTTTTGAAGGTATTGCCCTGCTCATAATTTCTCCACATCTTGAACGGTCCCTGTGTTCATCTCTAAACATTATTTTCTTTTGAAGTTCAGTGCTTTTCCCTCAACTTAGCTAAAATAGTGATCACATGAATTTCTTCACATTCTCTACTCCAGCTTCAATATTTTTTTGCCATCTTTGAGACATCGGTCATAATAAAAATTCTGAACTGCATTTTCCCTCTACTCTTCAACTTCTCTTCTCGTAGTTCAAATTTTGGTTTACTGCTCTGACCCATTCTCTGTGTACACAGAAGCTTTATTTTTAATTATTCCTCTCTAATAAGTCCTGTGACTCAAAGGCTAGGCTATACTCATCTCAAATCATTGAAGAGAGCAGGCAGAGGGCAAAGCACCATTCAACAAGGTTACATTTTTGGGTGAGGACAAGATCCTGACTCACGCACAGAACATCAACATTATACCTGTGGATAAGAATTTTTCACTCGCCATCTGCCTCTACAAGGATGAAGTCACTGCTCATTGCAGTCACTGACTTTCAACACACCCTGATAGGAGTTCAGTATGGAGATCAGGAATGAGGCACTCTGTGCTCTGGGAAAAACTGGCAGAACGGGCCTTCAGATAGTGGAATATTTTCAGGAGATTTTATGAGCCCCATTTCTCGCATCTTCTCATATCTTGAAAAGCACTAAAATCATTAACAGAGACATCTACCACTTGTGATTAGGGGCAACCTTCTGCCAAAATGTGTGCTTGACTGAACGTATCTCCCTTCACCAAACCACATTAAGTACTGACCTCTCCCCTCACCTCTTTGAAGCGGTTCCTCAAAGCTGTTTGAGAGGCTGTCTCTTGGGCTATTACCCTCATTTGGCCCCAAATGAAACCTAACTCACAACTCTCATGTTCTGCATTTTTTTTAGTCTACATACCAAACCCAAATTCAGAGAATGTGGCTGGCACACACAGCTTTCAGCATAAAGAACTCATGGACAGGGAACATCAAGGAGGTGAGATCTTCCCAGCATGCCTCCCTGGACCTCCCCATCCCTCCCTCTCCCACTTTTCAGGTTTCTGCGGATTCTAGAGGCACATTTGTCATTTCTGTTGAGAATGCTACACAAGCAGCAGATTCTCTTGGATCAAGAATATTGCACTAGGTTCCTATTTTCCTAGGAACTCTGTCTGTGAAGCTGGGAGTCGTGTGGTGTCAGTGGGGTGGGTGCTAGGGCCACAATCTTTAACGAGTTTTCAAAACCCCTCACAACAACCATGGAGCAAAGCATGTAGTCAAAATTATCATATGAACAAATATACGAAATAGTTGGCAAAGCATGAAACTGAAATGCATCGTGCCGTAATTTGTAGAAGAGAGACACTAAGAAAGTACTATACTTAGCCGCAAGAAAAATGGATGGTTTGTTTAAAAGCGGGAACTATCCTAGATGTTGATTCTATCGAGTCCATTTAAGAAACCCTTTAGGTAGAGTTGTAGCTGGTGGGCCAGTTAGTGATCACATCTATCAAGTATGCTCAATTGTATTTTGATTCTCTTAGCAGTTGATTACCTCTGCACCCCCATCTCATTGCCTTCCCAAGTGTTGACCAAAAAAATAATGCAGGAGACTACAAAAAGTATGAAAATAATTTATATGGGATCCTTAAGAGTTGCAATTTGGGAGACAAAGATTTGAGTAACCCCGATTGGGTGTTCCAGGGAAGAGAAAGAGTGAGGGACTTAAAAGATAAAAAGCCACAAGGTTTTTAAACCTTGCCTAGTGAGGACTGTGATCGACTTTGACGCAAGTCAGAAAATATCTGTCCTTAAGGAATCACATGTTTCTTTAGGGTAAGGGTCCAATAAGCAGAAAGGCTGTTATGAGTTATTTTAGCCTAAGGTCTGCTAAGTAGATAGTCTGCCATGAGTTTCTGGCAGATATTCTGGATAACTTCATCACGTCCAAAGGTCAGATTCCATCCAGGCTGAGACTTGCATAAGTCAGATTTCCTGAACGACCTCCCAGCTCCACTGTAGAGCGCTCTCTTAGCAATACTACTCCATTTTGCATTTCCTGTCACACAAGCTCCTCTTACTCAACAATCCTAGAGCCTCCGCTAGCTGTGGGTGAGGAACACAGGTGTGTGGACCAGGACTGTAGGACACTCTGTGATGGGTGGAGTTTGAGATCTTGGGAGCTAGCTTTCGTATCTACTCCTGCTACTGACTGACATTTGTTTGATGTTTCCTATGTGCCAGGAACTTCATATACTTCATCTGTCATCCTTACAACAGCCTTGAACAGGAGATTCCCCCCCACCCATTTCCTTAAGCTAAACTCATGGGACAGACAAGTTAAAGCACATTTAACACTGCACGGCCAGTAAGAGGTAAAGATCCCACAAAGATGTCTGATCACCCACCTGACCTCTTTACCCCTGTACTCATGTCTCTCTGAGGATCATGGATTGACCTGTAGGATATAGAAACCCTTACAATCTATGACTTAAGTCAAAATTTTGTCAGATGGCTTATGACAAAATTTAGCCCGATTTTATGTACAATTCCATCTGATTATTCAGAGATAAACCCTCATTTCCCTTTGCAGGCATAAAAGGCCATCTGTGCAGCCCAAAACAACATTGTAAGCTCCTATCCAATTTCCTGTCCATATATCTTTTGGAGTAATTATGGCTCATTTCTCTAGGTTTTCCATTGATATCTGTGTTTTGTTGATTTTTCTCCAGATGCATTGGGGGCACATGTCCAAATTAAATATCACTTACTTCCTGCCTCTTATTTTTAAGTTCCCTTTATCCTTTACTCTCCATGGGTTTTATGTTATACTCCAATTAGTATCTTACACATCTGGGCTGCAGGCTCTTAAACTACACATCCATGTTACTAGAAAATAAACTGAAAGGATTCAATTCTACCATTATTTATTCTTGGACTCCTCAAGATTAGACTCTGACCAAAGGTAATGCTTGGACTCAACCACCAAAGACCACATCTGACCTTTAACTTGAATACCCAGTTCATTCCCCTCATCTTCACCAGCATCCCTCCCACCCCTGGCCCCCAGCCGCTAGGCAGGGCATAATTGTCTCTAAATCATAAATAAAAATCAAGGCCAGCAAGGTTGCAAGACTTGTCCAGGCTCATGCAATGATATAACCATGAGTAGGAATAAAAGCTTTTGAGTCATGACTATAAAAGATCAAAACTATTCATGCTTCACATGCGTTTTATATAAAAATGATTGACAATTATTTATTGACCTGCACTTAGTCGGTGTTAAAAATAACTTTCAGGTTTTGATTCTCTTTTTTTTTCTTTTTTAGGGCCACACCTGCAGCATATGGAGGTTCCCAGGCTAAGGGTCGAATCAGAGCTATAGCCGCTGGCCTATACCACAGCCACAGCAACGTAGGATCTGAGCTGCGTCTGCGAACTACAGCACAACTCATGGCAACGCCGGATCCTTAACCCACTTAGAGATGCCAGGGGTCGGACCTGCAACCTCATGGTTCTTAGTCGGATTTGTTAACCACTGAGCCACAACGGGAACTCCCCAGGTTTTGATTCTTAAGTGAGTTATGCCCAACTTGGAGTGACTCCAAGTAGGCAAAGTTCTGACATCAATGAAACATGTTTTCAACCTCTGCAGATTCTATGTTTAGTTCCTTATCTCATGCTTGGTTCTCACCACCTCACTCTTTTAGTGGGTTTATCCTCCCACTGCCATCTCCACGTTCTGGATCCCAATTTTGATGCTCCTCAAATCACTGATTACTGATTACTGGTGTCCTTTGCCTCTTAAGTCAGAGGTCCAGCTTTTGGAAGATGCTCAGTCTGGGGCTTTTTTTTTTTTTTTTTTGACTTTTTGCCTTATATCTAGGGCCACGGCATATGGAGGTTCCCAGGCTAGGGGTCTAACAGGAGCTGCAGCTGCCGGCCTTCGCCACAGCCACAGCAACGTGGGATCCGAGCCGCGTCTGCAACCTACACCACAGCTCACGGCAACGCCGGATCCTTAACCCACTGAGCAAGGCCAGGGATCGAACCCGCAACCTCATGGTTCTTAGTCGGATTCGTTAACCACTGAGCCACGACGGGAACTCCTCAGTCTGGAGCTTTTAAGCTCTAAGTTCTTTGTTAAAAGAACAAAGATTTTCATTGCTAAATGCTAGCTGAGATGCAGGCATGTGCTTGAGAGAGTTGATACTTTGATTTAGAACCACATGAAGAGGTGAGTGACTGATGTCATATCTGCTCCTTTGCCAGTTTTAATGAGCATAGAGAAGGGAGGGCAAGGTCAGGAGTATCTGAGAGGCTGGTGTCAGAGGAATGTCCCTGAGAGAGTGGAGCCTGGGAATGTTTGCTTCAGAACGAGTGGCAATGAGTGGGCTTAAAAATGTTGCTGACTTCACCCTGGCTCTGAGAGTGGATCCTACAGTGAGCTACCACTTTAAACACCAACCACTCTTCCCAAGAATTCTTGATGTTGACCAAAAAAATGAAGTTACTTATTCATCTCTGGAGAGTGTGGAAAGAAATAGTAGAAATTAGTGCATCCCTTTGGGGGGGGGACCTGAACTTTTGGCCAAGGGTCATAAAAATGTTCATGCCCTTTAGATAAGTACCACACACTAATCAACTGCGCCACTGGAGCTTCTGTTCATGCCCTTTAATCAGTAATTCCTTTTCTGGGAATCTAGCCTAAGGATCCCAGATCTGACCTGCAAATCTGCCCCACAGTGTGGGGGTACAACTGCACATTTCTTATTGTTACTTGAACTTCTGATGCTCTGTTAGCAATAAGTTGAGTGTTGCCTTTTTGAGGCTTCTTCTGCCCCTACCTTTTTGGTCAAGAACATTAGGAGCTTATTTGGTCCCAAGAGGGACAGAGAAGCAGGAAACGGGACCAGTCCACAGCTTATCCTCCAAGGTCAGTTGCTGTAGCTTCCATCACTAACCACCTGCTTCACTACTGGAAACAGACTAGGGCATCCTTGTCCAGGGTTGTACTGGGTCCCTGTTAGTCCTGGCACAGACTGAGCTTATTAATAGTCTCTACAGTTTGGCTCCCAAGGCTCCAGCTCAGAAGCCTGCGTTGCCAACTTCAGTCATCCTTCCCAGAACAAGACATTGCGCCAGGGTGACTGGGTCCAGAGGGGCTTCCAGCCTCAAGCTGAGTCCAAGCATCCACATGTGACAGCTGAATCGCTAGCCTGATTCTCCCTTTCCTTACGAGCCTTTGCCTCTGGAGCTTTATTATCTTTCCAGTCACAGGAACTTGGGGGATCACACAAGTTCACCCATCTGGACTTTTCTAATTTTAATTGTAGGGATCAGGTTTTAGATTAGTTTCCTCTCTATTAGAGGCCCTTCCCCATCTGAAAAATTAACCACCTCCTCTTCAATGACCAGCTTTGTTATATGATAGCTCTCAGACAGTGACCATTTTAAAAGAGTTCTATGATTCCTGAACACCAGAATAATGGATACCTAGTTCCCCATTATTGCACAACTAAGGCAGCCACTCAGTGCTCTTTTATTGAACAAAAAAAAAAGGTCAGCTTCTCTATTTTAAAAACACCTATACGTGCGTGCAGATATTCATTACACAACTGTGTACAGAAGTCAAAGATGAGAAGAATCTGAAGACACAGCATCAGGAAGCTTGTAAAGTAAATTAGGACATGTCTACTCAGTAAGACAAGGCGCAGCTAAAAAGCGGTAATTATGAAGATTATGTGAAAATATGGATGTTTTCCTCTGATTTTCCAAACTGTTAATTAGTCAAGTTAAATAGAATTAAAGACTCTTGGAATTCCCGTCATAGCTCATCGGTTAATAAATCTGACTAGCATCCATGAGGATGCAGGTTCAATCCCTGCCCTTGCTCAGTGGGTTAAGGATCCAGCGTTGCTGTGAGCTGTGGTGTGGGTCATAGATGTGGCTCGGACCCTGTGTTGCTGTGGCTGAGTGTAGGTCAGCAGCTATAGCTCTGATTCAGCCCCTTGTTTGGGATCCTCCATATGCCTTGGGTGTGACCATAAAGAGAAAAAAAAAAGGAATTAAAGACTCATAATTAACTACTGACTAGCAGCTGTTGCCAACAGGACTTGCCACTGATTCACTGTGGAAAGTGAGGGACACAGGACTTAAAGATGTCTTCTAAACTAAATGACGGCCTTCAACAAGAGGGTGAATATCAGTGCTGTCTATTGAGCTGGGGGAGGCAAAGCTGGGGATTGGGAAACTAAGAGCTTTGTCTGTCTATATAATTCGAGATGGTTCGCAGACGTCCATGTGGTGCTACAGAATGGGCAGTGGCCTCCAGGGACTTGAGCTTAGGGGAGAGGGCCACGGTATCAAGACTAGAAATTATATTTTATTTTCATTAAAATTTTTTTTGTCAGAGGCTTTTTCAATAAGCTTATTTGTCGAAATGAAACATGCATACAGACCTGTGCATAGATGTTAAGTTTACAGAAATCCTTACTATTAAGACAGATACATTGTTCAAATTATCAGAGAAAACAATTGTGAAGTATTTCTGTTGAACCTGAAACTAGAAATTTTAAATTTGAGAATCGTCAGTATGTAGATGGTATTTGAAAAACGTGAGATTAGGGATAGGGTATAGATGGACGATAGTACAGGAAGACCTGAGACAGAGCCTCCAGGCGTTGCATCGTTTAGTGACCAGACAGAGAAGGGGAAACCAGAAAAAAAAACCTGAGGCAATGCAGCTAGCTAGGTAGGAGGAAAAGAGAAGAAAGTGGCATCTGAGACAGGGAGAGGAGATTTTTAAGAAGGAGGGAGTGGCCGACTGGGTCGAATGTTACTGGGAAGCTGAGTAAGATGAACACAGAGCCGCGACTTTTGGATTAGCAAAGCAGGTTGTTCATGACCTTGACATGAGCAGATTGAGTTTACCCGGAGAGGAGGGAGGCCTGATTGGAGTTGTTTGAGCCAAGATTCAGAGATGAGAAAATGGAGCAGTGGCTACAGACTTTTAGGAAGTTGTGCTATAAAAGATCTAAGAAATGGGATTGTGCCTGGAGGCCAATATGAAATCAAGGGATATTTCTTTTTTAAAGGAAGCTCTAGAACATGTCTGAGTGCTCATGGAAATGGTCCAGAACGGAGGGAGAAATTAATCATGTAGGGGAGAGAGAGGTTAGCTGCAGGAGCAAAGTCCTTGGGATGAGGGGATGGTATCTAGATCAGAAGTGGAGAGATTGGCCTTTAATGAAGTGGGCATGCACACAGAGTCCTTGGCACAGTACCTGGCACAAGGAGCAAAAGCTCAGTAAATTCTTGCCACTGTTATTACGGGTGTCTGTTTTCTCCATGAATAACCAAGGGGAATAGCTGTTGGTCCAACTAATTGCTCAAAAGTTAGGCTGCAAATAATTATATCAGCAGCTGTTATGGCCTGGGCAAAGAGGACAAGGATGAAAAGACAGAGTGGTCCATCCTTCTCTTCTACAGCCCTGCTCAGACAAGGCAGATTCCCACAGGAGGGGCGTTCATGTATACTTGCAAAATGGAAAGATCCTAGGAATGGACCAATAACTCATAGGACGGTCTTTTGATTGAGTCTGTCATATTTTTTCCCACTAGATGATGTTTGCCTAGTGATAATGCTCTTCAGAGTTCCTGAGAGCGACAACGAGGGCAATGTGGAATGTGAAGAAAAAACCACGGCCTCAAAACCTCTGCTCTTGTGCAATCGGGACATAAACCACCCTAACTGCCAAGACACGTACCCAGGAGCAGTTGTCTCATGGGCTCCTACAGAGAAAACCTCCTGATCAATTTGTGTAGCAACCCAAGAGACCCCAAGTTATAGCTGTTATTCCAGAAAGTACTGTATTTAAGCCAGGAATTCAGAGCCTTATCTACGCGGAATGTTGTTTTTGATCATTTGGTCTCCCTGTTGAAACAGAGCGAGTTGATGTTCCTTGCCAAAGAGCTGATGGAGAAAATGTTCATGCCGTCCAAGGCATTGTTTAAAAGGAAGAATTTCTAGAAAAGAACACCACTCTCTGGTCACTTTCTCACTCAATAAAATTTTAGAATTAAAACAAAAGGGTATTAGGCAGGATTCATCAGAAACTAGCTCTGATTTAAGCAGAAAAGTAATTTATCAAAACAACAGGGGAAATGACTCTGATGCCCATCTTTTAAATTTAATTTTATTGCTGATGCCCATTTAAATAAAATAGATAAATGAATTATGATATAGTAATACAATGAAATATGCCATGAAAAAAGAACTGTCAGTATACTCACTAGTATGACTGTATCTCACAGACATAACATTGAGTAAAGAAAGCCAGACATTACATATTGACTATAAACCATGTATTTCCACTTACTTAAAGTCCAGAAACAGGCAAAATAAATCTATAGTATGAGTGCCATGATAGTGTTAAAATTTGGTGATAGTGTAACCAAGCAGGACCTTCCCAGGAGAGACCCCCTCCATGTCCTCTGCCTGCCTCTTGTTTGTAGAAAAATTTGAGCCCCCGGACCTTTTCTGAGTTCCAAAGAGCAAATTTAATTATAGAAGTGAGACTGCAGAAACAAAGGAAAACAGTGAAACAAGACAAAATAATAACAGTTTAAGCATTAAACAAAGTCAAGGACCTTTAGTACCTCCTCAAGGGCTATAAATAATACTCTGAGCCATATCCTTGAGATGCTCTGCAGATTCTGAAACCCACACCAGGTGGAAGAAGTTAACGGGATGCTGCCCACAAGCATGCAGTTCCCAGACAGACTGGAACCAGAAGGTTGTTGATGTTGACTCTCCATTACCTCACCACCAACCAATCAGAGGACTGTCCACGAGCTCATCACCCACAATCCTCTCTCTTATCCTGTCTTTAAAAACCCTTCCCTGAAAGCCATCTGAAGTTCGTGTCTTCTGAACATTAGCCATTGGTACTCCTTATTTGGCACCTAGTAATAAATGCTGCACCACAGCCCTGTGTCAGTAGACTGGCTTTACTGCATGCAGGTGAGCAGACCCAGTTTGGTTTGGTAACAGTAGAGGAGCTGAAGAGGCACATGAGGAGGAGTTCAGAGTTCTGGTCATACAGGTGTGCTCAGTTTAGAAAATTCATTGAGCTGGACACTTCTGATATGTACTCTTTATTTATTTTTGCTTTTTAGGGATGCATCCTCAGCTTGTGGAGGTTCCCAGGCTAGGGGTTGAATCGGAGTCACGGCTGCTGGCCTATACCATAGCCACAGCAATGCAGGATCCGAGCTGTGTCTGCAACCTATACCACAGCTTACGGCAACACTGGATCCTTAACCCACCGAGTGAAGCCAGAGATCGAACCCACAACCTCATGGATCCTAGTCGGGTTCATTAACTGTTGAGCCACGAAGAGAACTCCGATATGTACTCTTTAGGTACTTCTTCATCAAAGTTGCACACGAAGAAATCAAAAGAAAGGCTATCTGCAGGTTAAAATATCATTAGTAAATGCTGGAGATGCAGATCTGGGTCTGTAGGTGCAAGCACACTTCCTAAACCTGGCACAGAACATGAAGTGCTGTGGCTTGCTCCGAGGACCCTGTCTACGGGGCACACACATATCCCTTCCTGACATCTGATTGTATATGCAGTTATTTTCTGTCCTCCCAGCTGAAATGTAAGCTCACTGCTGGTACACAGCAGATATTCAGCAAATATTTATTGAGTGTTGTTGTCTTGCTGATTCTCGTGGATGCATTTTTCCCCCCTTTAAATGCATTAATCTCATCCGCTGGGGTCCAGTCAAGTCTTACTGTCCCAGGACCCATTTGCTCTTTAAAGTGGTTTCCCATATTTCTTCTCTGACTCATCAGCACTAAGTTGAAAGTTTTAGTCTCATCAGGCAATCTTATTTCCCGTAGCTCCAAGTTTGTCGCAGAGGAGTCATCCCGCTGACCCCTATGTACCCCCAGCAGAAACACGCACTATCCTTCTGAACATGCAATGTGACCACAAAACTGATGAGGCAAGTTGTGAGGAAGATGGTAAGCTAAGAAATGAGAAGCTGTCCATCAACAGGAGGGTGACGAGGCGACATCCTTGACCCATGTGGGATTACACAAACTCTTTTTTGTTTATGGTTCACTTTCACCCCACTGACACCGAGTCATTCATTTGTCGGGTCTGCTGGGGAATTCACCAGTGGGATCTTGCCCTTCCACTGCACTTTCTGTTGTTTAGGAGGTCTTAGGAAAGAACTGGCTACTTAGATGGAGAACCTCAGGGGATACAGTGCATATCCTACCAGCTTTAAGCCTCATCTTGTCCCCCGAACAAGGCACATGTGCTCTCCGATCTGTGTTAGTTCGTCTAAGCCTGCCTTGCACAGCAATGCACAGGGGCTCCCTGGGACACTGACTGGGACTTTAGGTCTGAAGATGGACCCCCTTGTCTTATCCTGGTGGAAGATAAAGCAAAGAGAAAGTGGATTTCCCTTTATTTACTTATTTATTTTGGGGGCAGTGCCTGTATCCAGGCTGGGAATCGAACCTGAACCAGAGCAGTAACCTGTGCCGCAGCAGTGACAATGCTGGTTCCTCAACCTGCTAAGCCACCAGGGAACTCCATGGATTGCCCCTTAGAATATTACTTAGCATCCTCACACTTCTATTACAGGTGCCTCTATTCTTCCCAACAATGGAAGTTCAGAGAATTATTCCATGTGACCATTTTGTAAAATTTGGTCCTACGTTTCTCCATTTCATTCCTGAATGGGGGTGGTGGTGATGGGTAGATAGTTTGGGAGGGGAAAGCTGACAGAACTCAAATGGCATCTCTGGTTTCATGGAAGAGAGTAGGAAACCCAAAACCAGCCCCAAACCCTGTAACCATCCTCCCACCAACCTGCTTTACTTTTGAAGCCCTCCACTTCTTGCTCTTGGAGTCTCAAGTTCTAGTTGCGTCTTCTCCCTTCAGCTACCAAACCATGTTTCCAACTGCCCCCTAGGCATTTTCCCTGGCATTTACTAATGGCACCTCAGACTCAACATAGCTAAAAGCATGTTAATCATCTTTCATCCCCCGGCAGGTTTTTCTTCCAGTTTCTTTATTTAGGTTAATGCCATTACTGCCCTTACCTGTACCCAGGTTCTGAATCAAGATGATTGTTTACTGATAGGAGATTGTTTACTAAGTCCTGGTGACCCTCTTCTCAAGATTTGATCCCTCTTCTCGGTTACTATCACCACCTTCTTAATTCAGCTCATTACTTCCCATCCATTCTCACCTCCTTAAGAAACAGTCAAGCAGAGTGAGTAAGAGTAGGTAAGAATACTGTACTGCCTCTACTGCTTAGTAGCTGCATGAGTCGGGCAAGTTGCTTAAACACTCCAGGCCTCAATGTGTGTATCTGTAAAGTGGGGTAATAACACATCTTGAATTGAGTACTCAGTTGCCTATATAAAGAGGCACCAGAAGAGTACTCAGTAACAGTAGTGATTATTGCCCTCTGTCCTCTCATTACTCCAATTCATTTACTCGCCACTGCTAGATTTACCCTCAACAAGGCAGCTCTGATCATATTTAAAAAACTTGGAATTGCCATTGTGGCTCAGCAGGTTGAGAACCTGATGTTGTCTCTGTGAGGATGCAGGTTCAATCCCTAGCCTTGCTCAGTGAGTTAAGGATCTGGAATGGCTGCAAGCTATTGTGTAGGTCGCAAATGTGGCTCAGATCCATTGCCATGGTTGTGGCATAGGTTGTCGGCTGCAGCTGCAATTTGACCGCTAGCCTGGGAGCTTCCATATACTGCTGGTATGGCCAAAACAAAACAAAAACCAAAAACCATAAAACAAAACCAAAAAACCCCTCAATGCCCAGGGTCAGTATCTACCTAACACCTAACATTCCCATTCTGGCATTCTAGGTTTTCCATAAAGTACTTGCTCCATCTTCTGACCTCTTCCTCTCTTCTATTTTCCCTGTGCTCCAGTCAAATGGACCTCCTCACCCTTTCCCACGCCATCTCTTCCTTACAGCCTGTGTGCATCTGCTTGCACTGTATCTTCTGTTTGATTCTGTTGCTAACCTTCAAGGCCTAACCCCCAATAGCTTCCTTCTTATGTTTGAATGTCTTTTTCTCCTTTCAAAGTCTTAGCATATAAGCACACTTTTCTTCAGGATGGCTCACTTTCCTCCTGGTTCTGAAGTTGCCTGTGTGTTCATTTTAATCTCTCCAGCTAGAGAGGCCTCCATTCCCCCAACCTCAAGTCTCTACATATCAGGGTGAAAACTGGAACACTTAAGCATTCATTTTTCCCCTTCTGCCAACAGGATACAAAGTAACCAGTCTGCTAGATCAGTGTTTGATGGACAAGGTCTTGCTTAAATAAGAGCCAAATCTAGAAAAACAATTGTCACTATGACAAAGGGAAAAGATATGATTGTTCTAGCTTAAGCAAAGTTTTGCTCACTCCATCCCATTCCCTGTTTTTTTCCCTGCTTCTAAGCACTCTGCTTTAGTGATTAGGAAAGCAACATTCTATGTGGGAAGGGTAGGTCAATTCCAATTTCTTGAATGTTTTTTAAATGAAACTTGTGCTTTCGGCAACAATTGGATATGAATGTCAGTTCTCTATAAACAGTTTCAGGACTTGCAGAAAGTTTTTTGTTTTTCCAGTGGCTGCTTCTTTCAGAATCCATGCTGGTTTCTTAAAATCCCTTACATTTGAAATAAAATCCTTAAAATTATGAGTAGCAATACTTTCTTCCAGACCGACACTGGCCACAGACCGGAGGGTGTGGGAAGAAAACCATGAATCTTGTCAGAAAGCAATTCTTTCAAAATAGGAGGTTAAATTCCATTTTGAAAAGTTTTAACATAACTTCCCTTCCCCCAAGATTCCTACCTCGCTTCAGATTATTTTTTACTCAATTCAAGAGTGTCTTTTTATAAAAATGTTTAAAAATTTTAAATAAAGAAATCAAGGAGATATTGCCACTTTTAAGACGAATATAAAATAGGAAATATTTTATAAATGAGGCTAGGCCATTCAGGCTAAAAAGAATAAAAGCTTAAGATATTTGTGTGTATGATATTGCTTTTGTAATTATAATATTTTGCACTGAAATATACTACACTGCACTATTGATCCATGGTTCCACGAATGGCACTCTAACTTGTCAGGTTTGTTTGATGGGCTTATCTGTCTACAAAATACTTCCTTTACTATGGTTTTAAAATATATTTCTGATTTATCTTTGCCTTTGCTTATGATGTTCTGAATATATTTGTACTGGCTTTCTTCTTTCTCTCTTTAAAAAGGAATTCTCTTAGGAAAAATTTCAAGCATTTATAAAAGTAGAGAAAATAGAATAATGAACTTCAAATATCAGTCCCTCAAATACTAGAATTATCAGTATTTCCCCACTTTTGCTTTATCTATACCTCCAACTGTCTTCTCCCTTTCTTCTGGCTGAAGAATGTTAAAGCTAATCCCTAAATCATGTCATTTCACCCTTAGGTATTTAAATGTGCATTGCAAAAATGTGAGTGTTTTTTTAACGTGACCACTATATCATTATTATACTTATGAAAACCAACAACAGTTAATTTGTATTATCTTGTACACAGTCCAAAATGAGCTTTCCCTATCGTCTTTATAATGTTATTACAGTTGGTTTGCTCATATCAAGGTCTAAGCAAGGTCCCTGTATTTTATTGAGTTTTGGGGGGCTGGAGAAGAGTTTTAGGGTTTGGTAAGGGAGGGCATCTGATGCAGTTGAAGAGTGGGAAAGCATTGTGAGCTGGAGAGAAGACTTTTGAATTATGATCTTCAAGAGGCACAAGAAAATGTCAAAACTATTCAGCTTCTAGAGAGTACTTTAACTGTAATTCCCTGAAGAGACTGAAATTTGAGGGAATCTAGGATTTGTTCTGTTTATGAGCATGACTTCCAGAAGAACTAGTCTCCCTCCTCCATCCCTCCTCATTCCACTCAACATCACAACATATTCTTCCCAGACAGAAAAAATATTTAGGTATTGTCCAGAATACCAGAATAGGTATTGTCCATTACAAAATTAGTTGTCCCTGTTTCTGAGATGTATTATGTGTAATATCAATCTCTTTATCTACTGCTCTATTCTTGGTAAAACAGATATTGTGTTTGATAGTTCTGAAATTGCTCTGTATTAATATTAATGGCTTCTGGGTCTGTTACCCACACCAGGTTATATGTCAGCACCTCTAGTGAACAATTTAGCCTATAAAAGTCAATTCTAGGGAGTTTCCGTCATGGCTCAGTGGTTAACGAATCTGACTAGTATCCATGAGGACATAAGTTCAATCCCTGCCCTTACTCAGTGGGTTGAGGATCTGGTGTTGCCATGAGCTGTGGTGTAGGTCAAAGATGTGGCTCAGCTCTGGGGTTGCTGTGGCTGTGTGGTGTAGGCCAGCAACTATAGGTCCTATTTGACCCCTAGCCTGGAAACCTCCATATGCCTCCATATGTGGGTGTGGCCCTAAAAATATGAAAAAAAAATCAATTTGAATGCAATCTTGGAGTATTGTGCAACTTACCTGTTCATTAATATTTCACAATCTGTGGATCCTGGTGAAAAATGGGTCTAATTCAAAGGGTTCACTTCAAATATATTTTCTTTGGCTCTGGAGACAAAAGCAATTGGCAAAAAATAGTGGTAGGGGCAGCTTTTGTCAATGCACAGAGGGAGCCAGGGAAGAACTTTCAACTCCTTCCTACAGCACTTCCCAGCACACTTCAAACACATATTTTTCATCCAACAGGGAGCCCTCCAGGCTCCTAATCACCAACTCAGTGGGATCCCAAGTTGCTGGGAATTTCATAAAGCAAAATTCCCCAGGGAGTTTCAACAGAGGTGCTCAGGAGGCCAAAACGCCCTTAGCTCTTTGGCCCAACTCAAAAGCCCAGCTGCAGGATAGCCTCCCACACTCTAGGCTCCCCATCACTCTCATTCAGCAGCCGTATTGTTCTCAGTGTCAGCTGCTGTCCATCGCAGAGTAACACTTGAACATGAGGGTGGTCTAGATGGGGGCAGGGTTGGCAAGAAAAAACCATCGTACTCATTACCGTCATCATGCCATACACTTCAATAGTACTCTAGGGTTGCAAACTATATCCATGAACATGGTGACCCTTTAAGGTAGAGAATGCTTTGTTTTATGCTTAAGCAGACTGAGGCTCGCTGAGGTTAAGGGCCTTGTCCAAAGTCCTACACTTGGCAGAGCTAGAACCATCATATCGGTCTTTGGTCTTCCACTCTGTGCCTCATTCTTCTCCCTAGGTGGCCTCGGTATGGGCTTGGCCCAGTCTTTGACTGAGCTTCCTGCCTGGTGGGCCCAGCTAACTTGTGTGAAAAAGAGGTCTTCCTCGGTCTTTGGGAACTTAGGTGGACCTGGGGTGATAGAGGTCAGTAACTTCTGCCTCAAATGACCTAATTCTTTTACCTTAGTGCCATAAAATCATTGTCATTTTCTGTGTGCACAATGACATGAAAAATGTGGTAAACCACTACCTTAAAGGAAAATTTAAATATTCCCCTTTTCCACTGAACTTTATACATCTGATAGCCAATCTGTATGCCTGGCCCTAAAGAGTTAGGTTCAATTGGAAGTAGAAAATAAAATTTAATTTACTATTTATGTGTAAATTTAAAGAATATACAATATTTTCCCCAATGAACCTTTTGAAATATACACTGTGGGTTGAAGTGCTATTTGAAGGCTTCCTTTTGAAAACTTTTTGGTGAGTTGCTGTAGAAAAACTTCTTGTTCCTTTTCTCTTTCTCCTCCAATGAAATAAAGAGTCTTCAACTCCCCCACCTCTAGTGTATTTAGGCCAGGTTCCCTGACCTACCTTCTACTTTGTGGTATTTAGTCCTGAAACAAAATGAGTCAACCCCATTGCATGGAGTAATTTCTTTGTTTATACTTGAGACTGGATTAGCTCATGTCATTATTTTCACTTGGGCTACTATGAAAAACTTTATTTTCTCCTTGGGTTTTGTTTTTATTATGTTTTTAAATTCTGCTAACACTTGATTTGGGTCCAAAAGCCAATTAATGGAAACATGGTCTCAGGCAAAATGAAGATGTTCCTTTTTTAATTAAAATGAAAAATTTAAAGGTTATTTTTTATACAATTTGAAAGGTTACTTTCCATTTACAGTTACTACAAAATATTGGCTATATTCCCCATATTGTACACTACATCTTTGAGCCTATCTTATACCCAGTAGTTTGTATCAACTACTCCCCCGCCCCTATATTGTCCTTCCCCACTCCACTAGTAACAACTAGTTTGTTCTCTATGTCTGTGAGACTGCTTTTTTTGGGGTCATATTCACTAGTTGGTTGCATTTTTTTATATTTCACATATACGATATCATATAGTATTTTTCTTTTTCTGTCTGACTTGGCACAATGTCCTCCAAGTCCATCCATGTTGCTACAAATGGCAAAATTTCATTCTTTTCTGTGGCTGATTAGTATTCCATCTTCTTTATGTATTCATCTGTTGCTGGACACTTAGGTTGCTTCCATGTCTTTGCAATTGTAAATAATGCTGCTAGGAACATATCTTTTTGAATTAGTGTTTTTGGCTTTTTGGACATATACCCAGAAGTGGAATTGCTGGGTCAGATGACAGTTTCATTTTTTGTTTCTTGAGAAGCCTCTGTACTATTTTCCGCAGTGGCTGCACCAATTTACATTCTCACCAACAGTGTAGAAGGGTTCCCTTTTTGCCACATCCTCTCCAGCATTTATTATTTGTGTTCTTTTTAAAAATGGCCGCTCTGACAGGTGTGAGGTGATACCTCATGTGGTTTTGATTTACATTTCTTTGTTGATTAGCGATGTTGAGCATCTGTTCATATGCCTGCTGGCCACGATGTTCATCAATCCCTGTATCTTCTCCTATTCTAGCCTCTTCCCTTAATCATTCAAGTACCTAAGAAACCTGTACCCAGAGCCTTATACATTTTCTATCCTCTCACAGTTAACTCCCATATTGAGAAGGTCAATTCACTCTGAAGTATATGAGTATTACCTTGCAATGGTGCTCAGATTAGTATTTACAAAGTATTTTCTCACAGGACCCTACGTGCAAGGGTGATTACACGTAGAGAAGTGTTTTTGTGTCAGTCTGTCCCAGAAAAGCATCCGTGATATCATTTTGCATGAGGCACCTTCCAATGGTCTGTGGGAAGGATGTTGTATTGGTTGTGAACCTTTTCATTCAAGTGACAGAAATTCAACTCAACTAGCTTAAAAAAATAATTATTTCCTCATGTAACTGAAAAGTCCATGGCTATGTTTGAGTCATAGCTAGATCCACAGTCTCAGATAACATCATAAGGGTCCAATGTCTCTCTCCAAATTTTGGCTCTGTTTTCTTCTCTGCAGACTCCCTTTTTATATAGATTCTCCCTTCCTTATGGACAGGTGGCCACTAGCCATTTCACAATTACATCCTCATGGCTACTCCAAAAGCAAGCAGTTGGAATCTTACCAGTTGCTGAAAGACAAGTCTAGAATTAATTCTGACTGGCCCTGATTGGTTGCTATCTATGTCTTTGAGCCAATCCTTTGGCCCAGGAGAGGGAACATTCTGAGTGGTGAGGCCTGGGTAATATGTCCACCAATGAAGTCATAGATTGATTGCATATGGACTAAAAATGAAGTAAGAATGGCCTCCTAAAGCACAATCAGGGTGCTTGGAAGGCACAAAACAACCACCCATTTCAACTGGGAATGAAAACATTTAGATGGTCAGTTCAGAAGAGTGTGGACAAACAAGTAACTCACAATGAGGTAGGAGAGAATCCAGGGGTTTGGCAGACCTATTGATTTTTAATCTTCTTGGTACCAAAAAAATGCTTCTGACCCAACCTCCAGAGAACTTGTTCTAATTCTGTGGTTGGAGAAACAAGTTTAGAGAAGCAGAGGGAGGAGAAAATAGGGCCCTGTAAGAGATCTGGAAGTTTAGCTTCTTCATGTGTATAATAACAGGGAACTGCAAAAAGCTAAGGGCACAGTACACCATATTTGGAACCTAGTTAGAGAACCATTGAGGTTGGTTGGCAAAGACCCCTCCCATTTCAGAAAGACCTGAAAAAAGGCTATAAGTGTGATAAGATCAACAAATGTGAGGATAGAATCTGATGAGAGCACAGAAAAATGATAAGTGCTCCAGTGTCACAGAAAGGTCAGCCAGTACAGCAGCACCCACAGCCAATGTGTAAAGCGCAGCAGTTAATGCTAAGTGGTTCTGGATCCAGATTCACCTTGACTCATATCCTCACCCATCCTGAATGTGTAAACCTGGGCGTGTTTCCTCCTCTGTTCAGTGGGGATAACAATATTAAGCCCCTTCTTTGTGTTGTGTGGGATCTGAGTAATATCTCAGATGTAGAGAGCTTAGCACAATACTCAGCAAACGGAAGCTGATGGGACCTAGATGCTAATATTTTTGAAGGCACTATTTTAAATTCTAAGAGGCCATTTTGGGTGAATAATGTCTGAAATTCTGGGAAAAATTACTTGAGTGCTCCATCCCTTTGGGGTTTGAAATTTTAAAGGAATTATCGGCCTCTTGAAGGACATTTTTAATTTGTGGTTTAGATGCTGTTGTCATAGGCAGTCAGGCTGTGCTGTTTCCTCTCCACCCTCATATTTATTTGCTGACATAAGTTTAAAGAAGGAGAAGCCATGCTTCACAGGAAGAAGGATCGGCAGTTCAGATTTATTAAATTATCTGATGATCAAGCTGGACCTAGGGGGGCCACATGGCAGGGAAGGACTATGGATCAAGAGGGAAGGGGAGTATGGACTCATGACTCCTAACACCAGGGGCCATCAACCCAACGCAAATGATTCATCTTAAAGAAAGAGTGTGTGTGTGTGTGTGTATGTGTGTGTACTGAAAGACCCTAATTCCTGGAGTCAGAGCACTCCAGACTTCCACAGAAAGAACCATCTTCTCTTCCCACAGATCAGGCTGGAGCTGTTGGGAGCGGGGGGCACAGGCAGCCCCTGCTTTGACATGACTGTACAACATGTCAAAGGGGAAGCAGCCTGGTCAGCAATTTCATCTTACTCTTCTGCCTATAGGAGCTGAGGTCAAATTTAACATTTTTTTTTTTTAACAAGGATAGCACATTTGACCTCTAATCCATCCAAAGGCAAATTTGGAGGTCATTACCCAATGATACTGAATAGGACAAAAGTCTTGTATAAGTCTCTACCTGCAGTGATGACACATTAACAATCTTTATCAGTTACAAAATCAGACCTGAGGACCAATATCAGTAATTAACACTCCTGATGCTGTGCTGGCACCATTACTGGTAAATAATTTCGACTACTGATGTGTCTGCTAATTAGAAGAGGATGGCTTCCAACTTTCCCCCACTTCTTTGATTCTGCATGTCACATAATGAAATATCAGAAGGGAATAAAAGTTGAAATCCCTATTCTAAAATAATATTTAGAGACCTCAGGGAAGATCAAGATAAAAAAGTAAGCCAGATGCTCATCCAAGAATCTTCCTTCTGGAAATATAAAACAATAGGTCTAGAGGTTTCTCTATTGCCTCCCAGAGTGCTGAATGAGTCATGGCCAGGACTTAAGTGGCAGAAAGAACCAGCTTGAATCTTGCCCTTTATCCCGTCTCCAGTCTCACCCTAACCATCACCCCATAAGCTCTTTTGAATAGGAGGTTGGAGGAGAAATAAAAGTCAAGAGTGGAGAACTATGGAAGAAGACAGGCGAATATTCCGAATCAGTGGTTCTTAAAGTTGGTTGCACAGGAGAGTCATCTAGGGAGCCTTAAAAATACTGATGCCTGAATCCTAGCCCAAAAGCTTCTGATTTTAATGGTACAGGCCATGGCCTGGGATCAGGATTTTATAAAACTCCCTGGGGGGATGTAGCCAAGGTTAAAAACTATCGTTTCAATGTAACTCAGAAGAAAGAGGGGGAAATTAATTTGTGGTCACCTCTTATCTTGCAAAACTCCTTAATGGTAGCGTTTCTTAACCTTAGCTGAATATAAGAATCATCTAGGTAAATTTTATTTTTTTTATTATTTTTTTTGTCTTTTTGCCTTATCTAGGGCTGCACCCGCGGCATATGGAGGTCCCCAGGCTAAGGGTCTAACAGGAGCTGTAGCTGCCGGCCTTCGCCACAGTCACAGCAAGGGAAATCATCTAGGTAGATTTTAAAACATTCAATGTCAGGACCCCACTGCAGTCAAATTAACTCAGGATCTGAGAGTGGAATATGAGCAGTGGTGTTTTTAAATATTGACTCTCCTCTGAGCCAGGATCAAGAACTACTACTGAGTTATGGTTCTCAAACTTTCAGCATACTGAAGAATCACCTGGTGAAAATATTAAAATATATATATTCTTGCATCCTATCCCCAGAGGGTGGGCCTGAGAATCCTATTTTTAACAGACTCCATTTAGAGGAAGGTGATCATTAAGACCACTCTTGTCCAGGGTTATGATTGTTTCTTGTCCTGACCGAGATGTGCTTTGCTCAACAAAAATGCAGCTTTGCCATCAGGTCCTTGGTGGTTCTCGATTGAAGGGGTAGGAAGGGAAGCAGTCCCGCCTTCCTGGGCACGTTTGGAAACATCTAAATTTGACTTCTAATGGTCATGACCACAGCTGTAGCAGATATTTAGTGAATAAAGGCAACAGATGCCAAACAGCTAGTACTGCAAAGAGAACTGTCCTGCCCCAAATTTCAACAGTGCTTCTTATGAGAGACGATTGAAGATGGAAAAGTTTGGATTATGTGTGATCTGAAGTGTCAAGGTAGAGATTTTAGCACCAGGCAGGCATCAAGTTCATGGTCATGAGATTTGAGGAAAGGTCTTGAAGTTCAGGAAATCAAGATATGAGAAACAGCTTCTTTCCCAAATACGTATATTTCTCTATTCTTTTTATCTCTCCAAGGAGACAAATCTAACTCCTTCACCTTTACCCTGGCCGCAGTCTCTATCCATCCCAGACTCAGAGATGGACCCAGCATTCCTGTGTTCATTGTTGCTGAAGTCACAATATAGGTCATATTTCCACTGGCCCCCAGATCCTGTCGTTCCTAGTCAGGTGACTTTGTGTGAGTCAATCAAGCAGGACTTGTGGTCTCCATCTGTAAAATCAGTAGGTTGAGCTGGGTGGTTTCTACAGTCTTGCTTATTTCCAACATTCTATGGTTCTACTCCAGGTTAGGAATTCTTGGTCTCAGTAGAGAAGTGTCCCAAAATATCATTCCTATTTGTCCAGTTGATACCTGAAATACCCTTACAGGAGCCAAACTTTGAGTCCACCATGAGAGACCAGGCTTAAAATAAATTTTCTGAAAGAAGGAATAATTAACATGAACTCATTCTTAGGACCTAGTAACGATCACACAGACCTTACTTGAGAGCAGACTTTGATTCAGTGACACATATTCACCTTTCCGTTCCTGTTGCACAGCATTGATTACAGACTCTTTGTCCTAGATCAAGGTTTCAATGGACATTTGGGGACTAGAAACTTTTGGTTGGGGGAGGCTATCCTGTGCATCATAGGACGTTTATCAGCATCCCTGGCCTTTATCCACTAGGTGTTTGTAGCACCTGTTTCTGAGCAACAGCTCAAAGGTGTGTCTCCTAGGAGCACCGAGAAGAGACAGAGTCCGACGCTTAAGCAGGATGGAGAGATCAAGAGAAACATGCTCAGGAAAGAGTATACATGACATCATGCTTTGCCTCTGAGTCCTCTACTCCTGCTCCCAATTGCAAGGGGTCTTCCTCTACAGCGTTTTCCTAATATGAGCAGCCTCTTGGCATTTCCAGTTTACGTAGCTGGATGTATCATTCGGTGGCTCATGGGAAAAGCTGAATAATAGCTCATTCATATTAAATCATCACACTAAAGCCTCAGTAGAAATCCACCAAATTGTTATTGCTTTTGTTAGCACAGATGAGAAATTTCCCCCAAACGTAAAAGTCATTCTCCATCTTGGTTCTTCAATTTATCAACTTCATCAGTGGTGGGATATTACCACCCACACCCCTAACATCCATGGCCCTCTTCTAAGTACCACTCAAGACCATCTCAACTGTCCCAAGATGAGCCCCCAGAAGCCCTTTGGTTCTCTCATCATAAAATGTGTCTTCAGAGAGTTTGTTCTGGCATGTTATTCTACTTTAAAATTCTGTGCCTTGATTTGAAACAAAAGGGAAAGTTGTCAATGAATGCTTTCAAAACCATCATACCCTCTTTGTGTCCACTAGAGACTACTTTGGGTTCAAAACCAGGTACCAATAGGGCATCCAATTTACCTTACACTCATCCCCGAGTTCAATTCAGTTTTGGTATAAATAGCTTAGAGGTGATGTCCTATGCCAAGTCATGTTTAGGGAGTGAGGACCTTCTGCCCAGATATCATCACCCCGCCCCCAAAGCAGGGCATTAAATCCTATACTTGCTCCTCTTCTCTGTTCCATTTTCTGCTTCACCCTGAATTGTGAGACCACCTGCCTTGGCCACAGTCACAGCCAGAGTTTCTTTTTTACAGTGTTCTTCAGAGACAGACCACTTAGCAAAACACAGGGTATTTTTACAACAAGGGTCACTCTTAAGAAAGAGCTAGTCTTCATAGCCAATATTTGACTTGCTTCACTGCCAATAAAATGGAGTTGGAGTGAGCAGGACTTGGCAGTCTCTTCTTGGTTCCATTAGCTTATTGAAAGAGGCCTTCTTCATTTTCAGCCTTATTGAATCTTTATTTGTTTGGCTTCTCCCCAGAATGATGTTTTTCTGGTCTGCTCACCATCCTCTGAGAAAAGTGACCAAAAGAAGACAAAGGTGGTGTGACCTCCTCAACTCCAATTTCTGTTCTCAGCCTCTATTCCATACACTAGACCCACCCAGGGTTCTGCCCTTCAAAGAAAGGATGAACCTTCAGTGTCCTGATAGGCATGTTTGTGTCGGGGCCTTTGAACTCCTCACTGGAGTTAACACAATATAAAGCATCTCAGGATTTATAGCTTGCATTTGGCTTGGTCAGTGCAATCATTCTCTTCCAAGGGAAATATCAGCAGGGGATGGAGACTAGTAAGAGAACTAAACAAACATAAGTTTACTCCTTCCTAAACTATAAAGAAAAGCTGGCATCTGTGTCCATTTCCGGGAGGCTTGGAAAACAAGTTCTCCTGACTTGAAGTTGGCAATTCCACACACTTGGCAGAGTTTCCTTTGAGTAAGAAACTCTTAGAAACCTTGCAGATTAGAAGTTACCCTCTGAATAACCTATGCATTCTCTCCAACTCTCAGTGTTTTAGGAGGAATTCACTATAATTAATTCCCCATCCCTCTTCTTTCTTCCTGCAAAACTTCGCTGTGTTGATGGCTCACCTCCACTCACTAACATCCTCTTCAGCACAGGCTCTTCTGCTTGAAGTTCTCTTTATCAGGTACTGTTTCCTGGGCCAGTTGTGGTTGCTGAAGCATTGTCAACTTTTCTCTCACTCCTGAATTTTGCTTCAGTTGGCTTCATTTTCTTAAAACATTTTTGTCTGAGATAGAATAAGAGGACTGAGAGAGGAAAAACTGCTCTTACAAAGCTGCACCCACTCTTGAAAAATTGACCAATTACCTAAGTTCCTTAGGCCTCTAAGCAGCTTTTATCCTCAAACAACAAAAAACTGAGAAAAATAAACAATTCCAAAGGGATTGCCTCCCTTTGCCCTTTTCTTCAAAGAAAGGTTCCTCCAATGGGTTCTCCACTGGAACTTTTTTATACACAACTTTTGTTCAGAATGTGAGGTGAGGCCAAGGGGAGGCCAGAGACACTCCTACAGGGAAGCTGAGAGGATTTATGAAGACACTAAGAGGTTTTCTTCCTGATAGGGATCCTATAAGATCTTGCCACACAAACCAGAAGATTTTACCAATCCTCTGTCCATCAGGTTTATGCCATTTTTCTGAGAGACAGAAGCTTATTCCCCAGGAAATGGTAAAGAACCTATGCAGGTGTGTCCTGGTCTTCGTAAGGTGACATGATTTCCCTTCTTTGCCAAATACCTGACCTATGTTTGGATCTCTGAGCTTCCAGCTTCCTGTGACTCCTCTTTAGTCTGTTATCAGTGTCCATGGCTTCCTTCTGGTAGAACTTCATGGAGGTCTCCATGTTAAAAACACTGCTGCTCTCTTGGGAGCATCATCACCCAGGAGCTGAGGGATATAGTCTTTTTCTTCTCTCTACTGTCTCTCATGACAACATAGGCTCGCTTCCTCCACCAAGAGTCAGCCTTCTTCCCTCATGGGCAAATGGATCCGTTCATTCCTGTAGCTTTTGTACCCACCTCATAGGGTGCATTGCCCTTAGTAGCTCCTCAGTAAGTGGCTCTACAGAATTCAGGAACTAGCCACCTTTGGTCCCTCAACAGCCAACACAAAAAGAAATAGACATAAGCATGATTTATTCTCATTCCTCGCCAATTCCACTTTAGTCATCTCCTTAATTCCTTGCTAACATTTCCAGGACAGCCAAAAAGTTTCCTTTTGGGTCTTGCCTTGGCTCTAGAATTTGCTCTCCTTTCTCACTCTACAATTCATCACCAGAGAGGTACTTTCTTCAGAGCTGATGTGTTAATGGCTGATGATGGTTTAATTCCACCAAAGAAGTTGCATTTTATCTGATGCCTCCATGTAAAGACAGAACTAATGGGAAAGTTTAGGCACCACCAGGGGCCACTGAGGAGGTTATTTTTGACTAATGGTAGTCATCACCAGAAATATCAGTGTTATTCCCAGAAACTTATCTCCTCAGCTTGTGTGTGACTGAATGAGTCAATACTCTCTGATAGTTGAGGACAAGTATTCCAGGAGCTCCATCTACACAGATCAAACTTGTCCAAACAGTTGCTCCCATAAATAAAAGCTCCCAACAATAAAAACCAGTCAAACCCGGAAGCTGAAGGAACTGATCAGATGTTAGCAGCTCTGAGGCAAACTGCATAGTGGATGATGAGCCAGTCAGGGTCAAACCAAGACCCAGGAGCCCAGGACTTGTTACAGGCAGCAGAGGGCCTCAGCCCCTCTTCCTGGGAATGCCATCTTCACTCAACTTCAGGGACCATCCTTCTCAATCTTCTTTTCTTTTCATCACCTCCTTCCCTCATGTCTCTGTGAAAAATGCTCCAATATGTAACATTTATACTAGTCTCCTAGTACTGCCATAGCAAATTACTACAACCCAATGGCTTAAATCAACAAAAATTAATTTCCTCACACCTCTGGAGGCTAGACATTCAAAATCCAGGTGCCATTAGGATGGGTTTCCTTCAGAGGATCTGAGGAAGAATCGGTTTCATACCTCCTAGCTTCTGGAGGCTGTTGGCAATTCTTGGAGTTCCTTAGCTTAGGGAGGCATTAATTCCAATCTGCACTTTTTGTGCACATAAGGTATGTGCCTTTCGCTTCTTCATCATTGGAATGTACTCTCTTTGAAAGTTTGTATGAGTCTGGGCTGCAGAGACACACTCCTCTGGTCCCAGGTGCCTCCAGCAAGGGCTGCCCCCAATAATGTTGGTTAATAAGATAAATGTTGGTTGACTGCCTAGGTGATAAGTGATTTAGTCATTTCAGGCATCTCCTTCTTGGAAGCCGAAGCCTGGTGAGGCAATGGATACCATTCACATTCAAGGGTGTGCTAGGGTCAGCTTGCATGGTCTCTTCAAAGCCAACCGTGCATGATTCTGCATTTAGTGACATCATATTAATAGCTTGAAATCAGCCATGTCAGGAGGATTTTCAACATGGAAATTAACAACTCTACAAATCAGGGCTCCACCCCACCCCCATGACTCCAGAGAGACCACTGTTAAAAATTTACCAGCACATCACTGCTATGTTACTAAATTCAATGGTCGATTCTCAGTCCTTATGCTACTTGACTTCTGGACATCATGACAGAGTCGATCACTTTCTCTTTTGGGGGCCACTGTCTTTTTTTTTTTTTCCTTCCTCTTTTGGCTGCTGCTGAGGCATAGGGAGTTCCCAGGCCAGGGATCAGATCCAAGTTGCAGTTCCGACCTATGCCACAGTTGTGGCAAATGCTGAATCCTTAACCCTCTGTGCAGAGATTGAACCTGTGCCCCAAAACTCCAGAGATGCTTCCAATCACATTTCACCACAGCAGGAACTCCAAGGGAGCATTGTCTTGACTCAACTTCTCAATCTGCCTTGCTCATTCCTTCTCTTTTCTCTGATTTCTTATCATTGAGTGACCCAGAAATATTAATCTTGGACCTCTTCTCTTCCCTACCTACACTCATTCTTTGGTGGTCTCATTTAGTTTCTCTCTCTCTCTCTCTCTTTTTTTTTTTTTTTTTTTTTTAATTTTCCAGGCTAGGGGTCATTATCAGAGCTGTAGTTGCCCGCTTATGCCACAGCCACAGCAACACTGGATTGGACCCGGGTCTCTCACCTACACCACAGCTCACAGCAACACTGGATCCTTAACCCACTAAGTGAGCCCTGGGACCAAACTTGTGTCTTCATGGATACTAGTCGGGTTCGTTACCACTGGGCCACAACAGGAACTCCCTCGTGCAGTTTCATGTCTCTAAACTCTGTCTGTGTGTTAAGGACTTCAGAATGTGTATTATTACCATTTGGACTTCTTTGAATTATAGTCCACTATATACTCTATCTCCACCTGGAAATCTAATAGACATCTCAATTCAAAATGGGTAGAATTGAAACTGATATTCTCTACAAAACCTGCTCCACCTACAGCTTTTTTTTTTTTTAAGTCTCAGTTAGTGGCAGCTTCATCTGTGCAGCTGCTCAGGCCAAAGACCATGAAGTCATGTTTGACTTCACTGTGTCTTTCACAACCTCACATCCAAGTCATCAGCAAATCCTGATGGCTTTGCTTCTAGAATTCATACAGCCAGAATCTGACCACTGCTCATTACTGACCATAACCACTATGCAAGTCTAGATTTTTGCAGCATTCTTCTGATTGCTCTCCTGTTTCCACCTTGCCTGCTTATAGTTTCTCATGCAGATTGAAAGCTTCAGTCAACACAATGAGCTTCAAGGACTTCCTGCGCTGACCCTTCCAACCTCTCTGACCTCATTTCCTACAGATTCTACTGCAGGCACGGAACCCCTTTCTGGTTTCTACAACAGGTCAAGGATGCTTCCACTGCAAGCCTGGCACTGCTGTTCTTTCTGCTCTCCTCATGAACTTGCTAAGTTTGCTCCTTCACCTCTTTCATGAACATTCTCAAATGTCACCTGATTCTAAGTAAGGTCTAACTTGATCATTCTGTTTTGAAAAAAAAAAAAATCCCAGAAAAACAACAGTAACAACAAAAAACAAATCTACCCTGACTCTCTCCACCTCCCATCCCCTGCTTTATTTTTTCTATTGTGCTTATCATCTTCTAACACACAGTATCATTGACTTATTTATGTTGTCTGTCTTTTCTCACTTCTAGAATGCAAAACTCCATGATAGCAGGGATTTTTGTCCATTTTGTTCACTGTTGCATCTCCAGGGCTTACAACAGTCCTGGTACCTAGTACAACTGATTGTCATTATTCATGATAGTTTTGTACTACTATAAAGTTGCCGCAAACTCTGAATTAGCAAATCCTAAATGATTGCTTCTAAAAGAAATACAAGGTCAAGTTCCTGTGATCTCTGGTTAACATATTGATTGGTCCATCAGATCAGTAGATAACCTTGTCTTGTGAGTGTATCTGTTAAAAGACACCTTATTTAACACATATCATCGATTCATCAGCACTGCATTCATAGCCAACAGCACTGTAACTCGTGCCTGAACAAAGCTTATCTAACACATGTATTTTTTTCTGTAAGAGACATCACAGCCTCACCGAGCTTAGGAATACCAGACAGCACTTCAGCCCTACATTTGGGGGCCGTTTTAAAGAGTGAAATCATCAACAAAAAGTACAAAGATGTGAAAAACATGGCACTAAATGGACCGTGAAAGGACAGTTGTTTACAGTGTGAGAGAATGCCAAAAAAAGAAAAAAAAATAGAGGAAGGGAAAGGCTTGCCTTGTTCAACCTCAGCTGTTAATGTGCAAATCTAGTGGCTCAAATTTTTTGCTGCTCTGTGCATGCCTATAGGTGACCGTGAAAGCAATATGAATATTGATTTGGGGGTTACAACTAAATTTTAGTGAGTAGGCAAATTTGCAAATATAGAATTCATGAATAATGAGGTTTGGCTGTATATGCTCAACATGTATTTTTTGAGACCTTCTGACACCATGAGACGTGGCCTCTGGAAACTGAGGCTAAAGAGCCTTTACCTGGTGTCATTTGGGTAATTCCTTAGAGCTGTACGTCTTAAAGTCTTTCCCCCCTATTTCTTTTAGTCTGGTTTTAAAAGCCCACCAGATGATTAACATCCTTGGGATTCAAAACATCCTTGACGTATTGAACATGTGTTATAAATGATTAGGACGGGCAACATAGGAAGGCAGGGTGAGCCAAGGAGGGGAGAGGGGCAAATGGCACTTCCTCATTCGTACATTAGCAGGTGACAGGTGGCAGATTGTATTTCCCAAAGATGGCCAATGTCTCCCATCCCACTCTTCCACAATGTGACCTTGCCCCTCTTTCATCAAAAGAGAGTCTCTTTTCCTTTCCCTTGAATCTGAGTGGGTGCGTGATTATTTAAACACTGAAGTCGGTGAAAAGGATGCTGGTTGACTGCTGCAGCTGGATTATAAAAAGTGATGCACTTTCCTTTTTGTTTGCTGGAATACTAACACTTGGAGCTCTGAGTCTGACCTCCCTGAGGCTACCATACTGTAAGCAAGCCACCCCAAGTGAAGAGGCCATGGGAAAAGGCTCAGTCACCAGTCCTAGTCTTGGAGTCATCACAGCTTAGGAACCAGACATATGAAGGAGGTAGACGAGATTTTAACTCCCACCATGGAGTGACTCCCAGCCTTTGAATCTTTCCAGCTGAAGTTAAAGACACTGTGGAACAGAGACAAGCCACTGCTACTGTGTCCTAGTTGAATATACTTAACCCACAAGATCTCTGATTATGGTGAAATGATTGTTTTAAACCACTATAGGTTTGGGGGGAGAGTAGTTTGTTTTATAGTAGGTGACTTGAACATATGGTTGTTAAATTCACTGGTATTGCTAAGCCAGACCTTGAAAGAAGGAAACATAGGACATGCATATGTGATGGAGGGCAAAGTTTGGCACACTGCAATCAACTGTTAGAATCGTTCGAGTTGCTGCAAGATTTCCACTTCTCTCTAGCTTACAGCATTCATCAACACTTGTTCAATAAATTTTTACTGAGCATCTATTGCAGGACAATTTTAGCAATAGGATTTACAGTAATAAACAAGAAAGTCTAGGGAGGGAAGAAAGATAAATAAGATAAAATAAAAACCTTGTCATGTTTAAGGCCATAGAATCTGGTAGAAGGGAATATGAACATGAGATGGAGCTGAAAAGATGAGCAGAAACAAGATTACTTTAGGCCATGGGAAGAAGATTGGACTCCCCTGAGTTCTGTGGGAATCCACTGAAAGGATCTCATGATCAGTCACCTTTTGATGAAATACTCTGGAGGAACTAGATGGAGCAAGAGTGAATATTAGAAGACTCATCCAGGAAAAGATGATGGTAACTCGGAATAGGGAAGTGCCAGAGACGACAGAAAAATATGGCCGGTTGTTTCTTTTTTTTTTTGCTTTGCCCCTGGCATACAGAAGTTTCAGGGCCAGGGATGTAACACACACTAGAACAGTGACGATGCTAGATCCTTAACCTGTTGAACCATCAGGAAACTCTGAAGTGGCCAGTTTCAAGACTTATTTTGGAAGCAGAATTGACCAAACTTGGGTTGAAGGTCTGAACTGAGAAACGGGCATGCCATTTATTGAGCTGGGGAAGACAGGGAGGAGACAAATATATTTTAGAGGGAAGCAAGAGAAAAATCTTTGCATCTCATGTTGACAATGCCCATGAGCCTTCAAGTGGAAAAGGACAGTAATCAATGGGACAAATGATTCTGGAGCTCAGACTTGAAGCCTGAGATTTGAGATGTTATTAAAACCATAGGAATGATCGAGGAGGAAGGACAGAAAGACAAGAGGGAGAAGAGAAGCAAAACCCAAGAGCTCCAACATTTGGGAGGAAGAGTCTGCCAAGGACACAATACAGGGCAGCCCTGCCAAGACTCATCTATGCAGCAGAGTGAACAGAGGCAGTGTAGAGGGAGCTAACATTCATTCTTGGACCAGACTCTGCTGTACCATCAGTTCAGACCTGCCAAGGATGCAAGGATGTCATTCAAGCCTTTGGTCTGATAGCCACTGCCCCTGTTCTTTTCTGGTTTACTGGTTCTTCTGACTCCAATGAGAGCTTATTTGTTTAGAATTTCCTGATGATCTGTTACCTCAAGTTTTGCTTGAATCTTTGGAACCCAACTGTTAAGAAGGCATCCTTCCTGCCAGGCCTTACATTTGTCCCCAGAGTAACAGTTTTTGAACCGCATCTTTTCATCTGCACTATGCCTTGAGAACTCCTGACCAGTTTAGCTCCTGAGCCTCTGCTAGGTGAGCTTTAGAAAAGGAAAGTGAGAAACTGAGGGAAACCTTTGGTTCATCTTAAGCCTTTCTTGGAAATGAGACCAGATATCTACAAAGTAGACAATATTCTATCATTTAATAATGACTCAGGAAACTACTAAAATATGGCCACTCTTACTCAATCTGCAAATCCAGTTTTTAATGATTCAGATAGTTTTTTCCACTTGCTTTGCATATTGAAATGTTAGAGAATCCCAGATCAGGAGTAAGAATGGAAGATGAAACTAAAATTCACTCAACAACTGTTCATTGTTCAGTTTGTCTACTTTGCACCTTAAAAGTCAATTTTTGTGGATATTATTGCTCTTGAACAAGAAGGCCTGATTCAGGGACTTTTGGATGACTGGACCTTTCATTCATCAATTTCATTACTAACAAGGATGACGAACTGTCTGTTTTCCACTTTCTTTCCTGAATTTCAGTCTGCATGATTATAGTACTGTGTGATTAGCCTTCAAGAAAAACAGCCGGATTGCAGCTTGTGATATTACCCTTCATCGATCAACTTTTCTTCATAAACAATCTCACTGGACTGGGGGAGGGTTGTGGAGGACAAAGAGTTTCTCAGGCAAAGACTTTCTGGGAAATTCCCAGAGCCATCAGTCTATCTGACAAAAACTCCAGGCTAAAGCCACCTGGTGCTGGTTCTAGGTCAAGGTTGGGAGTTTGTGTCTGGGACAAGGGCCTGCATAGACCTAGGAGGCCTTGCTAGTCATGCTGGGCCTCTAAGAGGCTGAAGCAGGCCATGGCTCACCAAGAGGTGTGTCCAAGGGAGCTCAGGTCCTTTCCTGGCATCTCAGAGATAACTACTTCTTGTTGGCTCAGCTTAGACATACACATGAGACCACTGGGTCAGCTCTGGAACTTATAGGCTTGTAGAGTGGGGGAGGGTCTTTGGAAGCTGGGAGTGATCAGGGCCCTGGCCAGGCCAGCTGAGTCTACTTTAGTAAGTAGAAAAATTTTAGGATTTTTGGTTATTTGCCTTGATGTTACACATACCTCTTCTGATATATGTGCCAGGTTATTTTATTTTATTTATTTATTTGCCTTTTAAAGCCATACCTGAGGCCCATGAAAGTTCCCAGGCTAGGGGTCAAATAGAAGCTGTAGCTGCAGGCCTATGCCACAGCCATAGCAACGTGGGATGGGATCCGAGCATATCTGTGACCTACACTACAGGTCATGGCAACACTGGATCCTTAATCCACTGAGCAAGATCAGCGATCAAACCTGCATCTTCATGGATATTAGTTAGATTCATGACCTGCTGAGCCATAACAGGAACTCCTGTGCCAGGTCATTTTGAAATTCTCCTTTTTATAACTTTTAATCTATGACTTGGGTGTAAAGCAAGATGGTTCACTCTGCGGTAGCAAAAGTGGGCAAGAGAAGCGGCTGGAATCCAGCATGAGATTCACTGGGGTGAATCTGGGAGTCACTGTGGTGACTGACTCCTGAGGGGCAGATGGCGTTAGCTCTGAGGGGAAAGTCCATTCTTTTTGTGCAGCGGACAGGAGTCCATGGGTTTCCATCAACTGATATTGCAAAAGGGTTTTGGAGGCAGCATGGGCCACTGCCTGGGCTGGGATAGGGCACAAGAGAGGAGTCCTGAGCAGCAAGGCAGAGGGTCTCTAGACACCAGACTGAGAATCCCAGCAGGGCCACTATCCTGAAGGGATTGGAGAATAGTTAGGGTCAATAGTTAGGGTTAATGGGTCAGAACAAAAGAATAGGCACCCAGGCAGAGGTTACCATGGGTTTGGGGAATGGGAGAGAAAAACATCACCAAGAGTTCATTTAACATGGAATTAACACAAAATCAAGATATTTCTTTACCGTCCAGAGGAAATTATCCCAGGTACAGGGAAGAGATGAAGTAGGAATGTTTCTTCTGGTGCCTCCCATGTCTGCTTTTTAGACTACAATTAGCTCCCAGTTCACCCCTTATCTCAGCCCCTCTTCTTTCTCCCTCTCTCCCAGTGCACCCCTCCCTCCCTTCTTTTCCCCCCTTCCCTTCCTCCCTCTGCTTCCTTCCTTCCTTCCTCAAATGTCAATTGAACACCCATTTGGTGCCGAGGGTAGAGCAAAATGATCTCTCATGGATTTTTACTCCAGTCAGGTGAGCCATACTGCAAACAAATACATAACTGCTAAGCATATCAAGTGGAAAACAAACAAACAAAACAAAAAACAATGCTATGAAGATAAAGTAGGATAAGTACATGAGCAGGATGGCCAGGAAAGACCTGCCTGCCAAGATGACATTTGAGCAGAGCCCTGGATAAAGTAAGGGAACAATCCATGCAGATATGTGGGCAAGACCAGGATGGGCAAAGGCTGTGGGGTGGGACCATGTTTGTCTTTTCTAGAATCAGTAAGGAGGCCTGTGTGGCCACAGCCAAGTCGGGCAGAGAGGGGAGTGGTAAGAGGTGAAGTCGAAGTTAACTTGAAGCCAGTTCATGTGGTAATAGCCAGCTGGATGCATTCAGATTCAGGAATTTGTCTTTCCAGGGTAAATTCTCATAGTGGCTTCTTAAATGCTGAAGAAATGTCAAAGCTAAAAATGAATGAATCTAGAATGTCCTTTCAAAGTTTGGTGGAAATGCTTCAAAGCCCACCATGGCTATCTGCCTTTCACAGCCTTGCTTCCCTTCTCTCTAAATGCTGTTTCCAAGCTGAGGATGTGGGGGTGGTATGGGAAGGGGACTTCCTGCAGCAGGAACAGAAAACATCAGGCTGTGTTGTCTGGCAAAGGGCCTCCTCCCACCCAGCGCATGTCTCCAGGGAGGGCCCCAGGCAGCCAGGAGGAGGGGGACTGACCAGATGTAACTTGGGTGCAGCTGCCCCTGCCCCCCTAGTGGTAGGCCTCATCTTTCAGTGGCTCAAAACCTCTCAGGTGTCCACTGGTTATTCTTCCCCCCAAAAGGGCTAAGCCTTGGGATTCTGAGAGCTTTGAAGAGAGTCACAGGCTTTTGGTAAACTCAGGGCTCCCACTTGTTCTCTGGAACTCCACCTTCCAACTGTGGGGTTGAATCACCAACAGGCTTTTCAGCAAAATTTGAATGTTGAAATGAATTACTGACCATTTTTGGTTTTTCTACTGAGAACAGGGGGACCAAGGGGCCAAATGGCATTTAAAAATAATATTCATTTAACATGTGGAAAGAGAGGAAGTTTCTAGTTCCAAACAGTGTCAGTTGGCAATATTTAGTCAAAAAAGGGATGGAGTTCATGCTTTCCTTTCTGCTTTTTTTTTTTTAAAGGACTAAATACTTAACTGAAAGTTCTATATCAGTGAGGATGAAGGTCTTTGTGGAAGGAATGATCGATTTCTTCCAGTTCTTTGCTTCTTTACTAAGCTATTCAAGAACTTGTCTTTCTATGTAAATGTGTCTAAGATGACAAAAATCACATAGGAATAAGGGAAACAGGAGTTCCCATTGTGGGACAGTGGAAATGAATCCGACTAGTAACCATGAGGTTGCAGGTTCGATCCCTGGCCTCACTCAGTGGATTAAGGATCCGGTGTTGCTGTGGACTGTGGTATAGGTTGCAGACACAGCTCGGATCTGGCATTGCTGTGGCTGTTGTGCAGGCTGGCAGCTATAGCTCCGATTAGACCTCTAGCCTGGGAACTTCCTATGGCACAGGTGCGGGCCTAAAGAGGAAAAAAAAAAAAAAAGGGAATCAGGGAAATAGCATCACACGAGTACCAATCATAGATTAAAATACCTCAGCGTACCTGGTTTAATGGTCAAGAAAACCAATTTACTAACACCTTGCGTCCAGACCATCACATCTCAGCCTTACTTGCCCCACGATACCTTCCTGCTCCTGACATCCACCTGGTCTACTCCATCTAGTTCCGGACCATCCCTTGCATCTTACCTTCACCTTTAGTTATTTATACCCAGAGCATGTAGTGGATTTGCATTTTTAGAAGTAACATCATGTCTGCATTAATTGGTGACATCAACTCATTTCTGGTCATCATTGTTTCCTACTTGATCTTAATATAAATCACCTTCACTTCCCCAGGATTACCCTCTTCAATGTAATCCTGCTCTTGGAAACACGGACCCTGTTTCCACCAAGATGACTATAGTCCAGCCCAGCCAGAGGCTTGGCAATATGATAGGGAGTCCCTTGAAAAGGAAGCTTCTCGTGCTTACATCCACCATGAAATGATTATCACAGAAAGTTGAGTGAACATCCGTCATCCCATATAGATACAAAATTAAAGAAATAGGAAAAAATTTTTTTCCTTGTGATGAAAATTCCTAGGAGTTACTCTTTTAACACCTTTTATGTGTAACATACAGCAGTGTTAATTATACTTATCATGTTGTACAATATATCCCTAGTACTTATTTATTTTATAAATGAAGTTTGTACCTTTGACTACCTCCATCCAGTTCTTCCCCCATCCCCTGCCTCTGGTAACCACAGTCTAGTCTCTTTTTCTACAAGTTCATTTGTTTTAGAGTATGGTTGACCTACAACGCCGTGTTAGTTCCTGCTGCACAACATAGCGATTCAATATCTCTATACATATCAAAATGGTCACCACAATTAGTCTAGTTACCCTCTGTCACCACACAAAGATATTACACAATTATTGACTACATCCCCACATTGAACACTTTATACCTGTGACTCATTTATTTTGTAACTGAAAGTTTGTACCTCAATCTCCCTCACTTATTTCTCTCCTCCCCTCACCTCCCTCTCCTTTGGCAACTACCTGTTTGTTCACTGTAGCTATGACTCTGTTTCTACTCTTTATGTTTGTACATTTATTTTGTTTTTTAGATCCTACATGTACATCATATAGTTTTTATCTTTCTCTGACTTATTTCACTTAGAATAATATTCTTGAGGTCCATCCATTTTGTCAAAAGGGGCAAGATTTCATTCTTTTTTATGGCTGAGTAATACAAGTATATATACCACACTTTCTTTATCCATTTATCTGTTGATAGACAGGTTGTTTCCATGTCTTGGCTATTGTAAACAATGCTGCAATGAACACAGGGGTGCATATATCTTTTTGAATTAGGGTTTTCATTTTCTTTGGATATATTCCTAGGAGTGAAATTGATTGATTTGTATGGTAGTTCTATTTTTAATTTTTTGAGGAGCCTCTATACTGTTTTCTATAGGGGCTGTAACAATTTACAAGGGTTCCCTTTTCTCCACATCTTGCCTACACTTGTTCTTTGCTGTCCTTTTGATAATAGTCATTCTGATAGGTTTCACATTGTATTTATCTCATTGTGGTTTGATTTGCGTTTTCTTGATGATTAGTGACATTGAGTACCTTTTCCTGTGTCGACTGGTCATCTGTATGTCTTCTCTGGAAAATGTCTACTCAGGTCCTCTGTCCATTTTTTAATCAGGTTGGGTTTGGGTTTTTATTATTATTATTTTTAATGTTGACTTGTAGGAGTTCTTTGTGTATTCTGGATATTAACCTCTTACTGGATTT
Source organism: Catagonus wagneri (assembly GCA_004024745.2). Taxonomy (NCBI): domain Eukaryota; kingdom Metazoa; phylum Chordata; class Mammalia; order Artiodactyla; family Tayassuidae; genus Catagonus; species Catagonus wagneri. The sequence goes on along the minus strand of PVHT021183518.1, from coordinate 22,159,403 downwards.
ATCATTTGCAAGTGTATTTTCCCATTCAATAGGCAGCTTTCTTGTTTTGATATTTTCCCTCACTATGCAAAAGCTTTTTAGTTTGATGTGGTCCTATTTTTAAAATTTTTGCTTTTGTTTAACTTGCCTGAGAAGACATATCCAAAAAAACATCGCTAAGACCAATGTCAAGGAACATATTCCCTATATTTTCTTCTAGAAGTTTTATGGTTTCAGGTCTTACATTTAAGTCTTCAATCCATTTCGAGTTTACTTTTGTATATATTGTGAGAAAATAGTGTTGGCTCCCTTTACATGTAGCCGTCCAGTTTTCTCAATACCATTTATTAAAGAGGTATACACTTGCCTCCTTTGTTATAGATTAATTGACCATATAAATGTAGGTTTGTTTCTTGGCTCTCTGTTCTATTCCACTGATCTACACGTTTGTTTTTGTCCCAATACCATACTATGGGTCTTTTTTTTTTTTTTTTTCCGCTGCAGGTGCATGTATGGTAGTTTCCAGGCTAGGGCTTGAATTGGAGCTGCAGCTGCTATCCTATACCACAGCCACAGCAATGCCAGATCTGAACCATGTCTGCAGCCTACACCACAGCTCGTGGAAATGCCAGATCCTTAACCCACTGAGTAAGGCCAGGGATCAAGCCTGCATACTCATGGATACTAGTTAGGTTCATTTCTGATGAGCCACAAGAGGAACTCTCATTACCATTACCATATTGTTTTGATTACTGTCTTTGTAGTGTAGTTTGAAATACAGAAATCTACTACCTTCAGTTTTGTTCTTTCTCAAGACTGTTTTGGCTAGTCAGGGTCTTTTGTGTTTCCATACAAATTTTAGAATTATTTTTTTCTAGTTCTATAAAAAATGCCATAGGTATTTAGATAGGAATTGTGCACATGTGACAAAGCCATATATTTACATGTAACCGGGACACCACGCAGTGCAGCTGGAAAATTTGATAGAAATCTGTAAACCAGCTATAATGCAAAAATTAAAAAAAATAAAAAATAGATAGGGATTGTGTTGAATATGTAGATTGCCTTGGGTAGTATGGTCATTTTAACAATATTAATTCTTCCAATCCATAAGCATGGTATACTTTCCATTTGTTTGTGTCATCTTCAATTTCTTTCATTGATGTCTTACAGTTTATTGAGGACAGATCTTTTACTTCCTTAGTTATATTTATTCCTAGGTATTTTATCCTTTTAGATGTAATTTTAAATGGGATTATTTTCTTAATTTCTCTTTCTGGTGGTTTGTTCTTGGTACACAAAAATGCAACAGATTACTGTATATTAATTTTGTATCTTGCAACTCTACTATATTGATTAGTTCTAACAGTTATTTGGTGGCATCTTTCTATATATAGCATCATGTCATTGCAGACAATGACAGTTTTCCTCCTCCCTTTCCGGTTTAGATTCCTTTTGTTTCCTTTCTTATCTGATTGCTGTGGCTAGGACTTCTAACACTATGTTGAATAAAAGTGGTGAGAGTGGGCATCCTTATCTCATTCAAGTATCTACAATGACCGCCATACAATAATAATTTACTAGACATGTGGAGTAGTAGGAAAATGTGATCTATATCTAGGAAAAAATAACAGAATCAGAAATAGATTCAAAGATGACAAAATTAAACAGCCATTGTGAATATGTTTACAGATCTAAAGAATAAAGATCTATATAAGAGCACACAGATGGGTACTTTCTCTCAGTGGAAAAATGGAAATGATGAAAAAAATGAAAGGGAAGTTCTACAACTAAAAATCAATTACCTGAAATTGAAAGTTTCACTAAGTAAGCTTGATAGCAGAGTCAATCCTTTAAAAAAAAATCAGTGAACTTAAAGCAGAGCATTAGAAAACATCCAAACTGAATCTCAGAGAGAAAAGGGCTAAGAAAAAAAGAAAGAAAAGAGTCTCTGTTATCTGTGAAATACAATTAGGTGCCCACCATAAATGTAATTGGAGCCCCAGAAAAAGAGGAAAGAAAGAGTGAGATAAAAATTACTGACATGGTACAACCACTATAGAAAACAGTATGGAGGTTCCTTAGAAAACTATGTATAGAACTATCAAATGACCCAGCAATCCCACTCTTGGGCATATATCCAGACAAAACTTTCCTTGAAAAAGACGCATGCCTTATGTTCACTGCAGCACTATTCACAATAGCCAAGACACAGAAACAACCTAAATGTCCACTGATAGATGAATGGATTAAGAAGATGTGTTATATATACACAATGGAACACTACTTAGCCATAAAAAACAATGAAATAATGCCATTTGCAGCAACATGGATGGAACTAGAGACTCTCAAACTAAGTGAAGTATGTCAGAAAGAGAAAGACAAATACCTTATGTCATCACTTATGTCTGGCACCTAAGATATGGTACTAATGAACTTTTCCACAGAAAAGAAAATCTTGGACATGGAGAACAGACTTGTGGTTGCATAGGGGGAGGGGGAGGAAGTGGGATGGACTGGGAATTTGGGGTTAATAGACGCAAACTATTGCCTTTGGAATGGATAAGCAATGAGATCCTGCTGTATAGCACTGGGAACTATATCTACTCACTTATGATAGAGCATGATAATGTGAGAAAAAGAAATGTATATGTGTATGTGTGACTGGGTCACTTTGCTGGATAGTAGAAAATTGACAGAACACTGTAAACCAGTCATAATGGAAAAAAAAATCATTAAATAAAAAAAAAAAGAAAAAAAACCCGACAAAATAATGGTCAGATTTTTTTCCCACCAAATCTGATGAAAAGTATCAAACACAGAGATTCAAGAAGTTCAATGAACACCAAACAGGAAAAAGAAACAAACAAACTGGCAAAGAAAACCACATCTAGGAATATCATAATCAAATTGCTAAAAAGTAAAGACAAAAAGAAAATCTTAAAAGTAACCAGAGGAGTTCCCTTCGTGGCTCAGTGGTTAACGAATCCGACTAGGAACCATGAGGTTGTGGGTTCGATCCCTGGCCTTGCTCAGTGGGTTAAAGATCTGGCGTTGCCGAGAGCTGTGGTGTAGGTTGCAGAAGCGGCTCGGATCCCCCGTTGCTGTGGCTGTGGCGAAGGCTGGCAGCTACAGCTCCTGTTAGACCCCTAGCCTGGGAACCTCCATATGCCGCGGGTCGGCTCTACATAAAGGCAAAAAGACAAAAAAAAAAAAAGTAACCAGAGAACAAAACACAAATTAAGTGCAGGGAAAGAAAGATAACAGTAGCTCTGGAATTCTCAACAGAAAATGCAAATTGGGAGTTCCCTTCGTGGCTCAGTGGTTAACGAATCCGACTAAGAACCACGAGGTTGCTAGTTCGATCCGGGGCCTTGCTCAGTGCGTTAAGGATCCGGCGTTGCCGTGGGCTGTGGTGTAGGTTGCAGACGCGGATCGGATCCCGCGTTGCTGTGGCTGTGGCGAAGGCTGGCGGCTACAGCTCCTGTTAGACCCCTAGCCTGGGAACCTCCATATGCTGCGGGTGCGGCTCTAGATAAAGGGAGGAAGCCAAAAAAAAAAAAAAATGCAAATTGAAGACTGGTATAACACCATTTTTTTTTTTTTTTTTGGCTTGCCCATAGCTAGGCCACCAGGGAATTCCTGGTATAACATCTTTAAGGTGCTAAAAGAAATTCCTCAACTCAGAATTCTATATCCATGAAAAATATCTCTCAAAAATGAAGGCAAGGAGGGAGGGATTAAGATGGCGGAATAGAAGGACTAGAGCTCAACTTCTCTTCCAAATAACAGCAAAAATACAACCAAATGCTGAGCAACCTTCAACCAAATGGACTGTAAACTTCCAAAAAAGATACTCTGCTCCAGAAGACACAGTGGAGACCACATCAAGAGGTAGGAGGGGCGATTACGCGATAGAAGCAACCCCATACCTCCCGGGTGGGAAGCCCCACAGACTGGAAAGTAACTGCATCACAGAGACTC